>JAJMKA010000027.1:0-173184 GCA_030563805.1 Ruyongia namnaoensis
CTTATAATAAGTTATATTATTTTAGCTTGTCATTAATAATAATAACTCTTGATTGTTCAACTTTACGAAATAATAATAATAGGCATTATATAAGTTGTACGAATGTATCAGTCATTGTTGCTTTTGATGTGATGGATTTATATGGTATATTTTCTTGTCGTAGCCTTTTTTTTTTTTTTTAATAACTATTTTTTTTTTTTTTTTTTTTTTTTTTTTTTTTAGTGATGAGATGAGGTCTGAATTTTACTACTTGTAAACAAAACAAATAGATATTTACTCTACTTTCTTCTTGATTTTCTAGGCTATTGTGGTAACAAAGTGATTTTCAAGAGTCTACAAGGAAAATTAAACAGTGAAAAATTGTATAATAAATTATTAAATATTAAAAACAGTAAATCATAACCATAGCAAAAAGTAAAAATAAAATTATAAAATAGCAAAAAGAGGCACACAATTGGAAATATAATCTAATACAAAACACAAATTAATACACTATTCCCAGCTATCAATATTATTCGTAAAACTCAGTGTTCAAAAAAAAATATAAGTTCAAAAAAAAAAGAAAAAACAAATAAAAACATAATAACCCATTAAAAAAACATTATAATCACAAATCTCTCTTGATTCTTCGCAATATCACTCTCTCATTATTGAGCTGCATTTATTACACTTGTAACAGCTTCATTCATTTGGTTGAAGTGTCTGTTGAATGCAACTTTAACACGTTCATTACCTAACATAATAGTACCAAGACCTCTTCTAACAACATCTTGGAATTTATCATTCCAATCAAATGTCCAACCAAAGTTAATCAATGTAAAGAATGAAATAATTACAAATAACAATGGTAACCAGAAGAATAATAACATCTTATCATTTTGAACATTCTTTCTTTGATTAAAGAATCTCAAAAACATGTCTTCATTATCTTCTGTAGAGTCATTTGAAGTGGTAGATGAACTTCTTGATGATGTAGCTTGTTGAGTTCTGGTCTTAGGTATGGTGAATTGTTTGACATCTCTTGAAGGGAATAAATCATCATATTTTGGTAAATCTTCGTTATCAGATGATGTTGTATTATTGAAAACATTTCTAACTTTATTCCATAATGAACCATCAATAACTGATAAACTTGGAGATAATAATCCGCTTTCTTGATTAGTTGTTGTATTAGCAACATTTGTGTCAACATTCAATCTGGTATCTATTTCATCTTCAATATCACTATCATATTCTTCTTCTTCATCGTCTTCATCATCACCATAACTTGAGACTTCATCATCACCAACTTCAGAATCATTATCATCATTATCAGTATCAAGACTAGAGAAATCAGATAATCTATCAGTTGTTAATCTTGAAACATGTAAACCACTATGGAAATCTAAACTATCATCATCAAATGAGAAAATTGAGGATGAAATCGAAGAATTTGAAAACTTTCTTGACATTATTGAACCATGATATTTGAATAAATCTAAAACATTAGAATCAGCAACATCTTCAGGTGTAAATCCATTATTAGCTTTAGCATATATACTAGCTTTACATTTGATTAATAATTCAATTGATTCTCTATCACCAGACAAACTAGCAAAATGTAATGGTGTGAAACCATTGGCATCAACAGCATCAACTCTTGCACCTCTCTTGATAAGAGCACTGATTAATTTATAATAACCCTTTAAACAAGATAAATGTAATAAAGTTTGACCTTCTTGAGTACAGATTGACCAATTTGGATTTGTTGGTAATAAATTAATAACTTTTAATACTAATTCTTCATCAGAGATACCAGCTCCATTGACAAAAGTGTTAAAGTTATTTTGATTGGAATTATTAGATGAATTTGAAACTAAATTATTATTACCATTATTAGAATTATCATTATCTGAACCAACAATTTTTCTAGCAATATTTCTTGCATCTTCTAATTTACCATTCATTTTAAGACCAACAATTTGTAATGCTAATTCAATTAATTGTCTATCACTATCATCAATATATGTAAAGATTGCAGAGTTGATATTCTTCTGTTCATTTTCATTTTCATTATCTTCAAAAGATACAATAACTTGACCAGGTTGTGAAGATGGAGGTAAATAAGTAACAATTGTTGAATCACTCCAACAATGTGTAGCTAAAGCTCTATTAACACCAAATTTAACAGTTAAACCAGATCTGAAATTAACACCTAATAAAGTTACTTCAATACCACCTCTTAATGGACCTTGAGAAGGAATAACTCTTTGAATAATTGAAGGTAAAGTAGCGGTATTATTATTAATTGATTGTTGTCTTTGATTAGATAATTGTGAAATTTGAGAAATATTTTGTTGATTTTGTAATTGTTGGAATTGTTGTTGTTGTTGAACCTGTTGGACTTGTTGTTGTACTTGTTGAACTTGTTGTTGTATTTGTTGAGACATTCTTTGTTGTTGAACATCAATGAAACTTACTGGAGAATTATTTTCTTTCTTAACTAAATTATTAAAATTAACAGATGATGAAGAATTTCTTGATGGAGTAATACTATAACCATCAGATAATTCAGGTGACCAAGTTCTCTTTCTTTTAAATACTCTTGAATCAGTAGTATGAGGTTCTGAACTATCATCTTCAAATGAAGTTGGAGATAATGGAGCATGAGCATTTGTATTATTATTGTTGTTATTATTATTTCCACTTAATGTAGTATCACTATTAATATTTTTATTTTCATTTGAACTATCAACTTCACTCATATTATTAGATTTATTAATATTTGTATTATTTGAATTTTGATTTGTACCTTCATTATTTTTCTTTCTATCCATAATCATAATTGAAGAAGAAACATGTTTACCTAAAACATTATTATTTGAATCTTTTAAAATGAACATTAATTTAAAACCTTTTGATTCTTGATGATGTCTACAATAACAAATAATTCTTGCAGATATATCTAAATCTTTTGAAGTAGCATTTTCAACTAATGGAGGGAAAGAAATAACTTCTTTACAATTAAATATTATAGCTCTTTTATTTGTATTTGTACCCCAATTTAAATTATCACTAATACCAGATTTTCTTCTTGAAGCTCTCTTTTGTTCTCTTCTAACACATCTTGAACAAATATTACAAGATTTATTTGTTGAAGAAGTTAAAACAAAAGTATCTAAAAAGAGCATTTGCTTTTTAAATTCATCAGGTAATTCATTAGTTAAACATAATTTTTGTTTAGCAATTGTATCAGCTGGTAAATGAACTAAAAATTGTGGTGGTGCTGGAGATACTGATAAATCTATTTTTATTTGAGTTTCAACTCTTGAATAATTTGGTAAATCTTTAATTGATAATTTATAAGGTAAAGAATTTTCATCAATATTTAAATAATTTTTTGGTAATTCATTATTAAATTGATGAGGAATATCAGTACCAAATTTTAATTTTGAAAGGATATATCTTGCAGATTCATAAGAAGGATCTAAATTTTTCTTTATTTGTTCTTGATTTTCTTGTTGTTGAGCTTGAACTTGAGCTTGAACTTGTTGAACTTGTTGTTGTTGTTGTTGTAATTGATCTTGATTAATTTGATTATCAAGAGCACTCATAGAATTTGGAGTAGTAAAGACTTCATTTTTAGAAGAACCTGGACTATTAATATCAAAAGACATAGGAGTTGTAGCATTAGTCTTTATATTATTTGCAGTTTGTAGTTGAAATTCTAAATCAGATAAATCATTTTGAATTTGAATTGGATTTGGATTTGAATTTAAATTTAAATTTAAGTTACCATCTAAATTCAATAAATCATTTGTATAATCTAAATTCATCATATCTATGTCATTAGTGTTATTGATATTATTATTGTTGTTGTGTAATTGTTCTTGTTGTTGTAACATAGATTGCTTGTTATTATTGGTGTCATAAAATTCAGATTCATTTTTATTTAAAGCATCAGTTAAGAAACTATTGAAGATAGAGTCATCATTCATTAAGGAATCGTTGCTGTTCATTGACATTAACTGATCGTTGTTGTTGTTGTTGCTATTGCTATTACTATTTAATTTTGATGCTTCATCATATAAACGTTTGTCTAAGAATTCATCTAAAATGTCCAAACCACCATCATTTAGGCTTGTTGAGAAGTCGGGCGACTTCAACGTCTCTTCAAACTTCAAGGTCATTCTGGAAGAGGAGGGTGCGCTTGAAAGTAGAGATGTGTGTTACTTGATTCCCAATAACCCTTTTGTGTGTTTGAAAGCTTTGAAGGTGAGTTGTTTTGATCTCCTTTTTTTGCCTTTAAAAGTTTTTGGTTTCAAAATTTAAAAAAAGAGTGAAATTAATTTAATTTTTTGTTTAGAAAAAAAATAAGAAAAATATTGAAATTTGAAAGAAATTATTTAGAAAAGAAGTAGAAATTGTGATAAATTACGTGTTTAAAGTTATATTTTTGGTGTTTAATTGATTGTAAAATTATTGGAATGTTTATTATACTACATAAATATAGAAAGAACTAAGTTAAACCGTGTTAAAATGCAGTATTTAGAACCAAACCGTCTCCTGAGATGCCCATTACCCTCAACACCCAATCACCCTACGAGACATAACTTTCAATTAATAACAGCAGTTGGGAAACCTCTGTAGAAGTGTAGATGGTCCCAGTAACACATCAACCGCAACACACAACGGAACAACTGTCTACTTTCAATCTTCACCAACAAACAACAAAATCAACAACTCAATAAAATTCCCAACAAAGAATTAAATGCGATTTTTGAGTTCCGACTTTTTTCCCTCGGATTTCAATTTTAAAAAAAAAATTCGTCCAAAAAAAAACACCAAAATTTAATCTGAGATCCAATTAAATAAAACTGAAATTGAAATTGAAATTCAAAATTAGAAAAAGTTATTATGGAAGACGAACAATCATCATCATATCCTCCAAGAGAAGAAAGGGAAGAAGTTCCAGCTAGAGAAGAAGGTTACTCTCGTGAAAAGAACGTCTACGTTCCACCTTCAAAGACTGTCTATGTCTCAGGTATGTTTACACTATTTGCCTCATTTAAAAATTAATCTTTTATATCAAGATCTAAAACTAACAACGATTCAATTCATTATAGGTTTCACAAGAGCTGTCACTGCTGAAGAATTAGGTCCAAAGTTTGAACCGTAAGTTACTATTTTTTTAAAATAATCTTGATTCTATAATCTTGATCTCCATTTTATTTATTTAACATCTTTTTTCTCTATTTATCTTTGTTTTTATTTTTTATTTATTTCTATTTTATCTAAATTCTCTTCTTACTTTGATATAATAGTTTTTATTCTATTATTAGTTTTATATATCTTTTCAGTATGGTGGTTTTTGTTCTTTGTGGGGTATTCTACCTAACTTTCTCTTATTTGTTCTATGGTGAATTGTTTAAAATTTAAAAACCTTTTTGTTGTTCTTTTGTGAATGAATCTTTTTCTCTTTTACTTTTATCTTCTTCCTTTTCTTTCCATTTTCTTTTCTCTTCAATTCCAATCTCATCTCATTCCCAATCTCAATTTCAACTTCAAAAATTGTTCAATATCAAATATCATTTTCATTTTCATTTCCATTTTCATTTCTATTCTATTTCTCAATTCATCTTCAACTTCATTTCAATTCTTCTTTCTTCTTCTTTTTTTCATTTCTCCCTTTTTTTATCTTTCATCACATTTTCATAATCACATTGAAACAAAAACACAAAAATCAAAATCTTTAATTTCATTTCATGATTAAAGAAACTTTTAAACAAAACATTCAAAACAAAAAAACAAAAAACAAACATTTCAAAAATCACAAACCAATACTCAAAAGTTTTTAATATAAAATATTTTAATAACAAGAATAAATTTAATATCAAAATTCATAAGAAAGAAATTGAAAATAGAATAAATTCAAAAATATTTCAAATTTAATATTCAAAAAAAAATGACATTATATATCATCATTTAAAAAAAAGAACTAATTTACTAACAATAATTTATTTTTTTAGAATCGGTGGTTTAATTAGAGTTACTTTCCCAAAGACTAAAACACCAGATGGACCACCTTTTGCCTTTGCTGAATATGATAGTTTTGATTCAGCTCAAAAAGCTTTAACTTTAGATGGTACTATTATTGATGTTGATGGTAGTACTTTAAAAGTTGAATTAGCTAAATCAATTCCATATGAATCAAGAAGTTATGGTAGAGGTGGTTTCAGAGGTGGTTATAGAGGTGGCTTTAGAGGTGGTTTCAGAGGTGGTTATAGAGAACCAAGACCATATGGTGATCGAGATGGTTACCGTGGTGGTAGAGATTATGGTTCAAGAGGTTATAACAATGCTCCAAGAGGTGGTAGAGATTATGGCTATGGTGGTGATAGAGATAGAAGTGGTTACAGAGATAACTATAGAAGTAGTGGTGGTTACAGAGATAGTTACAGAAGTAGAGATGACAGAGATAGAAGAGATGACAGAAGAGATGATAGAAGAGATGATAGAAGAGAATATAGTTCTTATCGTGATGATAGAGAAGGTCGTTCTCCAGAACAAGGTAGAGGTGAAAGAGCTCTTTCAAGATCAAGAAGTCCTGCTAGACATTAAAAATCATCTTAACCTAAATTTCTAAAAATTATTTCTTATTCAATTTCAATTCTCTCTTTTCCTATATAGTTTTAAATTGTTTTATATATTAGAAGTTTAAGAAAAAAAGATTTATAAATGAACAAATTTTATATTTTTTTATTTTGAACTTCTAATGATTTTACTTATTATCTAGTTAGTATTATTAATTCAATAAAAGTCTCAAGTGTTCTTTCAATGTTTATTGGTCAGTATACTACCCAATTAATCATAAATGTAATCTTTTAATCAACTCTTTTTCATTAATTTTACTTTTCATCATAATTTTATAGCAGACGCTTTATTGAATAAATTCTGTCTGATCTAATAAAAAAAACTTGTTGGAACTATTCTAGTGCCTAGAGTTGATTAATCAGACTTATTTATCTATATAGGAAGATAAACTAAAAAAAATTATTTACAAGAAATGCAAAAAAAATGGGGCCGAGCAGGGAATTGAACCCTGGACCACTCGCATATTTAGTATTGTAGAACAGTTGACTGTCCTTCGCCCAAAGCGAGTATCATACCACTAGACCACGCGGCCGTCTTACAAAATTTAAAATTTTCCCGTTCTTTTTCACATTAGTGCGGTCACGTGACTTGATTACTAAGGTCTTACATAACATACAAAATAAAGTGGTACCTACTGTGGAATTTTAATGTTTGTAATACTTTTAAAAAATGGAAAAATAATTTCTATAAAATGCTCTAATTTTTATATCAGTCGAAAGCAGAGCATTCTTTAATAAGAATGATATAAGAATGACAGTTTGATATTTAATTTTGATGATTTTAATTAATTTTCATGTTTCACTATTGGCCGTTTTAATTTGAAAAATATTACGGTTTAATTTATAGCATGAATAATTATTTATAAGTTCTTGAAAAAGCAAACTTTGAAGGAATTGAGTGAATATAGTTTATATGAATATATTTTAAATCTAATTATGTAATTTATTTCTCGAGAAAATCTTTTAAAATGGCAATTATTTGTGGTTTAAAGCTGTTGAATCTAAAAATTTCATTATAAGTGAAAACCCCATATTATTTTGAAGATTATTGAATCACTATGCTGATATATAAAAGTTTCTCTTTTGACTCTCAAGATGTAACTTCCTTACTCTTAAGCATCAATTGAATCAAAATTATATTTAATGTTGTGGGACATGATATTGTTTGAATATAGATTATGTGTTGGATTAATTCAGATTCACACAAGAATATTTTATAGATCAAGATTTCAAATCAAATCACAATAGATCTATCTACATCTTTAATCAAATATTAAAATAAATCTACACTTTTTAAAGAAAGAATAATTTTTTTTTATCGTGACATATTTATTCAAATTGTATTTTGTTTTATATCTTTTTTTTTATAATAATCAGAAAGTATAAACCATCATAGTTATTTGTGGTTAAAAAGTGAATATTCTAGATCTATGGTAGTTAAAAAAAGGAAGTTTAAATTTTTTTATTTTTTTATAGTATTAGTTATCTTTAAATCATTAAAAAAACATTTTCAGTTTCATTATCAAAAATTATCAAAATTTTTTTCTTTTTTAAAATTAAAAATTAAATTAAAGAAAAATCTTTTAAATTTAGAAAGTTGAGACGAATTGTTCAGTAGCAGTCTTTAAGGTAGCTAATTCTTCCTTTGATAAAACACCCTTTTCTCTGATAGAGTCTAAGATAGAAGTGTTGTTAGACTTTAATGAAGCTAAGAATGATGTTTCAAATTCAGCAATTCTGTCTAAAGCAACGTTATCTAAGAAACCGTTAACACCAGCGAAAATTAATGGAACTTGTTCTTCAGCAGCTAATGGGTTGTATTGTCTTTGTTTTAATAATTGAGTTAAACGTTCACCTCTAGCTAAAGTTTGTTTGGTTGAAGCATCTAAATCAGAACCGAATTGGGCGAAAGCAGCAACTTCTCTGTATTGAGCTAAGAAAAGTTTTAATGAACCAGCAACTTGCTTCATGGCCTTAACTTGAGCAGCAGAACCGACACGAGAAACTGATAAACCGACGTTAATAGCTGGTCTAATACCCTTGTAGAATAATTCAGCTTCTAAGAAAATTTGACCATCAGTAATGGAAATAACATTGGTTGGAATATAAGCAGAGACATCACCACCTTGAGTTTCAATAACTGGTAAAGCAGTCATTGAACCACCACCTAATGAATCATTTAACTTAGCAGCTCTTTCTAATAATCTTGAATGTAAGTAGAAAACATCACCTGGGTAAGCTTCTCTTCCTGGTGGACGTCTTAATAATAATGATAATTGACGGTAAGCAACGGCTTGTTTTGATAAATCATCAAAGATAATTAAAGAATGTTTACCATTGTCACGGAACCATTCACCAATAGCTGAAGCAGTGAAAGGAGCTAAATATTGTAATGGAGCAGCTTCTGAGGCAGTAGCAGCAATGATGATTGAGTATTTTAAGGCATCATGTTGTTCTAAAGTTTGAACTAATTGAGCAACAGTAGATCTCTTTTGACCAACAGCAACGTAAACACAGTATAATTTCTTTGATTCATCTGAACCACTGTTCCATCTCTTTTGGTTTAAAATGGTATCTAAAGCAACAGCAGTTTTACCAGTTTGACGATCACCAATAATCAATTCTCTTTGACCTCTACCAATTGGGACTAAAGCATCAACAGATTTTAAACCGGTTTGAACTGGTTCGTAAACTGATCTTCTTGGTAAAATACCTGGAGCTTTAACTTGAGCTCTTGTATGTTTTTCAGCTTGAATTGGACCTTTACCATCAATTGGGTTACCTAAAGCATCAACAACTCTACCTAATAAACCTGGACCAACTGGGACATCAACAATTTTACCAGTTCTCTTAACAATTGAACCTTCTTTAACTAATCTATCAGAACCGAATAAGACGATACCAACTTGACCTGGTTCTAAATTTAAGGCCATACCTTTAACACCTGAAGAGAATTCAACTAATTCTTCAGCTTGACAGTTGTTTAAACCGAAAACACGGGCAATACCATCACTATAATATTCAATTGTTAGTATATTTGATTATTTTTTGAATTTCACAAAATTTTCTTTGTTACCACCTCTCTTCTTCTCTTCACCAATTGACAAGAATTTAAACAACAATTTAAAACAATTGAATCTTTTATTTGAAAACCCCTTTAAATTTTTTGTTAATTTTCCCTTTTGAAAAAAACTCGACAATTTTGAATTTTTTTTTGGGGGTCAAAAAAATTTCCAAAAAAAATGAAAACGAGGGCCAAAAAAAAGTGAAAATGTGTTAAAATTGAGATTGATGATTGATTGAGTTGATATTCAATGGTATTAGTTCAATTGAATTGTATAGATATAAAGAATAAATAGACCATGTGTTTAAATCCATTGATTTGATCCAAGTTAGTAGTAAAAAAAAATTAGAGAGGGCAAAAAAGGGTTTTTTCAAATGTGGTAACAAAGCAAATAAAGACAAAAAATGATACATACCCAACAGATAAAACTCTACCAGTTTCATTTAAATCAGCTTCTTCAGAGACACCTTTGATACGTTCTTCTAAGATTGAAGAGACTTCAGTTGGTTGGGCCTTAGCAGAGGCAAAACGACGACCGGCGACGATTAAAGCTGGACGAGCCTAATAAAAAGTTTGTTAGTATAAACAAATCAAACAGTAGAAACTTGATTGAAAAGCAATTGATATCAACAATACAATAACAATTGAATCAATTGAACAGCTTAAACCAACCACCAATTAATTAATCACTTTTCTTCAACAGTATTAAAAAAAAATCTCCCCTAAATTTTTCTTTTTTGACACCCAATAAAAAAAAAAGTCAACGAAAAAAAAAGTCAAAGATCAAAACAAGGAAAGGAGGGAAATTTGAAGCTTTTAAAAGCTATAGTTGAGTGTTTAGAGTCAATTGAATTGTTGGAAAACATGTAGTTATATCAATTGGATGGAATTGATTAGGAATTGTAGCATAAAACTCTTGTTAAAACATCTTTTTGAGTGGACGTTGTAACCCAAATTTTTTTTTTGCAAAGGTGGAAAAAGCTGAACAACAAACTTTTCAAAAAGACATAAAGATACTTACAACACGGTTGATTGAACGAGCAGTGTTAGCAGCAATGACAGATCTAGCTGCTGAACGAATAGCAGTACGGGAAAGCATTATTGATGGAATATTTTTTGGATTTTTGAGAATATTCTTAAAAAAAGGGATCTCTTAAAGAAAATAATTAAAAGGTTAGAAATTAAAATTTAAGGTGTATATTTTTTTTTTAGGTGTTGGATTTTTTTTTTTTTTTCTCGATTTTGGTGAATTTTTTTTTTTAATTTTTTTTTTAAATTTTATTGGTTTTCAGAATTTTTTTTTTTTTTTTTTAATTTTTTTTTGGGCGGCAGAAAATGAAATTTGATTGGTTGAAATTTTTGGTGAGGAGGGTAAAGTTGGTGTTGGGGTGTGAGTGCTTAAATGTGGGACAGCTATTTTGTGTCATATACTTACTTTATATATAATACTTGAAGTTACTTTATATTGTAGAAGTAATAGTTGTATTGGTATGGGATTGTGAGTAATGGTGAACTACTACAGATACACTCTACTACTACTCTCTATTGTGCCCATCCTGCTACTGTTGGTGGTGCCCAACTCTCTAGACCTATCTGCCTCTTTACCCCATAACAAACTATCTTCAATTATACTAAAACACAATTCAAGAGATCAACTTATAAGAAACAAGCTAGATGCTTTCAAACATAGAGTTATTTATCTAATAAAAAAGAATAATAAATTATTTCAACATATAAGTGATTCTGATTATGCATTTTATGATGAACAACAAAATGTTTTAGGTACAACTTTCTTCTCTAAAAATACTTTCTCAAGACAAGCTTATATATCAAATGGTTATATTGGTTCAAGAATTTCAACTTTAGGTCAAGGTTTTTCTTATGATGAAATTAATATTCATATAAATTCTTCAAATTCTTCATTTTTAAAAAATGGTTGGCCATTATTTAATAATAGATTTACTGGTTCTTTTATTTCTGGATTTTATTCAAATCAAATTAATTTAACAAGTACAAATTTCCCTGAATTATATAAAAATGGGTATGATTCAATAATTTCTTCAATTCCTTATTGGAATAATTTAGAAATTTCCTATTTTAATAAAGATTTAAATAATTGGGAATTTTTTAATCCAAATTCAATTAATTCAAATTTAATTAATAATTATGTTCAAAATATGTCAATTAATAATGGGATTGTTTCAACTGAATTAAATTGGTTAAATAAATTCGATATTAAAATTGAAACTTTTGTTCATAGAGATTTATTACCTTTAGGTTTAATTAAATTACAAATTTCTTCAGATTCAAAAATTAATAATATTGGTGATGATTTAATATTTAAAGATTTTTTAAATTTTACAACAAGTAAAAGAACAAATCTTAATAAAATTGGTATAGATACAATTAATGATTCAATATTTATTGAAGTTAAACCTCAAAATTTTGATTATTCAAAAGCTTCTATTTATTCAACTTGGGAAATTATTAATAATGGGAATTTAACAACTAATGGTCATTTATTAGGTAAATCAAATGTTTATAATCAAGCTAATCTAAATTTAAAACCTGGGGAAACTATAACTATTTATAAATATGTTGGTATTGTTTCTTCAGAATTATTTAATTCTTCTTATGGTGAAGATTTAATTTCAAAATTTTCAAATAATAATGAAATTAATGATGAATTAGATTTAGCTAAAAGTATATCTTTAAATTCTAAAAAAAGATTTAATTATGAATTAATTAAACAATCTCATATTAAAACTTGGCAAAATGAATTAAATAATATTGATATATTTATACCTTCTGATAAATTATTAACTGTTGCTGCAAAATCAAGTCTTTTCCATTTATTTTCAAATTCAAATGAAAAAAATAAAGGTATTCTATCAGCTTTAGGTGCTTCAGGTTTATCATCTGATAGTTATGGTGGTATGGTTTTTTGGGATACTGATCTTTGGATAATTCCTTCAATTTTACCTTTTAATCCAAAAATTGCTAAATCAATAAGTAATTATAGAAATTTTACTCATAATCAAGCCATTAAAAATTCAATTAATAATGGTTTTAATGGTGCTGCTTATCCTTGGACTTCTGGTAGATTTGGTAATTGTACTTCAACAGGTCCTTGTTTTGATTATGAATATCATATTAATGTTGATATAGCTTTAAGTTCTTTTTGGATTTATTTAGCTGGTACTGAAGATTCATTAGAAGATGAAAATTATTTAAGATTTACTGTTTGGCCATTATTAAGAGATGCTTCAAATTTTTTATCTCAATATGTTAAATTTGATTCAAATTTAAATAAATTTATAACTAAAAATTTAACAGATCCTGATGAATATGCTAATCAAATTAATAATGGTGCATTTACAAATGCTGGTATTGATAAACTTTTAAAAATTTCAATAATTGTTGCAAATCATTTAAAAGAATCAATTAATCCAAATTGGTTTAAAATTTCAAATAATATTTATATACCAACTTCAAAAAATGGTATAACTTTAGAATATTCAAATATGAATTCTTCAGTTTTAATTAAACAAGCTGATGTTATAATGTTAACTTTCCCACTTAATTTTGATATGATTTCAATTGATCAACAAAGATCAAATTTATTTTGGTATTCATCAAAACAAGCAGATGTTGGACCTGCAATGACTTTCCCAATGTTTACAATTGCTGCTGCAAAATTATTAAATCATGGTTGTTCATCACAAAGTTATTTACAAAAATCAATTTTACCTTATATTAGATCACCATTTGGTCAATTTAGTGAACAAGCTGATGATAATATTTTAACAAATGGTGGTACTAATCCTGCATTCCCATTTTTAACAGCTCATGGTGGTTATATTCAAGCATTAATTTATGGAGTTTTAGGTATAAGACATTCATTTAAATTAAATCCAAAAACTTTAAAAATTGAAAGATTTTTAGAATTTGATCCAATTGCTTTAATTGGTTTACCAGGTGGTATGAAAGTTAATGATTTAAAATATTTAGGTCAAAGAATTGATATATTATTAACAGATGTTGAAGGTATAATTTTTAATAAAGGTAATAAACCAATAACTGTTATAATACCTGAAAGAAATTTTAGATCTGGTAAATTTATTATTTATCCTCATAAAAGATTAATTATACCTTTATTTATACCTCATAGAAATTTTATTGATTCAATTAATGAATGTAAACCAATAACAAATTTAACAACTGGTTCACCTGGTGATGTTCCATTATCAGCAATTGATGGTAATAATTTTACTTATTGGCAACCAATAGATAGAAATCCTGGAAGATTAATTATTGATTTAGGTTATCCTCAAAGATTTGATAAAGGTTTTATAGTTTGGGGTTCAAGACCTGCAAAATATCTTTCAATCTATATGACTGAAGAAATTTCTTTAACTTTTGATCAAATTTTAACAAATATTGATAAATTACCTTTAATTAAATTAGTTGATAATTTAGAAATTAAAATAAGTCAACCTTTTAAAGAAGAATATTTAAATGAAGTTATGATTACTCCAAGTAATGAAACAAGTTTTGATATAAAGACATCATCATATACTTTTTGTAGGTATATTATAGTTGAAGTTACTGATGCTATTGATTCTAATGGTGATGAAGGTGCTACACTTAATGAAATTGCATTTTTTGAATCATAGAAAGACAATTTATGAATTATGAACTTATGAAATATATATTTTTAAAAAGAAAACTGTTATGACATTTTATAGATTTTTATGCATGAAATTTATTTTATTTTATTAATTATATTGTAGAAATTCAAATCTATTGAGTTTCTGTATGAAGTTTTTTATTTGGAGATTCTGAACCATTTTCTCTTTTTCTTTTCAATATTAATGAAGGATTTATACAAAATTGCACTTTTTTATCAATTTCAACAGCTTCTTCTTTTGTTGGATTCTTTGCAGTTCTAAGAATTGTTTGACATTCATTAATAGTTTTTATCAATATTTCATAATTTTCTCTCGATTTTTCATTTTCTTCTTCTAAAATTCTTTTCTTTTCATCTTCAATATTTTCTTCAATATCTTTTATAATTAAAAATTTTGATTTTAAATAATTTGTTATCATTTCATCATCAATTTCTTTAAAACAAGCTAATGATATTTGTGGAGGTGTAAAATAATATACAACATCTGAAAGTAAAGCTTCATTAATAAGTTCTCTTGCTGAATCATATGTTTTATTCAATTTATCTTGATTTATTTGATCTTTTAATACATATTGAATATCAAAGAAGAATCCATAAAGTGATCTAAATGGATGATGATTCATTAAAGTAAATTTTAAAGAACTTAAAACTTCAAATTCTAATGATAAAATCTCTTCAGGTGTTGTTTTTGGTATACTTTTAGAGAATGATTTTATACTAATGAAATAATTTTCAGATTTTGCAGCTAAGAATAAACAAGTTAATAAAACAAGTTTTGGATGAAAATCCATTACACTATTAACAAGATAGAATTTTCTTAAGAATGAAACTGCTGTTGCTCTAGCTTGTGAAGGCATTTTAAAGAATTTCGCCAGCATTGCTACTCTTCTTGAATAAAATGCTATTATTTGTAATTCTTCATCAACTGTAACTGTTTCTATTAATGTTGGATCTATGTCTGGTGTTTGCTTTAGTCTTTCTTTTAATTTGGATTTACCCTTTTCATTGACAGACTCTCTCATTTGTTGCAATTCTGATCTAGTGAATGACCAGACCCTATACTGTGTAGACTTTCTGTACAGGTCATCATAACCTACTGTCTTTGACATTGTGTTGTTCTTTATTACTTGTCCTTTTTAACTAGTTGTTGCAGTTTGAATTTTGTTTTGTTCAAAAAAAAAATACTATAAACACTTTTCACATTCTTTCTATACATTTATACCTACTCAAAAGAAACTAATTCAATGTCTTCATCCACTATAGAACCTTCATATACACTATACATTTCAAATTTGAATGACCAGATACCCTTGGAAAAGATAAAACACAATTTATACGTTCTTTATTCCACATATGGTTTTGTGATAGATCTAAATGTTCATAAGAAGATAAGAGGTCAAGCCTTTGTAATATTTAATGACATTGATGATGCTAAATATGCTCTAAGATCAACTCAAGATGAAGATTTCTTTGGTAAACCATTGAAGGTAGAATTTTCCAAAAATAAGAGTAAAACAATAGAGAATTTAGAAAACTTAGATGCTTAAAAAGATACACAAAATAACAACTAAAGAACATTCTACAAAGTTTATTTTGAAAATATATACAAAGGCTTTTTATATATTTAAATACAAAGCAGTCTTCAAAAAAATCATATCCAAAATGTTCATATCATAAGACCATCTAATGTTTGAGACTGTATTCATTATTCTCACCTCTTTTGGTATCATTAAATTCAATCTTATAAAAAAAAATTCATAATATACTTTTGCATTTCTTCTAGATTATTCACCAATTCTAGGAAACATTGGAGGTCAATTTGTAGTATTCATCATATTATTAATTCACATAAAAATACAGACCCAAAAAACACACATACATATACATCATATCTATTTGATAAATATTTTCAAGGTCTCTCTTTTCTTTAATAATAATATTACATTTCAATCATCAATATTATTTATGCTTCAACCATAATTGGGAATGGTTTGTTAACCTTGTCACCACGTTCATCATCACCAGCTGATTTGACTACTGTATTTGTTGTAGTTTTGACTTTATCTATTGGTTCACCATTTACAATCTTCATCATTTCATCTTTGGTTAAGGTTTCATATTCAATTAAACCTTGTGCTAATCTTTCTAATTCAACCTTTCTTTCATTTAGAATCTTTCTTGTACGATCTTCTGATGTCTTTAACATATCAAGGACTTCTTGATCAGCTTGATCACGAATCTTTGGTGACCATGAATCCCATTTATCAGATAAATTAATTGGACCAACTTTTTCAGACATACCATAACTTGTAACCATTGCTCTGGCTGTACTTGTAGCACTACTTAAATCTGAACCACAACCACTAGTAGTATTTTCTTTACCATATGTTAATTCTTCAGCAATCTTACCACCCATACAAACATCTAATCTTGCTAAACATTCCTTTTTTGTAATATCAACTTTATCCATTTCTGGTAATTGGAAAGTAATACCTAAAGCTCTACCTCTAGGTAGAATGGTAGCTTTATATAATGGTGAAGCACCTGGTGTAAACATTGCCATAATTGCATGACCAGCTTCATGGTAAGCTGTTGCAGTTCTAGTAGCTTCAGTCATAACCATAGTTTTTCTAGCAGCACCCATTAAAATCTTATCCTTAGCCCATTCAAAATGATTCATATCAACAGCTAAAGCATTTTGTTGTGAAGCATAAACAGCAGCTTGGTTAACTAAATTCATTAATTCAGCACCTGACAAACCTGGAGTACCACGAGCAATAATAGTTGGATCAACATCTTTAGCAATTTCAACATGTTCCATATGATGTTTTAAAATATCAGCACGACCTCTAACATCTGGTAAATCAACATTAACAATTTTATCAAATCTACCTGGTCTAGTTAAAGCTTTATCTAATGATTCTGGGAAATTTGTGGCACCAATAATTATTATACCACTTGTTTGAGAAAAACCATCTAATTCAACTAACAATTGATTTAATGTTTGTTTTGCATATGCTTGATCTCTTGGATTACGTTTACCCCCAATGGCATCTAATTCATCAATGAAAATAATAGCAGGGGAATGAGCTCTAGCTTGTTGAAATAATTCACGAACTCTTTTAGCACCAACACCTACATATAATTCATCAAATTCTGAACCAGACATAAAGAAGAATGGAACACCTGCTTCACCTGCTGTTGCTCTTGCTAATAATGTTTTACCTGTACCTGGTGGACCAGTTAATAAAACACCCTTTGGTAATTTACCACCTAAACCTGTAAACTTAGTTGGATCTTTTAAGAAATCTACAATTTCTTCTAATTCTGATCTTGCTTCATCTGCACCACAAACATCTGAAAATTTAACAGTGACTTTGGACATCTCAACAGATTTATCAGCAACATCAGAGGTTTTGAAAATTGTACCTGATTCAACTAAAAATGTAAAACCTTCCATTACACCATATGTTAATAGACCAATTGGGATTAACCATTTTAACCATTTAGAAACCATGACCCAAGTAGATTCTGTTATAACAACATGTAAAGGTTCTTGACGACTACCATATTGGAAACCGTTTCCATTAGATGAATGATTAGAATTATTTGAATTTAAAGTACCGTCAGCTATTGATTTTGAAACTTCTTCAGCTTCAGTAATCTTACCAACCTTTCTAAGAGCTTCACTATAAACTTGAGCACATTCTGGAGATTTTGCAATACCTTGAGTTTCATAACGTTTTATAACATATTGTGGAAAATTATATTTCAATAGATTTTTGTAATATTCATGTTGAAGTGAGGAATTACTCAAATCGGCATTTGCTCGAGATTCAATTTCTTGAAGACGTTGTTGAACTGCTGTTGAGATCATTCTTAGACCCTTGTAATAGTTGTGAGAGTCATATCTATTAGATATAAGACCACGGTATGCTGATCTATTAATGAATGATGATTTTGTATTTCTGAACATATTGTGGCAAAAACAATAGCTAAAGTTGTATCACTTGAAAGGGAAAACTTAAAACTTCTTAATGTAAAAAAAAACAAATAATAAAGAAAGACTTATACAGTGATTCTATATTACACTGTGTTTGTTGATGTTATTCACTAGAAATATATTCAACAAAACTTGATCTTATTATTATATCTTGCGCACTTTTATTTAAGTTTCTATTTGTTCCTTCAATTTCTACAATTGATTTTGGATGATGAAAATTGGGCGTGCTCTAACCAAAATGCATTACGTAATCGATTACATAGACTCTTACCCTCTGCGGCTGGTGAAAATGATTTGAGGTGTTTGTATTTATCACCAGCCACACCAAACAGAAATATTACTTCTTTACAACAGCAACTAACACTTTGTTTTCTGTTTAGAATATCTATATAAAAGAATGTTTTATTCTCTTGGATGAGGTTCATAAAACCAAACTTTTAAATTATAACTTCAAAGTTTACACAAAATGCACTTTTTAGACAGTTGTATTGACTTCATACAGTCTATATCATTTGTATTTAGACAATGCTATACCAGGTTTCAATTGCTTTATATTGCTGTAGGTTCCAGTTGGTGGAACCTTATTAAAGTAATATTAGTATATATAAATGTCTTCAAACAAACTTACAACATCTTAAATTGCGAAGCTGGATCTGATACTATGTTTGAATTAATGGTTCTTATGGATGAAACTACTTTAGAGATGTGTGAGAATTCAGGTACTGAATTCTGTATTCAAGGTTACAATAACTTTAAAAGTAGAATACTTGCAAACTTTGACCTCTTTTCATCTTTGACAAAGTTGTTATCAAACTATGCAATCAATTATTTACTCTATTTTGTTATCAATATTTTTATTATACAATTCATTTCTTCAAAAATATCTAAATCAATTCAAAATAGATATAATATTCATGGTATCAAGATGACCTTTGTCAGCTTAATTATATTGACTTTAACCCAAAAGTTAATTAATCAATTGTTTGGTTCTTTGATTTTCACATTCGTTAGTATGATTCATCAAAATATATTCCCTATTGTTTCAAATTGGTTATGTGATTTGTTGCTTAGAGAGGAACCTAATGAATACATTTAAATGGAAATTACATTATAAATAATAATTAATCAGTGAAATCCAAAAAACGCCCCTGTATATATATTTTATGTATAAGAACTAGTTAAATAGCATATAGATCATATTGTAATTGCCCTATTATCATTCAGATTTTAAAATTTGTAAATCTGTTAAATCTTCATTATTCTCTATTGTTAAGCCATGTTCATTGGCTAAATGTAAAAGACAAATAAAACAAAAACTTGTTGATAAATCTTTCTTTTCTTCCCTTGGATATATTTTACCAATTTCTTTAACAACAGAACTAAAATTTTGTTCTGGTTTATCAATTTTAACATCAATAACATCCCATAAATTATCCTTCAAAACTTTAACATTAACATTTTTAGCAACCTTTGAATAATTAACATACTCAGGTTTAACTTTCTTACCACCAGTAATTAATTGGGTTCCAAAATCAAATTTATTTTCTTCCACATCATCTCCTGCTTCAAAAGGATTTTGACTAGCAAAACTTTGGTCATCAAATCCGCCATTGAAATCATCATTATCATCATCATATGGACCTGCCAAATCATCTGTTTCTTGATTTTGTTCTTTATAGTTATCAGCCCAGAATGTTGCATCTGGTATATCATTCATTTCTTCAGGTTCTGCTGCTGATATAGGAGCAGTTTCATTATAAGATGATGGACGAACTTTCTTATTAAATAATGATAATTTTTGACCTGGCTTTGTAAAGAGACTTATTAATTGTGATGAAGAAAAATATATATCATCTGGTAATAAGTTATTTGTATCTGAATCAAATTCTTTTGCAGGTAACTGAGTTGATACTTTACTCTTCTTGAATATTATATTTTCTTCCTCTTCATCATCATCACTGTTCATATTCTCAAGTGCTTCTTCAGAAACACAAGACATAAAATCAATTATAAATGGTTCCTTTTGTTTTTTTCTTCTTGATTGTTCACCATTTTCTGTTGACACAGGTTGTTGTGTTTGCAATGTTTTAATTTTTTTTAATTGCTTAACTTTCCAATGTTCAGGACCAGCCCAACTTCTTTTCATTGTATTATCAAAATAAGCTAATAAATCATGATCAACCACATTAGTAACAATATCTTCATGTGAGTCATTAATCTGATCATCATCACCATTATTGGTATTGTCATCAAGGATAACAGCTGCTGCTTCATCTTGTAATTCACCAAATGACGAATTATCAACACCCATATCAAAATCCATATTATCATCCATATTATCATCCATTTCACCAGGAGGTGGAATATCTAAATTAAAGTCCAAATTATTCTTTTGTTGTTCTGTGTTTAAGTTTGCATTTGATTCTTTTAAATTTTTGTTAACATCGTTTAAGATTGATTTTGCATTTGATACATCTGACAAAACTGAATTCAAATGATTTAATGAGGGGCAAAGAGTAAGATCTTCAAAATCATCATTCCCATCTGTATAAACCATATTTCTTATAGCACTGATATCAATATCTTCATCATTGATACCCGATATTTCATGTAACGTAGTATTGTCAATTGTTATATCAGCTACCTCTGCATCATCTTCATCAGCATTTTCATTTTTCAGATCTGCTTTTTCATCAGTTGTGGCATCAAAAACAACTCTCGATTGACGATCAACATTCAATGTATTTAATAATAAACTTTTTGCACCACCTTCATCAAATTCAGCTAAAGTCTTTTTAAATAAAGGGTCTATATCCCATTCTTGTGTTAATTTTTTTAACTTTAAAACATTAAATGAAGAGACCAATGTATCTGTTGAGGATTTATTCTTTCTAGATCCCTTTGTCTTTTTATCTGAACCATTATTACCAGCAAGAGAATCACCATCACGTTGACCATTAACTAAATCATCATCTTCACCATCTTCATCATTTTCATCATTGTTTTCATCATCATTTTCATTATCATCTGCGCCTTGTCTATTTTTACGGGTAGCAAGACCACTAAGTAATCTACCTGTTTCAGTTGCAACTGAATCAACTCTTGAAGAATAAATTTTAACACAACCATCCAAAGTAGCACTGGCTTTTTGAAAGTTAATATTATCATCACCTTCTTTTAAAACATTTAAATCATGAAAGTAATCAATCAAAGCAAAATTCCAACTATTAGTAGTATTAATTTTGTTATCTGTAGCTAATTTAATCCATTCTTCAAAATTAGCCATCATAACACCTTTATCTTGGTTAAGAGAAGGGATATCATCTAATAATGATGATGTAGTCTTGATAGTAGAAGCGCCATTTAAGGACGCTGATTGATTTTCAAATTCGTCTAACAATAACGACGTTCTACCTGCATTTTTTCTGTGGTTTGCTGAGTGAAGCCTCTCCTTCATTATTTTAGATTTGCTATGAGACATCTTGTATAGGTAAGCAGTTGATTATCCCTATAAAGTGTTTAGTGTTGGTTGTTTTGTTGTTTTGATTTGTTGTTTTTGTTTTCTAAAAAATCCAAAATTTCTTTCGTGATTACATAAGAAATTACAAATCCACATTTTCTGAAAAAAAAATTTTTATGTGTAAAAAGATTTTGAAGCTCATCTCTCTCTTAACTACAACAATCAATAATCATAATTAATTAACTAGTCAGTACTGTTATATCCTCTTACACATCTAGACAGTACTATAGAAAATTAAGATTTGATAAGCATGGCTGGTTCTCAACTTAAACAACTGAAGGCAGCACTAAAAGCTGGTGGTCTAACTGGTCAAACAAATACAAAGAGAAAAGGTAAGAAGAGAAGTCCCAATGAGACTAGACGTGATGATAGACAAGAAACTATTCAAAGAATTAGAGAACAATTCAATCCATTCGAAATCAAGGTCAATAGACAAAAGAATGATTTAGGTGATAAACATGTTAAAGGTGCTCAAGGTAGACCTGGTATCTCAAAACAAATAGGTGAAGATGAAAGAATGGCAGCATGGAAAGCTAAGAAAGCTACAAAAAACAAAAATGGTAGTTTAAAGGATCGTCGTTTTGGTGAAAATGATACATCTTTAACTCCAGAAGAAAGAATGTTAGAACGTTTTACTAGAGAAAGACAAATTCAAGCAACAAAAACTAGTTTATATAACTTAGATGATGATGAAGACGATGATTCTGGTTTTGGTTTAACACATTATGGTGAATCTTTATCTTTGAATGATGATTTCAACGAAGATGATATGAATGATGATAGTGATGATGACTTTTTAAAACCAAAAAAGAGAACTTTAGAGAGATCAACAAACGACGACAGTGATAATGAAGATGAAATCCCAAGAAAAAAGACAAAAGCTGAAGTTATGAAAGAAGTTATTGCTAAATCAAAAATGTATAAACAACAACGTCAAATATTACAAGGAAAGATCGAAGAAAAAGTTGAGGAATTAGATGATGAACTTCAAGATGTGTTACAAGAATTAGGTTCAATTCCAAAACCTAAACCTTCTCCATTTAGTTCATTATCTGCTACCACTGATGATGGTTCTAATAAATTAAATTATGAAAGAGCTGTTAGAGAAATGAATATGGATAGACGTGCTGCTCCTGCTGATAGAACTAAAACTGACGAAGAGTTGAAGACTGAAAGAGAACAAAAAATGAGAGATTTTGAAAATGCAAGATTAAGACGTATGGAAGGTATGGATGAAGAAAAAGTCACTGGTCCTGATGAATTAGATGATGACTTTTGGGAACAAGGAAGTGAAGATGAAAATGGTGTTTCTTTGTCTGGTCAAGCTGGAAATATAAATGATAATGATGAAGATGATTATAAGGAAGAAGAAGAAGACTCTAGTTCAGAAGATTATCAAATTAAAAAGAGAGCTAGTTCTAATTGTCCTTCTACTCATGATGAGTTCTTAGAACAACTGGAAGATGTTCCTCTTGAAATGACAACTGATGTAATTAAAAAGATTTTAGAAAGAAATGCACCAAGATTAATGGCTGGTAATAAAGAAAAATTATCAGTATTCACAACAGTGGTTTTCCAACACGTCTTATATTTATCTGAGTCTGATAAAATAAACGATGAAAATTTCAGTAAAGTTCAAGAATCTTTGATAAAAGTACTAAAAGATTTATCAGAAAAATTTAATAAGGATTTAACACAATTTTTACGTGATAAGATAATGGAGATTCAAGAAAGAGTTTTAAACACTGTTGCCGGTAAGAATGAATATCCAACAGTCTCTGATTTAACTTTTTTTTCAATTGTTGGTGTTTTATTCTCAACTTCTGATCATTATCATTTGGTTGTTACTCCAACTTTAATCCTTATGGGTGAAACATTAGAACAGTTAAAATATGAAACTATTCAAGATTTAATTGCTGGTTTATTCATTGCCAACATATTCCTTGCATATCAGAGATTTTCAAAGAGATATATCCCTGAAGTTACTTATTTCTTACAAAAAGCCCTCTTAAAATTATCACCAGTTGAAATTAGCAAAGATGATACTTATGCTAAATCTGATATTAATATACCATTACCTAATAAAATCAGCGAGGAAGATGTCAAGGTTTTAAGAATAAGTGATATAAACCGTGAACTTGATGATTCATATAGAATAACTGCATTTAATAAAGTTTTAGAAGTTATTGAATTAGCATTAGATATATGGAAAGAAAAAACAGCATTGATTGAAATATCAGAACCATTTGTTACACTATTATCAAAATATTCACAATTATATCCAGATTTTAAACCAATAACTTCTTTGTCAGATAAGTTCACTAGATTATTGAAATTCGCTGTTGATGAACACCAACCTTTAACTTTACAATCACACAAGAAATTGGCCATTGCAACATATGCTCCTAAATTTGAAGAAAACTATAATCCAGATAAGAAATCTTATGATAATGATAGACAAAGACAAGAAATTAACAAAATGCGTTCTCAAATCAAACAAGAACGTAAGATCACTCTACGTGAAATACGTAAGGATTCAAGATTTGAAGCTAGACAACAAATTAAAGAAAAGAAAGCATCATATGAAGAATATCATAGCAAAATGGCTCGTATTCTTAATACTATTAATACTGTTGAAGGTGCTGAAAAGAACGCTTATGATCGTGAAAAGAAGCAACGTAAACAAAAGAAATAGATTATTTTTACATATTTCAATACTTTATAAACGACCTGCATTTATTAATTATATTTATATTTTTTTTAAATCTTATTTTCAATGTAAATTTGTAAAATCGAGCAAAGTGATTATCCTTATTTTGCAATTTCATAATCTTTGTAAAATTGATTCAATAGACCCAATACTCCTGGATCTTTAACATCTTCATTATCAGCTTCATTAAAATCAGTTGTAGGCAATGTAGTGATATAAGAATCTCCTAACATACGATTATCTGGATCAATTGGTAACTTTCTTCTCAAAGGTTTAGGTTCTAAATTGTCTATAAATGATTGTGCACCAAATTCTTCTGATGGTTGACGATTACTTGCTCCTTGCTCAGATGAATCAAGTAATGAGGGTTTACCATACATTGATTGATGCAATGGAGAAGCTCTTCTTGGTTTTGTAGCCACTCCATTCCTTTGAGTTTCATTGTTTCCATAACTTTCTAAAAAGTAGATATACGACTTCATCATCTTATCCTCACCTGAATTATGATAGTGTGCTCTTGGATCTTTACCTCTTTTAGCTTGAAGTTTCTTAGTTTCTTTATTTTTTTCAAAATTAAACATAGCAAAGGTACAAACATAACCTAATCCATCAACATGAACTGAAAATTCCCTGAAGAAATCAATAATTCTATCACTTGATTTGGGTAATGAAAACCAAAGGATAAAAGGAGTTAAAATTAAACTTGCAATTTCTCTCAATAAAATCATAGCTTTAAGATCAAACAATTGACAAAACTCATTTTTGACTGCATCCGTGTGATACTTGTTTTCCCAATTCTGGGGTAAATAATGTGTATATTCAGCAACGGTTTTGAGGCTCGCTTCTGAATCAAAAACTTGATATTCCTCAGGAATTGCACCATGACAAATAGCCCATATAGTACCAAACAAACTAATATAAAATAAAACTGTCTTATCTTTTGTTATTTCAAAATTAAAAAACACGTCTGGATCAACTATAGATAACATACCCAATACAGCTGCAAAAGAACCAGAAACAAAAGCAACGAATTTCAATACAATGATCGTTTTTTCTCTTGGAAATTGATCAACATACTTTGAAGCTTCTGGAACACTTAAATTTAACCTTCTTTGAAACAAATGATAAAGTTCATTAAATTCTCTAAATTTCCATTCAGCAAGAGGAGTATATTGTCTTGAGCCAATTGAGCCTGGATTCTTTCTATACTCATTAAAGTAGCGAAAAAAGTATAGCAATATAAAGTATGTAACAATGAAAGGGGATAAAATAATGTTCAATATACCTGCCATCATAAATCTTTTCTTTAGTTCCTCTGATAATTCTTTTCTCTTAGACTCCTTAAGAAAATGTTGTCTTATCTGTCCTTGTTCATTAAAAACAAAACCTGCAATACATAAATTAAGATTCCACTCTAATGTTCTAGTTAAAATATTTCTGTTATAAAATGGAATAGGCAATGTAAGATCTAATATATCTTTGTTATATAATGATATGAAATAATTTTCTTTTCTCATTATTCTATTTGCTATACCATGTGCATCAATTCTTGATTTTGACTTCATATCAGCAACATTAGAAGTAATTGCATTTTGATCTTTGAGCAACATTATCTTTTTAACAACCACTTGCCATGAGATCGTTTGAAGATCTTTATCTGAAATATCTAGTAAATAATTATAGAATAAACTAATCTCTTTCAATTCTTTTGAGTCAAAATATAATTGAACAGTTTTTAATATAAAATACAAATAAAAAAACCACAAGATAATTTTTCCAGGAAAACCAATATTTGAATAACATTTATCAATTTGAATATCACTAAGACTTTTTGTATCAGGTAGTTTCAATTTAGAATAATCAATACAAGCAGTTAGATATGTTGAAAAATAAACAACAAAACCTAAAGTAGCTAAATCAAGAAATCGTGAAAGAAGAATGCAGTAATAACCATTTCCTAAATAATAAGAGTAAACTTGTTGTAAAAAGTTATCTAGATTTTCAACATTTGCCCACTTCCAAAGTGCACGTTCTCTTGGATTCAATATTCCTAATCTTGCTCTTCGTATTCTCTCTTCTTCTATAGATGAATTTGTATTTTTGATTTTTGTATTCCTTTTATAGCTTAAATTGGAATCTTTATTATCTGGTATGGAATTGGAGTCTTTGTTAGAATTTTCAGATATATTGTTTGTAGGTAATTCAAAAGTGGGCACATTCATAGATTTTAAGCTATTTGGGACTCTAAAATTCTTACCAATATTATTCTTTAATAGACTAAAACGATTCATTTTTTCGTGTTGTAAACCTTCCAAACCATATTGGGATTCAAGATCGTTGACAAAAAATGAAGGAGATGGATTACCATCATATATATCTTCTGAATGTGTTGAATGCTTATTGTATTGTGAATAATATTGACTTCCTTTTGTATCATTGTTAGAGGAAATAAAATCCTTTGCAGGATCATCAATATCAGAATCACTTTCCACATCAGATTCAGATTCAGAATCAGATTGTATAAATGACCTCTTACCACTATTAGAAGAAGAACTATCTTTGATCAATCTGCTATTTACTTGATCAGGATCCTTATTAGTAATATCTGTATTAAAATGATCATCTTGTAGATTAAGCATCTCTGTATCAGTCGGTTCCTCCATCTGAGAATCCACGCCAAATACACGGGAAAGGAATGTGTTTTGATGTTGGGATGCCATTTTGATAGTATTATATACCCATAAATTTATCAAATGAAATGTAATATGCTAGTAGTTAATGTGTTTTTCGTGATAAAAGATATATAAATCTCCAGCTATAAACAAAGTGAAAGTGGCAAGCAAAAATAAAAGTGCCAAATTTTTGTGGTTATCTAAACTAATCCGTACACCAGATAGCAAATGGTCACGTGATCGATATTTTATTAGTATGAATGAAGCTACAATATAAGATAGAATGCTAATGCTAATTGTGTAGTGAATAAACTATGTAAATCTAGGGGTCACTACCATCTTTTCTTGCAAGTGTCCCAATAGATGTGCTTTTCTATGATCAATATCTGTGTCATCTAACAATACTACTTCTTGTAAGAAATTAGTTTCTGAACCTTTACTTACATCCATGATAATGTTACCAATCTTCATAGTTATTTTACCAGATTTATGAACTCTTAATTTACCAATAGTACCTTCTGATACTGATTTTATGGTTTTTATTTCATCTTCAATAATTGAATTTTCATTATTTTGTGTTTCTTCTTTAACTTGAACCTCCTTTGCTACATCACCATTATCCTTGAATGAATTAATAGACTCTTCAAATATTGGAAGAACTCTTGGTAGTTGAACAAACATAAATCTTTCTGGATCATTATCCATTTCAACAATACTTTTTAGAATTTGTTTATGATCTTTAACAGATCTCTCTGTTTCTTCTTGTGCTTCAAATGGATCAACAGATGACATATCATTTCTCAATTGTAAAGTATTTAGCTTCTTTTGCAATTCTCTATCTTTATCTTTTAATATTGATGACAAATCTTTTTCTTTAACTTCATCTTTTATAGCTGGATCACTTGATTCCATTATATCATCTCCACTTTCAGAACTGTTAATTGTTTCTGGTGTTACTGAACGTCCATAATCTTTTTCAAGGGTTGGTTTATGTTCACCTGGTTCTATATGCTCTATACGTGTTGGTCTTACTGGGAATAATTCTGTTTCTTCTACTGAGAATTTATATTCTTTGTTCATATTAATTTTTGATAAATCTTCTTCATCGTCTGAATCTAAACCTAATGATGGACTTCTGGTGTTTTCTCTTGTTTCTGATTTCACAAGATTAGATATATAACTTGATACTGAAGTTGATCCTGATGAACCAGTAATTCTACTTACATTTCTTTGTTTACTTTCTTCAATAACAGTTCCTGAAGCTAAAGGACCAACTGATACAACATGTGTACCTACCAATGCTCTTCCACCTCTTCCACCTCTAGTAGAACCACCCCTTCCTCTTGTAGCTTGATTTCTAGGATGTTGTTTCTTTAACTCTGGTCCATCAGTAGGTGCTGCAGCATCTCTTTCTTCTTTACTCTTTCTTGCAACTACTTTTGGTTTAAATTTTAAACCAGGTTTTGCTGCTGAACTGGCAGAACGACGTGACAAAGAGTCTAATCTGCTGCTGCTGGGTATATTATCACTCATATGATGTTCTTGAAAATACTAAAGAGTAATCTGACTTGACCTCTGCTCTAACAGTACAAAATGCTCTTCTCTTACTTCTTGATTCTTTTAAAATTTTCGCGCCCATACAAAATTCCAGCTACCCGCAATAAATGTTGGCCCTACCGATTAATACTAGATTTTTTTTTTTTTATTTTTAAAATTTTATATAGAAGAAGATGAGATGAGTTCTTTACAAATATTTGTAATTACAATACTATCGTTGATTTAGTTCTACATTTTTAAATAAAATGGCAAGAGGAAAGAGAGATCAAAGTTCCAATGAAGATTTTGGAATGGACGAAGTTGATACTTTCCATGCAGAAAGAGAAAAAGTCTTATTAGATGATGGTATACAAAGAAGAAATAATCGTTATGATGATGAAGATGACAGTGAAGAAGAAGTATTAGGCATGAAAAATGATGAATCCTCTGATGAGAGTGAAGAAGAAATAGATCAAGATGAGGAAGATAAAGAATTTTTCAATAAAGATTCCGAAGCTGAAGATGATGCTGATGAAGAAGGTAATTGGGGTGGTAAAAGAGATTACTATGGTGCTGATGAAGTAGAAGATGACGAAGAAGCTAAACTTATAGAACAAGAAGCTATCCGTCAACAGAAGAAACACCTTGAAGAACTTAATATGGATGATTATGTTGACGAAGAAATGGATCAAGAATGGGAAAAGAGTGCAAAAGAACATGAATTTGGTGATTTAACTAAAGATACTGATAATAAAGAAGATATAATAAGTGATATATCGAAATTAGACTCTAAAGCTCAGTTAAAATATATTGAAACAGCACATCCTGAATTTATACCTTTATCAAAAGATCTTATTAAATGGAAACCAATATTAGATGATTTAAGAACACATAAAGATGAAAATGAAGTTAAGAATGTAAAATTTTCTGCGTTATCTGCATATTTAGGTTCTATTGGTGTCTATATTGCTCTTTTCAACTCTTTGATTAAAGAAGGGGAACCATTTACAATGAAGGAACATCCTGTAATGGAAAGCATATTGAGTACAAAGGAACTATGGAGACAAGCTAATGAATTAGATGAAGATATGGGTGATAGTGATATAGAAAAAGATGAAGTTGATAATTCCATTTCTAATGAAGATGAGGACAATGAAGAAGATGATGATGAAGACGTATTTGATTCTGCTTTATCAGATAACATGTCTGAAAGTGAAGGACAAGAGAGCGAAGAAGAAAATGTCAGTGATCTTGAAATTGATATTACCAAACCTCGTATTTTCAAAAAAGTTAAGTCTCAAAACACAGAAGATTATGCTGAAGGTGCTTTAGGTGATGTTGATGCTGAAGAAAAGAAGGCCCGTAAGAAGACCTTACGTTTCTATACCTCCAAGATTGACCAACAAGCTTTGAAGAAAGGTGAAAAGTTTACAGGTGATATGGATATTCCTTATAAAGAACGTCTGTTTGAAAGACAACAAAGATTAATAGAAGAAGCACGTAAGCGTGGTCAACATGATCCAAATGGTGCTGATTTAGATGATAACGATTCTTTTGATGAACAAGATGCTAGAGATGCTAAAGACGTCAACGATGGATTTGAAGATTCATATTATGAAACAATTAAAAATTCTAATTCTGATAAAAAGGCTAAACGTATGGAAGCTCATCAAACTGCTGTAAGAGCTGCAAAAGAAGGTAAACTAGCAGAATTACAAGAAAATATTGGTGATGATGGTAAGCGTGCTATTAATTATCAAATTTTGAAGAATAAAGGGTTGACTCCTCATCGTAAGAAAGAAAATAGAAATTCTCGTGTTAAAAAGAGAAATAAATATGAAAAAGCTCAAAAGAAATTGAAATCTGTTCGTGCAGTCTTCACACAACCTACTGGTGCATATGCTGGTGAAAAAACTGGTATTAAAAAGAATTTATCAAGATCTGTCAAGTTTTGATTTATTTCATCTTTATAAAAGGTTTGCATATAAATACTATATATATAGTTTTAAAATAAAAAAATATTAATCATTGATATAATATCTGATGTAAGAGGATGTAAATTAAATTCCTCTATTTTAATCTTGGTCTTTTCAATAAACTTATTTCATCATTATCATAAGTATTCTGATTTTCAATTTCCGTTGTTCTCTCATCATGATCCATCAAATCAGTACAGTTTAATATTTTTTGTATTCTTTCTTTTAAAGTATGGTGGTCAATTACAGTTTCTTGAGCGTCTAGCTCCCACTGTAAGAACTGTTTTGTGATATTTTTGACTTTATTCAACTCTTCACGAGAAATATTTTCTAACTCTTCATCGTAGTTCACAATATCTTTGTTTTGGTCCATTAAATTATTTATCTCAATTGCTCTGTTGATGATGGTTTGAGAAATTCCACATATTTGAGCACAATGAATCCCATAGCTATTCTCTGATAATCCTTCTTTTAACAAATATAAATACGTTATTTTGTCAAAGTTATTACTATTAATATCAATTAGGACATCCATATGATAATGCTTTATTTTCTCTGTATTAGACAAGATGCCAGCTTTGAAAAGTTCATGAAAGTGCGTAGTTATAATAGTTCTTGAAAGATCTTTGGCAACACATAACCCTTCAATAATTGATCCTAAGAGTGAAGGTCCACCTACCACATCTGTACCCTTACCAAACTCATCAATTAATAAAACACTTTTCTTAGTTCTCAAGGATAAACATTTACTAATCTTCTGTAGATCAATAAAGAATGTGCTTTCACATTTTTCTAATGATTCTCTTGTAATAATTCTAGTTAGCAACCTATCTGTGATTCCAATTGTTGCACTTTGAGCTGGAACAAAACACCCAATATGAGATAAAAATATAATTAATCCAATTTGCCCTAAGTACAGAGATTTACCTGAAGAATTTGCTCCTGTGATAATTGAAACTTGTTGATTTGTAGAATTAGTATCATTAGGGATGTATGAATTCTTGAAATGCTCCAAAATTGGATGTCTTCCTCTGTTAATTGTGATTATTGGGTCTTCAGACATTTTTGGTAAAATATAGTTAAATTCAATGGAGGCTCTTGCAAATGAACAGAAACAATCAAGTTCTGAAAGTAACTTCTCACATTTTATAAGAGATTCACTAAACTCTAATATTCTTTCTTGCAAAGCATGTATAACTTCAATTTCAAAATCCACTATCATTTGATATACATCACCAAGATTATTATCCATTTCTTGAGTTTCTTGTTCTTTGTAATATATATTGGTTGATGTTCTAAATATTTCAGTCCAACTAGGAGCCCTATCGTGATCTATTTCACTATTGAGAGAGACTAAATAGCCTAGTTGAGGAATATAAACAATATTTATTGTATGACTTGGAATGAAATCATACTTTGAAGAAACAATACTAGCAGCATGATCTAAGGTTGATTCTAAATTATTATACTTCTCTCTATATTCATCAAGTTCAGGGATAATTCCATCTTTAATATAAATTGATTTTGAATCATTTGATATTTCAAAATCAACAACGTCATCTAATAATTTAACCAAAGTTTTTAAAGTTTCTAAATCTATTAACTCTGATGTAGCATTTTTAAAGAAATCTTTTGAATTTTGATTTGCTGGTGAAATATTATTTAGCAGATGATTGATATTTATTGATGATTTAATAAACTTATATAGTGAAGAAAATATCAGATATGATGATTTACCAGTTTGGAGCTGTAATAGAATCTGGCCTACTTCTCCAATTCCTTTCAAATTGCCAATGATATCATCAAGATTTTGAAGGTTTTCATTTCTTGTCAAAGTTTCAACAATAGAAAGTCTAAAGTTAATAAAATCAATATTTGATAAAGGTGATATAAACCAAGAATATAATTTTTTGGACCCTAATCTTGTGGAAGTTTTATTGATCAAATCAAATAGGCAGTCTTTCTTATCACTTTTTGGACCTTTAATTAGGGAAGACGAAGATTTAGTTTTTAAAATATGAAGACCATAAAAAGTATCTTGATCAATATACATATAGTCATTTAAAATAAAGAAGGAGGTTGATAAAATCATGTCAGTGAGTGAAAGATTAACATCATCAAAATTTATGAAATTTTCTATTGAGGAAAAAAGTGCACCAACAGTACCAAGCTAATCAGTGTTGTTAGTATCATAAACTGAGTCTAAAATGGCAATAAATAATATATTTAACTTACACATAATAGAGAATCCCTAGTAAACTTGATTTCTGTTAAACAACTAAATCGTCTTTGTAAACTGGATTCAGTTGAAGAACAAGTTATCAATTCATCAATGAATCTTCTTGCGCTTTGATAAGAAAACAAATTTGATTTAATTTCATTGATTAGAGTTCCTCTAGCCTTTGATTCCTCATTCAATGCAACACAAATGCTCTGTTCTAATCTTGTTGATATAAGAATTCTTGTTGGACTCAATTTGTTTAAAACTAATTATTAAAATGACTTGTTAGATACATGAAGGATGTGTTTTTAAAATGAATTATAATCATTCAGGTATAGATCTTACTCAAATTTATTTGGACCTTTTTGGGACCAATAGTTTCAGAATCTAAGATGATATCCTCTATAAGAAAGAGTGTTTTTGTTGATAGTTCGATAGCACAACCGCCCAACTTTTTTGAATTGCCATCAAGAACCAAAATGATTTCTTCTGTATAGTTCAACGTTTTATCATTTAGAAACTCTGAATTCTCACTCTCATTAATGTCACTCATATCATCTTGAGCTTCTAAAGCTTGACTTGAGTTTTCCATGATTTCAATTACAATTCTTAGTTTCCAAAGAGAATTGTTAAAGAAAGAAAGTTTGAATTTTTTGTTTTTTTAAGCTATAAAAAACTTGCGACGGCAGACCGACGGAATAATAATTAATGTTAATATTACTGCTTTTACAATAATTCAATACTAGTTCTCAATGTAATTAATTACAAGTGTTCTATTTTTAAAGAAAAATATATGAGTATACACTTAGGTCTTCTTTGAAATCAACCCTTTGAACATATCGAATGAGTTACCATCTGGTTGCAAGTGGTATTTAGAACCTGTTAGTTTATCATGTTCATCCAACTCTTCAGCTACCAACATACCCCAGTCTTCTGTAATACCAGTAATTCTAGCTTTGACATTTCCATGATCTGCTAAACGAACAATTTGATTTGTATGTAACCACTGTTCATAATATATTGGTAACAATGGACCAAACCCTTCCTTTTTAAAAGTCTCAAAAAATGAATTCATGTAATACATATATTTAGCTTGGAATTTCTCTGGTGTAATTTGATCAATCTTTGGAAGTCCTTTAAGAACTCTATTTTCATTAAACATTTTGATTGTAGATGCAACTGATGTTGTAGGTGCTGAGTTATATAAATTGACTCCTGTTCCAATAACAAGTTTATAAACACCATCTAAAACATTTGTGTTCACTAATGTTCCTGAAATCTTAACATATGATGGTTCGAGATTTTTTGGATCAATTGTTTTCCCAAAAAATTCAGGTTTTAAAGCGTAAACATCGTTTGGCCATTTTAATCTAATAGGTAATTCAGAATAACCTGGTCCAAATGATTTTAATGCACAAACAACAGCTAAACCTGAAAGATATTGAACAAATACCACTGGTGCATGTGGTAAGTTGATTTTAAGATCAAGAAGTAATGAACTAGCAACAACACCTGGTGGATTAATCCAAACATTACCACCTCTACCACGTCCAGATACTTGAACTGTTGCACATGATAATAAACCAGATGGTAAGTTTCTCAAGATATTAACATTTCTATCTAAAATGACTGAAGTTGAAGTGATAACTTCTGCATAAAGTAGAATAGAACCTGATTTTCCTTTTAATTCATTTCCATAATATTCTTTTAAATTATTAAAGTAGTCTCTAATATTGAAATATGTGGTTACCTTATAATCTGGGAAACCATCAACATATGCATATAATTCCTTTACTGCTGTATCTGGATCTTCATATTCTTCTTGTTTTTCAATGTGATGACTATTATTGATATCAGCACCTGTATGAATACGGAATGTATCGCCTGTTCCTTCTATAAGATCATTATCAGTACCAGTTAAGCCAACTGAGCTTGTAAGCGCAGAAACTATTTCTGAGACAGCTCCTGGAATAGGAGATGATAATGTTAAAGGAGTAAGTCTTGGCCTAACTACCTCATTGTTATTCACTTTCAAACCGCATTTCTCCAAGCATGATCTTAAAAATATTTGCCTACTTTCATTTTCATCACTTATTTTTTTCACTACTTCTGTATAATGTGAATCTTCATCATCATGTTGCTTCATAATCTCAGGAACAAATTCAGGGTGTGTACCTATTAGAATTGCATTACCTTTACCTATTTTGCTATGAACAGCAGCTGCTTGAATTGAACCACACTCCACATCTACAGGTTCAGTATATTCTGCTAAAACCGTAACATTTGGTTGCTTATCAGCATCAACAAATACCCCTCCACCATTATAATAATGATATGAATAATCAATATTTACTCCTAGTGCTTCTTTATTTACTTTTACTTTGACAGCTTTAGCACCTGATTCATTATCATATTGGAAACCTTTGTATGCTGGACCTCTTGATGTTCCTGGAAAAAACTTCAATTCTCTTGAACCACTGACTTCCATTCCTGGAACACCTACATTGAATTCACATTTTCCTGAAGCATAGTAACCACCAGAACAAAATCCAATATAATTTCCTCCCTTTCTAACATATTCCTTTATTATTCTGTTTGCTTCACCATTCAACTCTTTACAAACAGGCAAATCTGCACCACCTGGAATAACAAGTAATGAAGTTTTTGAAGTCCATGGTTCTCTCATCAATGTTTTTGCATCAACACCTATAACAGCATAATATGGAGAAAGAAATCTTCTCAATGACTCTAAACAGTGCTTTACTGAATCCCTCGTAGTACCAGGTCCTTTTATAATATTCAACACCTGTTAGTGATACTATATTAATTAAAAGCATAAAAATCCAATTTACTTACCAGAATATACCAAGACGTTCATCTTCTTTAAATATTTCTTCAATTTAAATATATGAATGATAAACGATATATGGATCAAGCCTGATAATTGTACAAAATCACTATAGTTAATTTATGTTTTATTCATCTGAATTTATTCTTTCGTGGATTTTGACGTCGTCGATGATTAATTTACACCCCCACACCATATCGATCACTTTTACAATTTTTTAATTATATCAAAAAAACACTAAATGTACATCTAATAAACAATTATGTATGAATAAGTATATGAAAGAAAGGCAAATCATTGTATTTGTTATTATTATTTTTAATTTTCATACCTTTTAATAACTTTTTGGTCTCTTTATTTGTTGTAAAAATATTTAAACACGAATTCTTAAACCTGAAGCTGGAACACCAATTTTAGTGATCAAAGAAATTTGATCAATCTTACCCTTTTCTGATGGTTGATACTTGGCACCAGTCAAAGCATCAGTAACAAATGGTGAACCTTGGTAGATTGGTGTGTATGTGGCAGCACAGATTGCAAAATCACCGTATGGTTCAAAATTGATTTCAATACTATCACGAGCAATGGTATCTGATTTAGCCTTTATCTTTTGAGCTTGTTCAGCACGAGGACCTGAACTATTGATCTTTAAGAATTCTGAGGCAAAATATGATGCGGAAGCATAATTCTTATTCTTAAACGATTGATTCATTGCAACTTGTAATGCATTTATTTTATGAGCAGGAATTAAATTAGTCTTTGTGAAATAAGCAGCAAGTTCTAAGTTACGTTGAACATCTTCTGCATCTAAAGAACGACGTTTCAACTCTATAGATAAACCAAGAATATATTCACGTGCAATTGACAATGCTTCCATAACCTTAGATTCATCTTCATCATTATCAACAACTATTAATGTCACTAGATAGATAACTTTACGGAAACTTTCAATAGCAGCTGTTAAATTGTTACCTTTGAAGTTCTTGAAACCATCATTTATTAGCTTAGAAATTTCATCAAAACCTGGTAAATATGGTAGTACTTTATTGACTTTATCTTCTTCAATATCTGAACGAATATATGTTGTCAAAGATGGTAAATCATCTGATCCTGGTAATGTTAACTTAGAAGCTTCATATACTTGTAAGAAACGTGGACGTAGTGGTTCAAAATCAACAACACCAACTTGTCTGTTCAATATTTGAGCTGCTGTATCAAATGCACCGGCAGCAACATAACCAGCAGCAACCTTTGAGTTACGTAACCAATGTGAAAGTTCACCAGCAGGAACAGAGATACCAGAATCAACTTCCTCTTCTTGATCTTCTTCAATGTCATCAACCTCAAGATCTTCATCTCCCATATCCCAACCTTGATCATCACCAGCAATTGCTTCATCTTCAAAGAATGGTTCATCAAAAGCAGAAGAAGGTTGTTTAGCTTCAGTAGCACTTTCAATTTCTGGTTCATCTGAAATTTGTAAATCTTCTAATTGACCTAATATAGCCTTTTCAAAGTATGATAATTCAGCTTTCTTTAATGGCCAGTTTAAGATTGGAGTGACAACTGGAGCTGGTGCTTTGATTGGTGTTGATTCAACATCTGGTAATTCAATATCATCTTCTGTTAAACCAGCTTGTTCTAAAATTTGTTGAGCTAATTCATTATGACCATTTGTCTTAGCAGTGGCATATGCCAATGAGTATTGACCAACTTGAGCTAATACTTGAGCTCTCTTTTCAGTTGAATTATTGTATGAGGTATTTTGAATTAAACTTGCAATATCACCACGACGTTCAGCAATTGATTCCATTTTACCTAATTTACCAAAATCACCAGTGACCAAATAGAAAAATGACAACTTATCGAAACTATGTTGTGTTTGATAAACTAATTCAACAATAGCACCATTACCTTGTTTCAAAGCTTCTTTACCTAATTTTTCCCAAATACTTGGTGAGTTTAATTTTTTAGCTTCTTGTAAAGCGACATCCAAGTTACCACATTCCAAAGCTAATTCAAATTTAGTTTGTGAGTCTTCAACGAATTGTAAAGCAACTTCTGGATAACCAGTCTTTTGTAAATAAGCAATGATATTTTGACCAACTAATTTAGAAGTTTTGATCAGTCTTAAAACTTCATAGAAGTTCTTGTTAACTAAAGCTTTCTTGAAACGGTATTCTGTGGTATCAATTTGGATTATTTCAACTTCACCTTTACGGTTTAAAGCGTAAACATTTTGACCAGATACCTTAGTGATATATAAAGTTTCTTCTAAAGTTCTAATAATACCATTATCACCATTTAATAAAGTGTATTTGATATGATTTAAAGTTGAATAGAATAAGACACCAGTTTCTTCCCAAGCAGCACTCTTAATTCTGATTGTTTCATGCATTGAAGTAACAATTTCTAATTTTCTATTAACAATAGTAATAGTATGTTTACTTAATAAAGCTAAGTATTGACCATCTAATGACCAACTAACATATTTAACGTTATTGACTTGAAGTTCAGCTAAAGTTTTCTTTTGTTGAACATCATAATGAACAACAGCATTTTGCTTTAATAATAAAACAGTACCTGGACCACCATATACAATATCTTTAATGTTACCATCTAAAGTGATTTTTTTGGTTGTTTGATTTTCAAGATCTTTAACTTCTAATGTTTGTGTAGCTTTAGTAAAAACAACAAAACGGTTACGAGCAATAAAGATAGCACTTGTACCATCACCAATACTTAAAGATTGAGGTTCAATAGCACCAGTTGATTCCTTTGGTAAACCAATTAAAGCATATTGATCACCAGTAGTAACGATAATAGAACGTGAACTTGGATTATAAGATAAGTTTCTTAAACTATTCCATGGGTTACCAATCTTCTTTAATGATAAAGTTGGTAATGATGAAACTTGTCTATCATAGTTAAAAACTTGTACTTGTCTTTCATTATTGATATAATATAATTCATTTTGAGAAACAGCATGGGCTGGACGTTCACGATCCAATTTAAAGATCATAACACCTGAATCATGACATGTAGCGAATAAATTGATATGTGGATGACTTGCAATTAACCAGAATCTATCATGTTCTCTCTTGAATTGTTTAACAGGAGTACGTTTATTTAAATCCCAAACTCTAATAGTTTTATCTTCAGCAACAGAAATAATTAAATCTTGATGAGGGTGGAATAAAACACTTAAAACATTGTTTGTATGACCTCTACATGTATCAACTTCCCAAGCTTTAGTTTCACTCATTCTCCATAATTTAACTTGACGATCATCAGAACCTGAGACGATTAAAGGTAAACGTGGATGGAAAGAAGCCCAATTAACACCTCTATCATGACCTTCTAAGATATATTTAACAACAGCATCTGTATTACCAAAAATATCTTGTTGTGGAGCACTTTGTGAACCATATCTATCTGAATAATCAGTAGCTTGTGGAGCTGAATGTTTCTTTCTTAAACCTGAAATATCCCAAACTCTAACAGTTTGATCTAAAGAAGCAGAAACAATTAAATCTTCAGTTGGATGGAATTGAGCACACATAACATAATGATTATGACCAGTTAAACAAGCAACTTCTTGACGATTTTGCCAATTCCAGATTCTAATAGTTTGATCATCAGAAGCTGAAATAATCCAAGGTAAATCATGATGGAAAAAGACAGTACGAACATAATCTAAATGACCATCTAAAGTAAATAAACATTTACGAGTATCTAGAGACCAGACTTTGATAGTGTAATCATCACCACCTGAACAGAATAATGGTTGAGTTGGATGGAAATCAACAGAACGAACAGAACCTTCATGTTCTTCGAAACGATCAATTAAAGTACCCATTCTGTAATCCCATAATTGAATAGTTGATGAATGTAGAGAGACAAGAATCCAAGGTCTAAAAAGAATATGTATAGATTGTTAGTAAGGTTATTCTTATTTTATTGTTTGAAAGTATTTTTTTTTCAGTTTTTAATTATTGAGATATTTCTTTGATGATCTGTTGGAAGGAGTATCTCAAAATATAACAACATTGAATTAATGATTTAAACATACCTTGTTGGGTGGAAAGCAACACCTTTCGCACGAGAAGACTTGGACTCGAACTAATATTAAATGCAAATTATAGTTAGTAAGAATGGATCAGATGAATTGAACCTCTTTTGCAATACCTTTCAGAATAGATCAAAACAAGGTATAGAGGTGACAGGAAAGTTGAATAATCAAAAACATTGAGATACGTACCTTAGTTAGCATCTTCATTTTGGCAGAAGTTATAGACGGTGGTTTCAATTAGAGTGCAATTGCTGAATAATATCCTAATGAAAGAGACCTATCTATTGATTTGATGTCAAGTATGAAATGTTCTTTTCCCTTTATAAAAATGTTGAAACGTATAAACAAATGATTTTTTGTTGAAAACTCGAAGACAGATCCCGTCCGGATATTTTCCAAGCAGCAAAAATGGCAGAATCTAAGAGGGTAACGGGTATAATAAATTTTCGCGATCCAACGTCATGGCTGCATTGTACAAGGGAGGTATGATAGAGATAATGTATACTAGTAGTTATGTATATTAGTATTGTGTATATGAATGATAAATCAATTGATAGTTTTAAAGGCTTTCTTCTTTATTTAGCCAGTGATCTCTGTCTGGTTGACGTTTTGAAAGGGACAAGCCTATAAGCTCAGCCGGTACTGAAAATTACGCTGGACTGGGTTGGTATCACCACTAATCTACACAGAGACCCGTTCCCAGAAATACGCACCCTCAACTCAACTACTAAAAAATCCTCTAACTATACAAAAAACTTAAAATTAATAACCACATACAAAACCAAAACACTGGTAATCTGATTAATCTCACTAGGGTCTGAGCTTTGATTTTTATTTCAGAATTCAGAAACTATATAAAAAGGTTGTTTTAGGGACTTAATAAACATGTATAATTCCCATATGAATGGACAGGTTCCTGCTCATATATTGCAACAGCAACAACAACAGATGCAAATGCATATGATGCAACAACAACAACAACAGCAACAACAACAAGCTATGTTTTCAAATAATCAACAACAACAACAACCAACACAACAACTACTACATCAACAACTACTTCAACAACAACAATTGTTACAACAGAGACAACAACAACAATTACCTCCAAACATGCAACAACGCCATTTACACAATTTACCACAACAACAATATCAACAAGTTCCCCCATCAATATCACAACAACAATTACAACAACAACACCATCACCAACAACAATTGCAACATCAACAACAATTGCAACAACAAGCTCAACAAGTTCAACAACAAAAGCAACAACAATTACAAGCAAGAGTTTCTAAATCTAAAAAAGGATTTGTTCCAAGTGAACAAGCAAGTCAAGCTCAAAATCAAGCACAAGCTCAACAACAAGCTGCACTTCTTGCCAAACCTTTACCTGAAATTCATTATTGGTCAAAAAAATCAAAAAAACCTACAACTGATGTATTAAATTATGAACAACTTATCTCAAATTCAATTTTAAATAAATCTTTACATGAAAAACAATCAATATCAAAGAAAAAATTAACTACTCAATTATTATCAAATATTAAATATTTTGAAGAACTTAAAAAGACAAGATTAAAATCAATTAATTTATTTCAAACAAAGAGATTTAATGAATTAAGTATTTGGTCCGAAGGTTATAATGGTTATGGTAATGGGTTAAATGATGGTATAACAAGAATTGTATTACCAAATGAAAGAAAGAAACCTTCAAGATTAAATGATGTTTATATCCCAAGAGGTTATAATGGTAATGATCATTATCAAGATTTGGTTCCAATTAGATTAGAATTTGATGTTGAAAAAGATAAATTTAAATTAAGGGATACTTTCTTATATGATTTAAATGAAAAACATTTATCAATTGAATATTTATCATCTCTTATATTAGAAGATTATAAATTTAAATCTCCATTATATCAAGATGCAATCATTCAATCTATTAAAGAACAAATCAATGAATACATTTCTACAAGTGTTATGAACAATAATAACAATAATAACGATGGAAATGGTAATAGTACTAATAATACCAGTAATTTTGGTTATGATTTAAGAATTTTAATTAAATTAGATATTACTATTGGTAATAATCAATTACTTGATAAATTTGAATGGGATTTATCAAATCCTCAAAATAATCCAGAAGAATTTGCAACACTTTTATGTGAAGAATTAAGTTTAACTCCAGAATTTCAAACAGCTATATCACATTCAATTAGAGAACAATGTCAATTATACATTAGAAGTTTGTATTTAATTGGTTATAATTTTGATGGTTCATTTATTGATGATGATGAAATAAGACAACATATTCAATCAAATATAATAACTACTGATAACTTCTTAAGAGCTTTCAATACTCAATTTGAATTCACTCCACAATTAATGGATATTGATAATGTTGAATTAGAAAGATTAGATAAATCAACAGAAAGAGATTTCAGAAGAAAGAGAAGACAAGGTAGAGCAGGTAGAAGAACTGTTGTAAATAACCTCCCAGATTTAAGTGATATACCAAAATCTTTTAGAACTCCAATTCCATCAACCACTTTACCTGGTGGAATAGATTTAGGTCCAAGTGTTAAATCTTATATTGAAGTTATTGAAACATATAATAAACCAGTTGCTCCAAAACCTGTTGTTCAACATATTGATACACATGATTCAGAATCTCAAATAATCAACGATAATGATGCAAATGCTGAAAATTCATTGGCCATTTCAAGAGCTAATGTACTTTCTGCATCATCTTCAATTCAAACAGAGGATACAACTGCAAGTTCAACAGATAGTTCAAAGAGTAAGAAGATTTCTTATCGTTATGAAGCAGGTTCAGGTAGATTTTTGGTTACAATTAAGTTATAGAGTTTTGGTTATAGTAACGGTTCTTACTCTAGTTATTAATTAATACATATAGAATTATGTTAACTCCGTGATGTAGTATTAGAACGACAGGATATAGTTCTTATTAGTAATTGTTTATTTTATATGTCAAAATTACCAAACACCTCAAATTGTATAGAATTTCTTTTTTTCCCCTATGAAAAATTCCCAGAACTACTACAAAAGAATTTTATTTTAAGACGAGAAAGTGGTTGAAATCAAGAAGAAATAACGGTTAGTGTCATTACAACCAATAGGCTGTACGTTAAAGATCATTTTAGTCATATTAGACCTCGAAAGAAACAGAAAGAACGTCTTTCTAGAATGGTTATTTGTGCTTTTATGGAATTTGTCAGAAAATTTATATGAATTTTTTGAGATTATGTAAGTAGCCATCATCTAGACATAAACAAAAATATAAATATAAATAACACATCAATTCCCAATTATTTGAAGATTCAATTACAGAAAATCATCAAATATCATCACTTCATTATCAATTGTTAATTGTTAATTGTTAATTGATTATTATAAACTATCATATTAAAATACACACAATCATTTAAAAATGTCCATTCAATCTGCTCATATTGGTAAAATCGCTGAATTACCTTTAGAACAAATTATAAGACCAATAGCACCAGTTCTTGATTACACAAAGATAGACACAATGGTATCAACCCTTAATGGTGTTCCACAAGCTTCTACTACTTGTGCTCTTGCTGACATAACAAGTGGTGAATTGCCTCCAATTGATGTAATGGCTATTAGAGAAAATGGTAAAGTATATTACTTTGCCTTTGGTGGTTGTCATAGATTTCAAGCGTATGAAAAGACAGGTAAGAATGTTAAATGTAAAATTTTACCAGCTACTAAAAAACAATTGTCTTTATATCTTGGTGGTTCAGTTGAAAAGTTCTTTGAAAAGGAAAATGGAAGAGGTGTTGATGTATCAAATTCAAATTAATGATAATTATTACTATTATTAATTTATAATGGTTTATACCAGAGGGTGTTAAAAATATAATGTTTAATGTTAAAATAAAGCTACAAAAAATTTGTTATTATGGGTAATTTTAGATATATATAGTTGTTCTTTTATATATAATGTATTTAAATTAATTAGTGTGATAATGCAGTAGTAGTTATACTAGAATAAGAATGATGAAAATAATAAAATTGTCATTGTAAATAATTTGGAAATAGAAAATTCATTAGTAGCATAAGCTTGATTGGCAGATGAAACAGTTGCTGTTGTACTTGTGACAAATTGAACAAAACCTGTACTTACAAGACTTGTAGATGTACTAGATGTTGTTGTACTAGACTTGTCACTTGATGATGAACTATCACTATCTGATGAAGTTTTAGTAGATGAACTAGTTGATGTTTTTGTTGATGAGGATTTAGTAGTTGATGATGATGAATCTGAATTTGAAGATGTTGAAGATGACAAAGATGAAGAAGTTGATGATGATGATGATGCTGAAGAAGAAGAAGATCTAGCATCTAATCCGGAATCTTCTAAAGAATCAATATATGTTAGATCATCAGTAATCATAACATCAGATTGTAAGAATGAATCAGAACTGTTAAATACATAAGAATTAGAACCATTAACAAAAGTTCCTGAAGGTGGATCATAACATTGAACTGAAATTTCTTCTAAAATCATATAATAATAACCATAATTTTTAATATCATCTGAGTCCCAATTGATTTCACCACCAGCCCATTCAATAGTACCTTCACCATTATCTTCATCCCCACCAGGCCAGATTGAAATTTGAACTCTTGAAGGAGTTTGTGGATAATAATAGGTATCATCTGTTGCATTGTATGTGTCTTCTTTGTTTAATGTTCTTACATTAACACCATCAATATACCAAGATAAAGAATCTTCAGTCCAATCAACTTCATAGACATGTGAATTTTCAAATGTATCTGTGGTATTAGCATCAAGAACATTTGTATAATTTAAAACAGCTTCAAAGTAAAAATTTGTTTCAGCAACTGTTAATTCAGAACCAACAAATTCATAATCAATTTCATCTTGAGCATTTGAGAATAAAACAAAAGCAGAAACAACACCTTGATCATGTGAAGTCTTTAAAGTAGCAGAAATTTTACCGTACCAAACATAACGAGTAGAAGATAAAACAGTACCAGCAGTTTGATTTGGCATAGCTAAAATAGTGGCATTATTATAATTTTCAATGTATCCTGAGTAATACCAATCAGCATCTTCTGGATCTCCTAAATAATCATCTTGATCTAATAAATCATCTATATTATTGAAAACAGTAGTTGAATTCTTACATATTGGCATTGGTAAACATGCATCTATAGAATATGAGAAAGCAGGATGACAACCACCTAAACAATAACTTCCTGTACCACATTCACCATATTGTGAGCAACATGGTGCGTCTTCTGGACAACTGCTTGATGAGTTACATGCAATAGCAGATGCTGTAGATATTATTGATGATACCAAAGAAAGTATAATTATTGGATTCATAATTTATTTGTAGATTTTGTGATTTTGTTTCTGATTTGATTAACTTAAAGCAATGGGTATATTCTCTGTTAGATACTAAGATATATTCTTAATAGATAGATATATGATATTTCTCTTGATAACTTGAACTGAATTAATTTATTTTCAATCTATATCAAACTTGTAAAATCTGTTAACGATTGAATAAAATATTATTGAATGAAACGATAGAATAGAAAGCTGAAGAGCAAGAAGTGGATAAGGGTTTAAGAATATGGAAAGCACAAAGAGACTTATAACCAACCTTATATATTCAGGTTTTTCAATTTGTTTGAAGTAAAGCTGCTCCTTTCAAGAAAGGTTCAATTTAAATAAATTTTCTGTAACGGGCATCACAATTTCCTAATTAGGACGAAATTAAACAATGGAAAATCTACTTTCTCGCGTTCGTGTCAAAAGAGGTCAATGACCAATGGTTAACTCTTGACTTGAATTCATATTGTTCGTGATGATCATGCCTGTCATCCAATCATCTTTGTCGATATGTGTCTAATTAACCATTCTTGAAAGGGATACAGTTTTAACTTTTAAGGTCAATTGTGAAGGCCTTTATTACTGGATTAGTTTCAATTAGTTATAATTTGTTCGCGATGAGGTATTACGTGATCTCTAGTTATTAATGCATCAATACTTTTTAATATAACTTATTTGTAATTAAATATACAATACTAATTTATATAAAATATGGTCATGAAATTTTAAAACTATTTACAGTTTATAATTCTCCTTTCAATTATTTTAAAGAGACGGCAGCTTTAAAAGAATTAGAGAAACAATCTGGCACACCAGCTCCATCACCAAATGACATACCACCAGTACTCAATAATCCTTTAAATTCATCTTGTAGCGCTTCATGATATTCTTCTTTTAATTCATCATAGCCAACATGAAATTGTGGTAAACATCCTTTTATTAATGATGAATCTATAAAGTAATCTTTATTTGGCGTTAAAGCATTAAAGTCAATACCAAGTTGTATCTTAAGTGCTTCTTTAACATTGCTTATCGACTCTTCTATTCCAGGCAATGTTTTTAAATTGGACCAATAATGGCCACCCATCATTATTGTTAATTTTGTATAATCTCTTTCTTCATGATATACTGGATCTATCTTTAAAAATGTTTTTGGATCATTCTTTAGAAACATTTCATAATTTTTCCCATTAAAAAGTTGTACTGCTGATTTTTCAATATCAGAATCAAAAATAACACCTAGAATCTTTTCCTTATTTTCATTGGATTTAGGAATTAAATAACCAAACCCTTTTATATGTTTCATTAAATCTTTTTTAATATAAATGTTCATCAATAAAATATCAATAGATTCAATACTTTTAGAAATATTTGCTAATTTTGATTTTGGATCTTCTTTAATAATTAAATTTGATAAAATATTTGAATTGATCGCTGATCTAATATGATCATAGTCTTTTTTATCATTAGTATCTTTTGAAGTTAATGATATTTTACCATTTGAAGAATTTTGTGAGATTGATGTAATTGGATCATTAAATTTAAATTCAACATTTTTATTCTTTAATAAGTTTTGATACAATACTAATGGCAGATTTTCAAGACCACCATCAAGAACTACCATTGGAAATTTTTTAATTTGTCTTTCTAATTTTGAAATTGTATAATCTTTTGAAGGAAATAAGTTTTCATATAATTGTAAAGTTGATTTATCAGGTTTTGACTTTTTGGAAAACATTGATTTGACAACAGAACCGTGATTACCTTCTGCATTATACATCGATGAAAGTGTTGTTTTGGCACTAAGTTTTGAAATATCAGCAGCAAAAATACCATTGAATACAGCTGACATTATATTTTCTGGTAATGATTTCCCAAATCTTCTTGTTAAAAATGACTCTACTGATTCATCATTATTATGATTACGTTTTGGTTGAAATGCTTCCTTTATAAAACCTGTTAATATACCTTCACCCAAAGGATCTCTTACAAAATTTATAAATGATTTAAAACTATTTGGAACTTGAACTAATTTATGATGTTGATTTAATAAATATTTTTTATTGGCTATAGCATTTGAAGGTATCACTTGGATCTTATCTTTGATACCTAGTTTTATCAATGTATCTATTATCATAATAGTACCATCGCTAGCACCTCTTAATGTTCTAGGACCTTTTTCAAGAACTGTATCATACTTAACTCTACTATCAATATATCCACCAATCTTATTAGATTTTTCATACACAGTGAAGTGTAAGTCAGGTCTTAGTTTAGAAAGGAAATATACGAAGGCAAGAGAAGATGTACCAGCACCCACTACACCAACAGATGCATTCTTTACCAAACCCATGATCAAATTCTCAAAATATAAATCTCAATGTCAAGATAAAATGGTTTTAAAATTGTGTCTTCTGATGAAGTATTCAAAATATTTTGGCTTATATAATCATCCAAAATCACGTGACAATTTTTTTTGATTTTTTTTGTCGATTTCGTTACTTGATCAAAACATAATTTAAACCTATTCAATTAGATTTGAAATAACAAACCAAAAAATGTCTAGAGATACTCCTATCAAAGCTGAAAAGGATTACACTGAAATCTTAAATGAACAATTCCCTCAAATTGATCTATTAGCTAAAGTATGTACCTTTTACTATGTTAAAATATGAGTGTTGTTTGTTCCAAGTTCTTTAAGTTTTTGGTGGCAAATATTCAAATAACACTAATGATTACCAAGAATAACAATTCATTTACTAACCAATTATTTATTGATAGAATGATTACACTTCTGCATTAGAAAAATACTTGTTTTTAGAAAAGCAAGTTCGTCAAGCTTCTGATTTAGCTTCATCAAAGAGAGTTTTAGATAAGATTGTTGATTTATTAGTTGAAAATAAAGATTGGAAAGGATTAAATGAACAATTGATCTTACTATCTAAAAAACATGGTCAATTAAAGATGGCTGTTCAATCTTTTATTCAACAAGTTATTAAATACTTAGATCAAACTCCTGATTTAGAAACCAAGATTGAAACTATTGAAACTATTAGAACTGTCACAGAAAGTAAAATCTTTGTTGAAGTAGAAAGAGCACATGTTACAAGAGAATTATCACACATTAGAAGAGAACAAGGTGATATTGATCAAGCTACAGACTTATTAGTTGAATTACAAGTAGAGACATATGGTTCAATGCCTTTAAGAGAAAAGATGGAATTCATTTTAGAACAAGTTGAATTGTGTATTTTAAGAGGTGATTTTAATCAAGCTTCAATTTTATCAAGAAAAATTTTAGTTAAAACTTTACAACTTAAAGAATATCAAGATATAAAATTACAATATTATGAATTATTAATAAAGATTGGTTTAAATAAAAATGATTATTTAGATATTGCTAAATATTATTTATCAATTTATGAAATTGAATCAATTCAATCAGATGAAAGTAAATGGAAACCAATTTTAATTAATATAGTTTATTTCATCATTTTATCACCATATGATAATTTACAAAATGATTTAATAAATAAAATTTCTTTAGATTCAAAATTAAAGAAATTAGAATTACATTTCAAATTAATTACATCTTTTATTACTAATGAATTAATGAGATGGCCAATAATTAAAGAAGTTTATAATGATGAATTAGTTAAGAGTGAATTTTTCAATGAATCTGAATCATCAAAGAAACATTGGGAAGATTTACGTAATAGAGTTATTGAACATAATTTAAGAGTTATTTCAGCATATTATACAAGAATTAAATTAGTTAGATTAAATGAATTATTAGATTTAAATGAAACTGAAACTGAACATTTTATTAGTACATTAGTTAATCAAGGTACTATTTATGCAAAAATCAATAGACCAGCTAAGATTGTTAGTTTTGCAAAACCAAAAGATTCAAATGAATTATTAAATGAATGGTCAAATAATATAGATAAGTTATTAGGTCATATTGAAACAATTGGTCATTTGATCACAAAAGAAGAAATGATGAATGGTATTAAAACATCAAATTAATATATTCTTTTTCTTTTGGAATAATAATATAATTAATTGAATAAATATAATGTAAATTTTAATTACAAAGGATAACATTTGACATTGTAGAAAGGGAAATGGGAATTTGTCTTTAACTTTGAGGTTCAGGAGTTGATGATAATTGATTTGCATTCATACTATTTCTTCTTTGTTTGGCATTTTTAACTAAACCATCCCATCTATTCTTTAATTTATCGTTATAAGCTTGTAATTTTTTATTTTCTGCTGTTAATGTATTTACCTTATTTTCTAATTCCAATATTTTATTTGATACTAGTTTATTATTTGAAGAATTAATATTACCATTATTATTATTGTTTATTACATTTAAATCTTTCTTTAACGTTGAGATATAGGTATTTAAATTCATTTTTAATTTCTTATTAAAAGTTTGATATGTCTGTAGATTTTCACTATAAGAACCTAATAGTTGTTTTAAAGTTCTATTTTCCAATTCTAATTCTTCAATTGATTTCCCAGATAGTTTAACAGTAGTGTTAGATTTATCATTCTCTATATTTATGTTATTGTTTAATATAGGAGGTTTTAAAAGATTATGAACTTGTAATTGAAATTTAGTTACTGGGTCAGGACTCGATAATTCATCCAATTGAGTATTTGATAAAGAATCATGATTATTTGAACCTCTAGCATTTGCTAACGATTTGGTAATACTTGAAGAAGAGAAATTTGAAGGTGTTGGTAAAGTTGGTGATTTTGATGTAGTTGTTACTGTTATCTTTTTATCTGGTAACATTGCTAATTCCTTAGCTCTTTTAAGATGTTGTGAAACTAATATTTCAATGGCATTTTGAACCTATGATTAATGTTAATAATTTTTCCAATTGACTTTAAATAAGAATTGTTTACTTACTTCTGAATTATCTATATCATTTTGATGTTTTTGAAAGAATTCACTTGCTTTCCTATATAACTGTGATGCCTCTTTATACTGTCCCTGTGCAGTTTTCAGTTCTGCCTTCTCCACCAGATCATAACCCTAAACACACACTGTTAGTACCATAACATAATAGAAGATACTATAACAACCACAAACACTACTTACTTCTAATAAACTCATTGAACTAATTGTAATGTCTTGAGATCAAAAAATAAAACTATTCAACTCCATATTAATTTTTTCTACTTCATTTTCAATTTCATTTTTCTGAGAATTTGAAATTATAAAATAAAACAACTGATGTTGAAAACACAAAACAATTAGTAAATAGTACAGAACTCACAGCTCAGAACCAATCACATACCCAACCATACATACCTCCTAACTACTCTACACATGCAAGCCGTCACCAATATCCAAACCACAGACGAATTCTGGAACTATTTACAAAGCTTGGTGCAATACCAGTATCCTGGAGACTGTGATACTTGTAACGCAACACTTGTGACTTTTGTGAAGGTAGTATCTGACAATTTAAGACTCTATGTACGAGATGATCAAGATTTATACAAATGTGGTGTTCTACTTATTAATTCTCAACCTTATTTAGACCATAAACTGTTTTGTATTTCAAAGTTGCTATCTGTATTAAATTTAGAGAATTTAACCACAAGTTTCAAATTGATAATTAGTTATGTCCTTTTATTGGATTCTAAAAATGATTCATCTCTACTACAGACTATACAAGATTATCATGGTGTTCATGTCCTCTACAAATGTCTTCATGATGCCTTTTATCTAATGTCAACTACAGGTTCTGAAAATGGAACCCTTGTTTATGATCAAAATGATGATGATAACACCAACAACAAAAATATTAATGATAATAATGATAATGATAATAATAATGATTTTCAAGAACTTAAAAAGATGTGTACCATTCAATTGGACTTAATGTTTCAAATTTGCAAATATCTTTCTCTATCATTGGAAGAATTAAAACTTATTGATGAGTTTTTTATAAATTACATTTTTGAATCTTTAATTATTGCAAGTCCTGATGAAGATTTATTCAATTCTTCAAAATTTAGATTAATTTTAGCTATCAATGAACAATTTATGATTGCTTCAAGACAAGATAATATTGAAAATAAGGTTTATGCTACAATTAAGACTCATACAACTTTTAGAAATTTTAGTGAATGTTTATTGGTTTATTTTAATAGAGAAAATGATCGTTGTATTCAAATAATGATTTCAAAAGTTCTTTATTTGATCCTAACTAATCCTTTAACAGCTGATTTATTCTATCATAATGATCTTAATGTCTTGGTTGATGTTTTGGTTAGAGAATTAAATGATCTTTCAGAAGATGAAGAATCAATTAGAAATACTTTTTTAAGAGTTTTATATCCATTATTAAAATGTCCACAATTTGAAAAGAGTCTTTATAAAAGAGATACTTTAATCTCTTTATTAAATTATTTTGCAGGTCAAAGTAATATTAAATTTTGGAATCAAACAGAGAATACAAAGAGATTAGCATTACGTTGTTTATCAATCTCTTGGTTAAAAGAAACCACTTCTGAACAATCAACAATCAATGATGATCAATATTCAGATTTTTCAACACCACCTTCACCTCATGCAAGTATAAGATCAGAATTATCAACAACTTCTTTAAATTCAATGTCAAAAAAGAATCCTCCACCAGTACCATTACCAAGAAAACTTTTTAATAGAAATAAAAGTGCTGATGCTATCTATACTTATTCCCAAAGAAATTCAAATAGAATTTAAGGAAAGAAAAAAAATAAAATAATAATAATAATAACTGTTATGCACGTTAATTATAGATTAATATTATAGAATTAATATAGATTATGAACTTTTTAATAATGCTGTTGTGTATGATTTCTTTATCAGTGAGAAAAATTTATTTATATTAATTTCCAAAATTTAGATTATAATGGTCTAAGGAAAATATACAAATAAGATATGAGATATAAATATTATTGTAGTCATTACTAAAGAGAATTGTGTATATTAATAATTTATTTTAAAACCAATTAACCATCTATTTCAATATCATCATCATCTAAGTATGATACCATTTCTGCCTTTTTATATTCATCAATAATAGTTTGAACAACTTCCCTTGAATCTTTAAATTCATCAGTACCATTTTGAAATAATTTACCATCTTTATAACCACCAATAAATGCTGATCTTCTCATTATTTGATCATATTGTTTACAAGTTTTATTTAATAATGTTATTATTGAAGTTGAATTTGAAAGCATTAATCCACTAACATAGTTTGAATCTTTTGTAACATGATGTTGTGATTTTTTACCATATGCTATATGTATACTTGAAGAACTCCATGGAACAAAATTTGCACGTTCTTGTGCTTTAATTATTGCCTTTTGTACATCATTTGAATCATAACTTCCTTGAATAACATCAAAAATTGAAATATATTGATTTTGAGTTTGAGTTGAATTAACATCAACATCAATCATTTTTATCTTTTTATCTAATAATTCTAATACTATATCAGATGATGAACTTTTCCTTATTTGTTTACCATCTGAAATAAAATCTGATGTGAATGGTGTATAACTTGGTACTATGAAATGTAAATCTGGAGTTGGAACCAATGTTGATATTATACTAGTCATTGAATTATACATATAACCTGGGTATCTCAAAGTATTTGTTGTTGCTGACATAACTGTTGATATTAATTCATTTGTTTGTGATATTGTTGGACTATTACTTTGAAAAGATCTAATTGCATTTGATAACAAAGCGCTATTCTCTATAACAATATTTGCATCTGATGATTCAATTAATCTTTTTAATGTCAAAACAGTATTATAAGGTTGAACAACAACATCTGATGATTGAACACTTGCTGGGAAAATTGAATAAGTAGTTGTTAATTTTTTATTATATCTATCTGATAAAACTTCTAATAAATAAGAACCTACACCTGAACCAGTACCACCTGCAACCGAATGAAATAATTGGAAAGCTTCCAGATTATCACATGAATCTAATTCTCTATCAATCATTTCTAAAAACATTTCTTTATTATTATCACCATAATCATAACCTTTTGACCAAATATTACCAGCACCCAGTCCAGTATTTGATACATGAATATTTCTATCGTTAAATAGATGATCTGTTTTTGATCTAATATCTGAAATGACACCAGGTTCTAAATCGACAAGTATAGCTCTTGGTGTATATCTTCTGTCATCATTACTCTTAAAGAATATATTTGTTTCATCTTCTCTTTCTTCAGTGACATTACTTTGTCCATCAGCTTCAATACCGTGTTCTTTACAAAGTTGATTCCAGAATTCATGACCTATTTGATTACCACATTGACCTATAAATGGAGAAAATGATTATGTTAGTAAATTAATTTTATTTGATAGTTATCACATCACACTACTTACCCATTTGAAGGGTTATTACTTCACCTCTATATAAATTGATGACACTGTTAGTAAATGAATTTGAAACAATATATTTCCACAAATATGTACTTACGGCATTGTATGCTTCTATCTATCTTTCTATATTATCTCTTAACAGTAGTTTTGTTTTGTATTTTGGCTCTTTGTTTACTTTTCGTTTCCATACAAAAATAAAAAAAATCGACTATAGGCGCGTAAAGTCGACTGGGTAACGATGTCACGTGATATGAATGAAGGTTTAATATAAATAATTGCAGTGTTTTGGTGGCTTAAAGATGAAGATAGTCTCAATTAATACTTTGAGAAAGCATAAAATCTGTTTTATTAAGATACTTTTTATTCCAGTTACTGTTAACAACAAATGTAGTCGTTTTTAATGTTTGTTCATCTTCTCTCCACAAAATAGAAGCTCAAAGTTTTCAATGCTAGCAATTAAACTTTGAAATTCATTTGAAAAAGCAATCTTTTCAGTAGTTTGAAAATTATTATTACTATAACACCTAGTGCTCTATACCTTTCTCATAAACCATCAACATTACACACATCAGTGCTTAGTTAAATCACTCATTCATCTAGTTGGTACCGGTTCATTGAAAAAAAAAATTTCAACAATCACTGGATCTTCAAACACATCGAAATATCAAACTAACTACGTCTTCTCCAACCAATCAAGTATATTTATTTACAATATTCAATTCCATGTTCATCATAAGATCAATATCAAATCCAGTGATACCTAGGTATGCTCTATCATTGTCAAAGTTTTCAACTACCAATGGTAGCTCTTTATTTATTAGTTCGAAATCGGCATTGTTATCATCAACATTACAAAGATCATTCTCAAAATCTTCAATAATCAAGAGTATTAATGAACAAGGAATCAAATCTACAATTAATAAACAAAAAGTGGTTATAAAAACAAAAGAATTGAAAGATAAACTTATTACACAACCAATCAAAAAATTAATTCCTGAACATGAAAATATTTACACTATACCCAACATCTTAACTTTCACAAGATTAGTATCAGCTCCTATAATAGGTTATTTAATTGTGAAACAACAAATCTTTTATGCTCTTGGTCTTTTCATATATTCATGTATCACAGATTTCTTTGATGGTTATATTGCAAGAACCTATAAAATGCATTCCGTTGTTGGTTCAATTATTGATCCAATGGCTGATAAATTTTTAATGGTTATATCAACTGCTTGTTTAGCTCAAGCTGGTCAAATACCTTTAGAACTTGCTGTTATAATCTTAGGAAGAGATATATTACTGGGTATTTCTGCATTTTATTATAGATATATTTCTTTACCTGCTCCAAAAACTTTAGTTAGATATTTTGATTTTAGTATTCCATCTGCTGAAGTTCATCCAACAACAATTTCAAAGTATAATACTGGTTTTCAAATGGTTTATATTGCATGTGCTGTATTGAAGCCAGTACTTTTAACAGTATTAGATCCTTCATCAATTGAAATTATGGAAAGTTGTTTTACAGGTTTTGGTTATCTTGTAGCAACTACAACTATTTTAAGTGGTCTTTCTTATGTTTTTTCCAAAAATGCTGTTAAAATATTAACTAAACCAACAACTAAACAATAATGAGCAATAATTGATAGCATTTTTTAATGGTAAGTAAACAGACAGGTTATAGAATTTGGTTTTTTACAAACTACTAATAACAAAAATATATATAAACAAATAATGACTATAACTTTATTAATGGTAAATCAACGACAAAACTTTCTATCTACTAAATGTAATATCATCAATACGTAAAATAGATTTAACAGTTTCAGCAGCTAAAGTAATGGCACTAGTACTTACTAATACCGGTTGTAAAACATGTTCATCATAAGTATTTGTAGCACCTGAACGACGAGCAGAAATACCTGCATTACGTTCACCATTTTCATGTTTATTACGAAGTTCAGTAACAACATTAATACTGTTTAAACCAGCATTTTCTGCTAATGTGGTTGGAATAACTTCTAATGCAGCAGCAAATTCATTCCAAATATATGATTCAGTACCACTTAAAGATCTAGCTTCTTTCATTAATGTTCTTGAAACTTCAATTTCTGGAGCACCACCACCTGCAATTAATGCTCTTTCTTTAACTAAACAACGAATAACACATAAAGCATCATGTAATGAACGTTCAGTTTCATCTAAAATTAAATTATTAGCACCACGACAAACAACTGAGACAGTTGGTTTAGTAACATTTTTAACACCTGTAATTTCAACAATTTTTGAACCTGATGATTCAGTTTCTTCAACTAAATCAGCGTTACCTAATCTATCTTCAGTAAATAAATCAACATCAGAAATTGGTTTACAACCAAGACTCTTACTTAAGAATTCAATTTCTTCACGTTCAATATCTTTAATAACCATGATACCTAATTTTGATAAAAAGTGTAATGATAAATCATTAACTGCATCTCTTAAAATTGACTTTTGAATTAATAAAACATTACATTTTGCCTTCTTGATCTTTTTACAGATATTTAATAAATATGCTCTTTCTTCTTTCAAAATTTTATCCATTTGTCTATAATCATTAACAACAATATTATTTTCCATATCAGGTTTTGGTGGCGATAGTTGAAATTGAATTAAACCAATTTTAGCCTTTTCCATTCTTGTTGGACCACCTGCACTTTTAACAACAGTTTGAGTTAAAACAACACCATTTACAAGTTCTGTATCATCAATTGTACCACCAACTTTCTTTATTAATCTAATATCATTTAAGTCAACGTTCTTGGAATCTTCAGAAACTATTCTTAAAACTGAATCAACAGCTAATGGGGCTAATAAATGGTTATATTGACCAACAATTTTACTACTTAATGAAGTAGAAGCAGCACGAATTAAAGAATCACGGTCTTCTAAAGAAATCTTAGTAGACATATCTAATAAAATTTCAACTGATCTTTTAGCAGCTCTTTGGAATGATTCTGCTATTAGTGTTGGGTGAATACCTTTGTTTAATAATTTTTCAGAAGCTGCTAATAAAGCACCAGTTAATATAACGACAGAAGTTGTACCATCACCAGCTTCAACATCTTGAGCAGCTGATACATCGACTAACATCTTAGCAGCAGGATGTAGAACAGCCATATGTTTTAGAATGGTATGACCATCATTAGAAATGATGATTTCACCTTTACCTGTCTTGATCATCTTATCCATACCTTTTGGACCTAATGAAGTTCTAATAGCATCAGCAACAGCTCTTGCAGCTAGAATATTGGATTTTCTAACTTCTTGAGGCTTTTCCCTGTTATTGAAGGTAGCATTGGAAGGAAGAGTAGCAGCTTTAGACATGATTAATTACTGAACTTTTAAAACTTTATTCTTAATATCAAATTCTTCGATTCGAATCGCCATTCTCTAATTCTCTTTTTTTTTCTTTGGTGTTATTGAAAATATTATATAAGCAGGATCTGGACGCGTTTCTAAAATAATGAAAAAATTATGCGTTGAAACACCAGTTAGAGTGGGAATTTGAAGATAAGGATTAAATAATTGGTTTCTAAATACTATAAATTATAGCTTTATTTGAAAATTAGGTTCAAAAATGTATTAAAAGACCATATTTTAGAACAGAATATACAATCTTTTTGCTATGTTTGTGTATCCGGGTTATGAAATAGTGGCCGTACCGAATAATAGATAAAAAAAAATTTCAAGAGATGAGCTACTATAATTTTATTTCTTATTAATTATTAGATTTATTCTACCTGTCATATTATATAATATAATGTCTGAACAACCTGAATAGTATGTATTAGTGGAGATAATTTGAAATTCAGCTAAATTTCATATGTATTCAAAACAAATTAATCAGTCTTACTAACGTTTGTTTGCTTTCTTAAATAGTAAACCTGTCACAGTAGAAAAACCTATTCCTGTCACATATGATTTAGGTAATCTTTCAGTCTTTGATTCAAATCCAATAGAGAAAGATCAAATATCAACAAATAATCCAGATCGTGAAGAATATTTAAAAGCTTTGGCCAGAGACAACACACAACTTTTAATCAATCAAATATTATCATTACCAATAAAATCTACTTCTGAAAGTACCACATCAAATGGACAAAGTATATCATTAATCCAACTTCCAGAACCTACAACACCATTACCAAGAGAAAAACCATTACCAAAACCAAAAGAACCAACCAAATGGGAATTATTTGCTGCTAAGAAAGGTATTCAAGCCAAAGAAAAATCTGGTAAGATGGTATATGATGAAGCCATTGGTGAATGGGTTCCTAAATGGGGTTTCAAAGGTAAGAATAAAGACCTTGATGATCAATGGTTAGTCGAAATTGATGATAAAGTTAAAGGTACAGAAGATGAATTAATTGATCCAAGAACTTTAGCCAGAGCTGAAAGAAAAAAATTAGTAAAGAAAAACTTATTACAACAAAAGAAAAACTTAAAAGGTGGAAATTAATTTGATGAGTTTACTAAGAACACTGTATAATAGTATATTATTACAATAAAAGGAATAAGCATACAATAATTTTATATCATTTTGTAGATTTTGCACATTTAATATTTGACTAGTTCAGTCACGTGACTTTTATCCGGTTAACCCTGTCACGTGATATTTTACTAAGAAATCTGTTGTTTTTAAATCTGCACTCTTTACACTAATTTAATTTAAGGAACAAACTATAAACAATTAAAACATTAAAACTGAACATCATTCTATCCACTCTAGTCAATGGGATTGAGAGAACAACAGTTGATGGAAAACGATCGTGGGAACCTCAGGAGTGTTAGTACTACCTCCTCAAGCTCTCGTGCCTCAAACAATCAACTATTCAAAGTTAATGCACCTTCTTTGACAGATGATCAGATTAAAAGTACATATGAAGCTGTTTTAAAAATCATATTATTGGAATATAAAAATGAAGCTAGATTTAAAGCTACTAAAGTAGTCCCAAAACCACAAATTCCTCAGTCTGCATCAATGAGATCACAAAGTACCAGAACCTCAAATAGAATGTCAATGATTTCTTCCTCTATTAAGAGAGATACATCACCAAATAAACATCATTGGTTTTCATCAAAAACTGTTGATCCAGAACTACTACCAAAGAAAACAATACCATTATTAAAGAAGAAATTAGAAGAAGTTACAATGGGAAGAGATCGTTCAATCACCAATCCAATCACTAAACGTTGTTTGATGAAATTTTATAATGAATTATTAGACCCTAGATTTGGTGATATAGAAAAACCAGAAGAATTAGTTGTAAAGTTTATTGGTAGCATAACTAAAGATATTCAAATTGCTACAGGTCAGTCTGATATTAAAGCTGAAATCTATAATCAAACTAGTATATTCATCAACATTGTAATTGAAATAATAAGAACTCAAAAAAATGGTGAATTATCAATTGAAAAATTACAAAATTATCATCAAACAATGAAGTCAACACATATGAAACAACGTTCAAATTCTGCTATTAGTCTTACTTCTCCTACTGAAGAATACGTTTTGACTAATAGACCAACCTATAGAATCTCAGAAATTTCAAATGCAGAACTTATTGGAACTATATTCAACATTTCACCAGTTCAACTACAACAAGATATATTTTCTTTTAGAAACCTTGCTACAGAAGAAATATTAATACAAGATTTAGAACTATTTATATCATTGTTAGAAACAGATAATGGAACTTTTTTTCCAACAGACTTCAGAAATATAAATGATTACTCAAAATGGAAGCAGTCTGAAATCAACGATACAAGAAATTTAATAGGACAATTAAACAGCAAAGTAAAGAATTCCTTGCCCGGAAGTACCCTCAATTATAGATTTTTACCATTTGATTCAAGAGCATCCATGATTGAACTTACAAAAAGAATTCTTAACTGGGAAAAATCACAACAAAAAACAATTGAATTTAATATTTCAAACTCATTGACAAATCTTTTGAAGAGTTGCAGTAAATATTGGAGAATTGATTCAACTTCACATGCATGCATATTATATTTTTCTGCTGAATCATCCGTTTTAAAGGTTCCAGATGGTGATTTGGTGGTAGATGATACTGAATATTTTTTTACTATACTTGATAATTTACTAGATGATGCACCAGATCCTGCGACATGGTCAATTCCAAATCAACAACTTTGGGTATCAAGTTTGTCGGCTACTTATTCGCAAGCTATGAAATCTTTAAAGGAAGCAGTTTCTTGCATTTATAATGAATCACCACCAAAATTTAAGCCAATATTTCAAGTTTTGGGTTTTGTGGAACAAGACCCTCTATTCTCTGTGGTTGAAAATTCAGAAATGCCAAAGAAGTTTATGAAAAGATTAAGAAATGCTGTATTAGCTGCTACTGAACAAAAATATATTAGCCTCTTAAAAAACATTCCTAATGATACAACTCTAGATATATATCATGTTAAAGATTTTTCTGAAAAAATTTATACCAGCATTGAAATTCTAAATAAAAGATTTCCAAATCCACTATTAGGATCTATATTTGTTCCAAAAGAAGCAGGTCTTAGTATGATAACACTATTTGTTGACGATGCACCAAATATGTTAGCCCATATAGAGCATTATGCTCATAAATCTCAAAATCCAATTCATTTTCAAGATGCATTAGAAACATACGAATCAATTGCTTTACTAAGAGACTTATTCAAACAATTAGCTCCTAAAAATGCAGTATTCAAATTTAATATGGAAAAGTTCTTTTTCAAATATGCAGATCAACTGTGTAACTACAATTGTAAAAAGGTGTATCCTGTTGTTAAAGAAGCATTTGAACAAGATAATTTTATGCCACTAAATGTGGAACAAGGACAAAACTATAGTTCTTCGGTGCTAGATATATTTAAGTTGATAAATGAAATTTTTGCTATGGTAAAGAAGTTAGAATGGGGAAATCCAAATCAAGAGGCTGATTTGATGACAAAGCTTCTTAAAACAGTGTCAGATTCTCTAATTTATTACGGTGCTCATGTTCTTACAAAAATTATCAATGATCTTACTGAAATTCCTGATAAAGAATCTGCTACTCCTGATGCTGGAGCTGATAAACAGAGAAATACATGGTTTGGTGAGTTTAAAACAGCTGTTACTTCTGCTAAATTAAATGCTCCTGAGCCATACTCTTTTAAGGTTGAAACTTGTGTTGCTATGAATAATTTGAGCGAAGTTTTAAACAAACTAACAGAATTAGAATCTAAATATGATCCAGAAAGTATTTCATCTATGGCAAGATCTCAAAAGCAAAGACCAGATGCTAAAAGTGTCTTCACAATTCGTGTTGTTAGGGGTGAAAATCTAAAACCTTGTGGTAGTGATGGTTTATCTAGTACATTTGTAACTTTAATTGATGGTAGTCAAAAGGTTGAAATAGCAAAGTCAAAAATTATTCCAAAGTCATTAAATCCACAATATAATGAAGAAGTTGAAGTTGAGGCCCCACAAGGAAAGTCTGCTGTTATATCTGCTACAGTATGGGATACACATTCAGGATTATGTGGTCGTACCTTACTACAAATAGACCCTAAGAAGTTTAGAAATGACGGGTTCCCATTAGAAATTTCACGTGATTTAGATATCCAAGGTTCTTTAATTTTTGAAGTCTCAATGGAAACAGAGCAAAGTGATGCTATTTTCAGTATTGGAAGAGCACATAGATCATTGAATAGAGATATGGAAAAGGCATATTCTTTGATTGTTGAAAAGTTTTCCACATTTATAAGATACTCAATCTCTAGACAAACACTGAAAATAGTATGTGGGTCAAATGGTGCAAGACAAGCTTCTAAAGATGAAGCAGATGATGCTATCGGTCCATTATTTGATTATTTAAATGCTAATTTATCGGTATTGGCTAAATCTCTTAAACATGAGCTTTTGTTAAAGGTCATGCTTCAAGCCTGGAAAGTTGTTTTGAATACAAGTGATGATCTATTACTCCCAGCTTTAGGTACTGCTAAAATATCTAAAATCTCAGGAAAAGGTGATGGTTGGCCAAGTTCATTGACAAATGTGGTTGCTAATGTTACAAGTTCATCTTCTATACCGGGATATGGTAAAAAGTTAACTGCGTTAGAAGTTGGTACTGTATTTGAATGGTTAACAATCTGTTGCGAGTTCTTTCATAATGATGGACATGGACCATCCATAGATCAATTGAAAGATTCATATTATCAGTCTTTATTATTCATATCCAAGTTTTACAGTTATGATACTTTATCTCTAAAGGCTGAACTTAATGCAATTAATGAAGATGTTGTTAGAGAAATCAAACAAAGAAACTTTCTTTATGAAGAGTCTGATGTATCAGCAAGAAAGAGATCCAACACATTGGCTAGACGCAATACAGTTGCATTCCATGGTTCCAAAAAGGTTAGAAGTGAAGTTCAAGATGCATATAAAGAAGAGAAATCAATACAACCATCTATTGTTGAAAATATGGTTCTTAGAATATTATTGACAATGGACGAACGTGATTTTGTTAGTCACCAAATGAAACAAAGAGAAAAGCTTGCTAATTCTGTTGCTACTGAAAAACTAGCAGCTACATACCTAAATGGTAGTAAACCAAGACGTTAGTGATGTAATATTGATTAATTAATTATTTAGTATAGAAATATATTTACTACATGAACTTATGACTAATATTATAACATACCAAACAATATGTAATCATGTAAATATGTAATTATTATAAATTCTAAACATTAAAATAAATCATCTATGTGATTATACTACTTGAGAAGTTCTTCAATTGCATATATCAATGCTTCCGTTTTTGTCTTCAGATCCTTTTCTTTAAGATTGTCCAATCTTCTTCCAGAGTAAGAGTTGAGTTCATTCTCAAATTTTAAAACCATTGCACGACTCTCTGGTGTATTAAGTTCACCTTTAGTCCATTTGTTGATTAAATCATCAACATTGTTCTGTATCAATGATATCTTTTCCTGGTCTGATAATATCTCCTTGTCCATTCTTTGTTCAATCCAATCCCATACTAACATTTCTTGACCTTTAAATAGCACAGCTTCTGCTTCTGTATTGGAAACAGTTAATTTATCAAAGATTGTAAACTGTTGGTATGATACATCATCAATTCGTTGTAATATTTGCCATTGAAGGTACCCAATCATAGCCAACAAGAGCAAAATAATAATTTGGAATAATGAAATTCTGGAAGAAAAATTGGTGATTGAATTTGAAGATTTTGGTGATGAAGGTGATACAATGGTTTTTGATTTTTCACTGGTCTTCTGAGAAGTTGAAACTTCAGGTTCTTGGCCAGATTCACTTGTAATATTGGATGATATCTCTTCTATAGACTCATGTGTATTCTCATTCACAAATTTTTCAAAGAATGGCAGCATATCTTTAACTGCCTCTTGCAGACCACTTAATGAACTTTTTTCAATCATACCTTTAACCCAACTGGATCCAGTCCAGTTAACCCAAAATGTCATAATTAAACGTGTTGTATTCGCTGTGCCCCATGTCATAATGTATCTTGTCTTAACAGTAAATGAGCTTCCACTTGGAACATCTGGTGTTGCAGTAGTAACGACAACATTTATGCTTGAGTTATAATCTAATTGCTCAATAGTTTCCTTGACAATACACTTTGTTGATTTGGGACCAACAGGAAAATTCAATGGTTTAATATAATCAAAAGTTCTTTCTTTATTCCCGTCTGAGTTCATACTATAGTCAGAGAAGCCGCTCAATTCTAATGCACCTTGAAAATTTAGAATTTCCTCTTGAAGCTTATTATTTGAACCAAAAATCATTTCAAATAAAACACCAGGTGGACAGTTAAAAAGTTGATCTGCTAAAACAGTTTCATTGTTATCTTCATAATTATAAGGAGATTTTGTTATTGAATGCCCATCAGGACCATCATATTTATAAATAGAATCATCATTTAACACAAAAACTTTTTGTGCTGAAGTTTTTTGATTATCTTCAGATTTATCATTCACTTCATCGTCATCATCATCGTCGTCGTCTTCTTCATCAGAAGATCCTAATTCACTATTAGAATAATTTTTCTTACTTGTTGGAGAATCACCATCAATTGACAAAAGAACATCATTTATATCACTTTTCTTTTCATCTTCAAGTTCAATATCTTTTGATATTATACTAGATCCAAAACTTAGATTTCCAAATGAGTGATCAGGTACTGAATTTATATTTAGTCCAAATAATGAATTGCTTTTAATAAAACTGGTATTATTAGTTGCAGTACGTGAAATAGCATTTGGACCTCTTGATACCTCCCATATGTCCATCAAGAATTGATAAGTTTGATCTCTAGAAATAAATGTAGCAAAATAATGTTTTGTATTATTGGATTTTGTAACTGCAATACCATTAGAAAATAAACCAACTGTAGTTGTTTTTTCAAAATTTTCAATTTCATTAAAAGATATGACTAAATTTGTAATCCACCCTAAAAGATTAGAATTAAAGCAAATATTTTTCTCTGTAACATATAGTCTTCCTTGAATTAAAATTTCTCTACTTAAAGCGCAACTAAAATCATCTAATAATCTCTCATCTTTAGGAATTGATTTAAATAATGCATGAAAGTCATCATTTCTTGTAGAACTTGCATATCTGTAATCTGTATTCTTAAATTTTTCATCAACATAAAGTTTTTCATTGTAATAATTTGGATCAATCCCATTAGGTTTGGAATATGGTTTTTCTTCCTCTATTAAAGGTGATTTTGTGTTGCTGTCTATTGAAGGACTCAAACTGACTTTTGAAGCTGATGATACTGATTTCTGTCTTCTATAACTCATCATGGTATTTGGTGACATGGATAGGTCTGTATTTGAAGTTGGTTGATCATTTGAATTTTCACTATCTCTTCTATAGTCGTCATTTTTCTTCTCTTTTCCAATCAATATTTTCTCCTTCTCTTCCTCTTTATTATTATTACTATTGAATTTTAATGATGAAGTAGCAGCAGAAATCATGTTATTAAAGAAACCTGGTCTTTGTTCTTGGACTGCTGTACTATTCTTTAATGGTGCATGTTTTTGAAATTCAAGATTTAAATCAGTTTCATTTGTTGAAGAATGGTTTGTAATCTTTGATATTGTTTGAGTAGTTTCAACATCGTGGATAGTTGTATGTGGATCTGCTGGTGCAGATTTGATGGAACTAGGTTCTGATGAAAGGTTCATTGAACTTCTTCTTTTAGAGTTTTTAATGGGAATTGGTATACTAATTCCATTTGAATTAATAGAGCTTGAAGAGTCAACACTCTTTCTTGAATTAGTAGACTTTTCTCTTAATAATGCGATTGGAGAACCCAGAGTTGTTGTATTTTCTTCCAATTCTTCATTTGCATCTAATAATTTTGCAGTTTGAGGTTTTGTTAAGGTAGTCTCAATGTTGTCATTTGATAATTGTTCTTCATTAAGAGATGGAGGGTCAGAGAAAGACCAAGCATCGTCATCAGAGTCCATAATTGAATAATAATTTTTGATGTAGCTTAAAACTTGTTGTTATTCCGACAGAATTCTACTTCTTTTTATTGTTCTTGTGTTAATTGTTTATTGTTATCTTTGTTGTAATTCTCATTTATATGGAGATTATATTGTGAATTGTGTTAATAGAATTTTACCTTAAGTCGTAATTCGAAAAAATTCACGTGACTTTCAGGTCGGAACTGACGCGAATTAATTTTTTTATTTTAAGCTCCTGTACACAATAAAATTTGACGCGTTCTGTTAACTACAGTTGGTGAAGTTTCAGGTTAGATAATTTAAACTTATTGGTGTTTTTCCTCTTCTTACTCTTCAATTCAAACTATTAACAAATATATTCATTGTATCACCAATGGCTAAGGCTGATAAGTTAAAGCTGTTGAGAGCTGCAAGAGCAGCTGGTTCAAGTAGAGATATCTTTAAAGATGAAGAACCAGAAGATATTTATGATATAGTTGATGAAGAAAGTTATAGAGCTAAAAGACGTGAAGATTTACTTCAAAATGATTTCATTATAGATGATGGTACAGCTGGTACTGCTGATTATGTTGATACAGGTGGTGATGAATGGGCTAATAGAACTAGAGAATATTATTCAAGTGAAGAAGAAGAAATTAATTCTAAACATCCAAAGAAAAAACAAAAGAAAGTTAAGAAGCCAGCAGCAATTAATAGTTTCTTTAAACCAACAGCAGTTTCAGCACCAAAGAAGAAAATTGAAGCTAATGTTGATGATATTTTAGATGATTTCATTGGTACAACTTCAAAACCTAAAAAGACAAATAACGTTTTTAAAGCACCAGCTAAAAAACCATTATTCAACTCAACTAATAAATTTAATAATATGGGTTCAGCTCGTGATTTCTTCTCATCTTCTAGTTCTAATAAAACACAAACAGTTGTCAAGAAAGATAGTATCAATACATCATTAGATTTAGATGATGATTTTTCATTTGAAGTCAATGACAGTTTCCAAAATGAATTAGATTCATCACCAATTTCAAAAGTAAATCACAAATCAGTACAATCTGAACCATCTATTCCTCAAGATGATGTTAAAGTTGATCTAAAGGCTGAAACAAATGTTGAAGATGAAGAAGATGAATCAGAAGATGAAATTGTTGTTGTTAAGAGACCAAGAATTTCAACAACAAATGTCAATCGTTCTGTTAATCTAACAGCTTCAAAGAAAGTTGAAAAGGAAGAAAAAAACATTTCACAATCACCATCATCATACAACAACACATCAACAACTTCATTAAACACTGATAAGGTGGATAAAGACTTAATTATTGATACCAATGATGATTCCACAGATGATAATAAATTCAAAATGTTTTGGTTAGATTATACTGAAATTGATAATACATTAATTTTATTTGGTAAAGTTTTAACTAAAGATAAACAATTAATTTCAGCAATGATTCATGTTAAAGGTTTTAATAGAGAATTATATTTCTTACCAAGAGAATTTAGAAAAGTTGATGGTGAAGATACTGATCAAAAAGTTGAAGCAATGGATATTCATGAAGAAATTGCACCTTTAATTATGGATAAATTTGGTTTAGAAACATTAAAATGTAAACCTGAAGTTAAAAAATATGCATTTGAAATTCCTGGTGTTCCAAAAGAGAAAGAATATTTGAAGATGCTTTTACCATTTAAACCTCCAAAGAATGGTAGGATTACTTTACCAAGTGATTTAGAAGGTGAAACTTTTTCTCGTGTTTTTGGTACAAATGCTAATATTTTTGAAACTTTTGTTCTTCAAAGAAATATTATGGGACCATGTTGGTTAGAAATTTCAAATGGTAATTTTACAGAAGTTAAAGGTACATCACATTGTAAATTTGAAGTTTCAATTGAAAATCCAAATCATATTAAACCATTAGATAGAAATACAAAAGAATTTCAAATTACCCCACCACCTTTAACATGTTGTTCAATCTCTGTTCAAACAATGATGAATCAAAAAGAAAACAAACAAGAAGTTATTGCTGTTTCATTAGCTACTTATAGAAATTTACCTCAAGATGCACCAATTCCTGATGATTTAAGACCAGATGATTTAATTACATTAACTAGACCTATTGGTCTTTCATTACCACCTGGTTTGAAACCAATTGCTGATAAAGATCATTTACAATTAAGAGTTTTTAATAATGAAAAGACATTATTAAATTGTTTAGCTGCTTTAGTTAAATTGGCAGATCCAGATGTATTTATTGGTCATAAATTAGAAAGTATTACTTTGGATATTTTGGTTCATCGTATGTATGATCTTAAAGTTCCAACTTTTAGTACTTTAGGTCGTCGTAATAGAAAACAATGGCCAGATAGATTTGGTAAAAATAATAATAATTCAAGTTTTGCTATTAGAGAAATTTTTGCAGGTAGATTATTATGTGATATTTCAAATGAAATGGGTCAATCTTTAACTACAAAATGTCAATCTTGGGAATTACCAGAAATGTATGATGTTGTTTGTAAAAAGAAATATTCACCAATTGAAATCAATCTTTCTTTATCACAATATTCTGAAAATGCTGATTCATTTTATATGGTTTTAAAACAAATTTGTTCAAATTCATTAATAACAGCTGAAGTTGCATTTAGAATGCAAATCTTATCATTATCAAAACAATTAACTAATTTAGCTGGTAATGCTTGGTCTCATACTTTAGGTGGTACAAGAGCTGGTCGTAATGAATATATTTTATTACATGAATTTACAAGAAATGGTTATCTTGTTCCTGATAAAGAAACACGTCAACAAAGACAAGCATATCAACAACAATTTCAACATCATGATGGTGATAATGAAGAAGAAAATCAACAAGTTTCAACAAATAATAAAAAATCTAAATATCAAGGTGGTTTAGTTTTTGAACCTGAAAAAGGTTTACATAAGAATTATGTTTTAGTTATGGATTTCAATTCTTTATATCCTTCAATTATTCAAGAATTTAATATTTGTTTTACAACTGTTGAAAGAAATTTAACAGATATTGATGAGTTACCAGAAGTTCCTGCATCATCAAGTACACAAGGTGTTTTACCAAGATTATTAAATACATTAGTTAGTCGTCGTCGTGAAGTTAAAAAATTGATGAAAGATCCAACTGCTACACAAATTGAAAAGGCACAATATGATATTAAACAACAAGCTTTAAAATTAACTGCTAATTCTATGTATGGTTGTTTAGGTTATATTCATTCAAGATTTTATGCTAAACCTTTAGCTATGTTAGTTACAAATAAAGGTAGAGAAATTTTAATGGATACTAGACAATTAGCAGAAGGTATGGGATTAAGAGTTGTTTATGGTGATACAGATTCTGTTATGATTGATAGTGGTTGTGATAATTTTAAAGATGCTATTAAAATTGCTGAAGAATTTAAAGCAAAAGTTAATGAAAGATATAGATTATTAGAAATTGATACTGATAATGTTTTTAAAAGATTATTATTACATGCTAAAAAGAAATATGCAGCAATGAATGTTAGTTTTGATAAGATGGGTAATGAAATTACAACATTAGAAGTTAAAGGTCTTGATATGAAACGTCGTGAATATTGTCCATTATCAAGACAAATATCAATTTATGTTTTAGAAAAAATTTTATCAGATTTAGATCCAGAAATTGCATTAAATGAAATTTATAATTATTTAGAAGAAATGACATTAAAGATTAAAAATAATGAATTAAGAGCTGATCAATTTAAGATTAATACAAAATTATCAAAAGATCCATCATCATATCCAGGTGGTAAAAATATGCCTGCAGTTCAAGTTGCATTAAGATTAAAAGAACAAGGTAAAGTTATTAAAGCTGGTAGTGTTATTACATTTGTTATTTCAGAAGGTGAAGAAGGTTCAGTTGCAGAAAGAGCTAGATCATTAACAGAAATGTTAATTAAAGATTCTACATTAAAACCTGATCCAATATATTATTTAGAGAAACAAATTTATGCACCAGTTGAAAGATTAGTTGAAAAAATTGAAGGTATTGATTTAGTTAGATTAGCAAAATCATTAGGATTAGAACATAAATCAAGAATTTTAAGTCATCATAATGGAGGAAATAATGTTTCAATTGATTCATTACAACCATTAGAATCAACAATTTCAGATTCTGAAAGATTTAAAACATCAGAACATTTAATAATTAAATGTAAATGTGGATCAGAATTTAAATTTGGTGGTATTGTTTCATCATTTGATTATTTAATGACATATAATGGTATTCAATGTAAAAAATGTGATCATCAATTATCAACATTAAGTATATCAAGTCAATTAGAACAAAGAATTAGATGTATGATATCAAAATATTATCAAGGATTGGTAATTTGTGATGATTCAACATGTGGATTAATAACAAGACAAATATCAGTTTATGGTAAGAGATGTTTATCACATGGATGTAAAGGAGTTATGAGATATAAATATAGTGATAAAGATTTATATAATCAATTATTATATTTTGATTCATTATTTAATATTGAAAAAAATAAGAAACAAGAATTAAGACCATTATATTCACAATATGATAAATTAAAACCTGAAATAATGATTAGTGGACAACTTGCAGCATTATGTGAACAAAATCGTGAATTATTTGAAGTTTTTAGAGGTATTGTTCAAATGTATTTAAGTGATTGTGGTCGTCGTTATGTTGATTTAGGATCAATTTTTGATTTCATGCAAGTTTAATGTATAGTATTAATGATTTTTGTGGTTTTATTTTATTTCTTAAGTTCTAATTTGGTTATTAGATATATTTATGAATTTGAACTTGTGTATTTTTAGTTATTTAATTTATTTAAAGTTTTTTATAAAGAGTGTAAGTTAATTGAGGTCTATAGAGAGACAGCCTATATATCCTAATTAAAAAGGTTTAGTGTAACCTGTTTATCGTCCTAATTGATAGTTACATAGATAAATTTGCACCATGAGTCCATGACCATTCTTCTCGACACCTACTTCATTTCAACTAATAGTAACTGGTAGTAAGAAATAGTTATTTGTATCATTTGAAAATCAAAGATCGCTATTTTTATTTTTATCTTTCACTCAGCCTTTAATTTTCAGCCCTGTCAAAAAAATTTTAAGGGGAACAAATTTCTATTTATATTTCTATTTGTATTTTGTATTAAAGGATAAGTTGTATTAAAGGTTATAGAGTTCTCTAATAGACTGATAGATAGTTTATAGTTACATTCTTTATTTCTTTACACTCTTCTTTCTTGGTTAATTCAAAGGTTTAATAGATAGTTAATAGAAGAAAAATGATTAATGATATATGTCCAGCTCAATTATTTAATAAAAGATCAATAACATCAACAGCTGAATCATTTAAGAGTTGGGATACATGTATGGATAATAAAGCATGTAAGATTATTGTTATTGTATTAATAGTTATTGGATCTTTATTATTATTTTGGTTATTAAGTGGAATTATTCGTTGTTTATGTTGTGGTATTCAAGGTTTAACTTCAACACTTTGTTGTTGTTTTAATTGTTGTTCAAGAGGTAATAAAGTTGATAAAAGTTATAGAACACAAAATTATCAAAGATCAATGCAACAATTTGATATAGAGAAGGGTTATGGTGGTGAATATAATAATCAATATCATAAACAAAATCAAAACTTTAATAATAATAATCATACAACTGTACCTGAACCAATTTATAATGGATCAAATAGTTATTATGAATCAGTTGGTAATACAATGGCAGGATCATATAATATGACATATCCTAAAACTGATAAAACTAAGAATAAGAATAATAATATTGAAAGTTCATATAGAGGTGTTGAAATGACAAATTATCCAGGTACAGGGACAAATCCATATGATCAATTTATAATATCATCACAAAAGAATAATTATTGATCTTAGTTATTCAAAAGAACAATTATTAGTTATTGGTATAAGAACAATTAAGTATTTGGTACTACTAGTATAGATTATATTCATTAGTTTTGTTTATTTTTAGTTATATATTTTTATTCATGATATTTTGTACTTTCATATAGTATAGCTATTTCTTTGTAAGTTCTATTAAAGAAATTCTTGAATCATGAATTATTGAAATTAAAGATTGATTTAAATTATTAAGACCAGCTTTAAATTGATTTTCAAAATTAATAATTAAATTTTTTAAATTTTTTTGATAATTTAATAATTCAGGATAAGAATTAGCTTCCCAATTTTTAATTGAAGTAATTGAATTATTAAAAGTACCTGGTAAAAAGAATTTAAAACCAATTAAACCAAAAATAATTGGAGAAAAGAATCTAATTGGTAAAGATTTTTTATTTGATATAATTGAACCAGTTAAAGTTGTTGTTAAAGCACCAATTAAACCAGGTAAGAAATCATCTTTTGAATCATATAAAGATAAAAAATTTGATTTTAAATTATTAAATTCATTTTTTGAAGCTGATGAAAGGTTATTATATTCAGCATCATATAATTTTAATTTATTTGATACATGAATTCTTAACAATTTTAAATGATCTTCTAAGAATTTTGAGGTATTGATATTGAAACCATCAATTATATTTGATTTAATTTTAAAAGATTCATCTTCAACTTTAGTAGTTGTAGTTGTAGTTGTAGTTGTTGTAGTTGTTGTTGTTGGAATAGTTGAAACAGATAAATCGACATCTTCTTTATAGAAAGATCTCTTGGTTTCGTTGTGGATGTTTGTAGAAGACAGTAGTGCGATTGAGGATGCAGTGATAGGAATACCTACCTTAATCAAAGTATTTAAAGACATAACTCAACTAATTTGTTAATTTTAAAGTGGTTTCTCCTTTTAAAATTTGTTTTGGACGAAATAAAAAAAAAAAATAAAATAAAAAAATTGGAAAAGTCACGTGAATTTTTTTGACAGAAATTTTACGGTTTTTTTTGTATTTTGTTAGTAGATTTTGTTAGTTGTTATGTAGTAGTAGTTATGTAGATTAGTTGTTAGTTATAGAATGGATCAATGTTATTCCTTTCAATTGGATTCATTATGAAGTATGGCATTACTTACTGCCTACAACACCATCTACTAACCTATAACCTCACCACTCACCACCAACTAAACAAATAAACAAAAACCTACAGCCAACAAAATATTAACTAACAAATTTAATTAAAAATCTAATTAAAACTAAAATAACAAAAATTAAATTAGAAAATTAGAATATGAATTTATAACTTTTAATCTATTTTAAGTGGAAAGGATCTACTACTACTACTAGTTTACTTTATAACTATAAGAGTGGTTGAGTTCCCACTTTCAATTACTTGTATGTATTTCAACTTTCAACTACTAAATCTATGGATTTTAGGACCCTTTAAATAAGCCAGATTTTAATACTAACCATAATGGATCAATATCAGACTGTACCAAGAACTTCAACTGATACTTCAATTAACACTAATTATTCTCCAACTATTCAATTAAACCCTTTCATAACTAATAGTAATACTGGTTCTTCCTCTACTATGAATAATCAAGAAATTCATGATATAGCTGATGAATCTTCTGCTTCTTTCTTAATTGATAGGTTAGCTATTCAATTTAAAAAACAACAACCTTCTTCATTTGATCCTAATTCAGATTTAATTGGTTTAAAAGATTTTAAAATTAATGATTTCCCTCTAAATTCAAATATTAATGCTTTAATTAAACCTGGTGAACTTTGTCTTGTTCTAAGTGATGATGCAACAACTACTTCAATTCTATTAAAATCTTTAAATAATGAATTTAAATCTTCAAATAATTTTAATAATAAAATTTTAAATAAATCTTTTACAATTTATAATGATGAAATTGATATTCATTTCCCTCATTTAACTGTTAAACAAACAATTGATTTTGCAATTAATTGTAAATTTAATATTAATAAAGTGGATAAAGATGAAATTAGATCTTGTCTTTTAAAATTATTTGGTTTAACTCATGCAGAAAATACAATTGTTGGTGATGATTTTATTAGAGGTTTATCAGGTGGTGAAAGAAAAAGATTATCAATTATTGAATCTTTAATTGCTAATGGTCTTGTTTATCTTTGGGATAATTCAACAAAAGGTTTAGATTCTTCAACTGCTTTAGAATTTATTAATCTTTTAAATTTAATTTCAAAATTAAATACAACTCATTTCATTGGTATTAATCAAACAAGTGAAAAAATGATTACAAAATTTAATAAAATTTTATTTATTTTAAATAAAAAACAATTATTCTTTGGTAATTTATCAGATTTTTTAATCTTTTTAGAATTTGATTTAAATATTAAAAGAAATTATTCTTTAACAAATATTGAATATATTAATTCAATTATTTTAAATTTTAAATCAAATTTACAATTTATTAATAAAATTGAAAAAATTTGGTTAAATTCAAAATATTTTAAAAAACTTTATAATGATTTACAAAATACCAATACTGATACAATTAATGAAATTCAATCATCATCTAAATTTAATTTAATCAATGATTCAAATAATTTCAAAATTTCAATTTTAAATCAATTAAAATATTGTTGTATTAGATCAATTCAAAGATTAAAAGGTGATTATACTTTTTATTTAGCTTCATTCTTTGTAACTTTTGTTCAATCTTTAATCGTTGGTTCATTATTTTGGAATACTCCAACTTCAACAATTGGTTCTTTTTCAAAAGGTTCAATTATATTTTTCAGTATTTTATTCTTTGTTTTTATGGCTTTATCAGAAATTCCAACTTGTTTTTATCAAAGACCAATTATTAAAAAACAATCAAATCTTTATTTTTATCATCCATCAATTGAAAATTTTGCCAAAAATTTATTTAATGCAATTTATAAATTAATTTTAAATATTGTTTTTGGTTTAATTATGTATTTTTTATCAAATTTACAAAGAAAAGGAAATAGATTTTTTATATTCTTTTTATTTCTTTATCTTTCAACAATTTCAATGAGTCTTTTATTTGAATTAATTGGTAATATTTCTCCAACTATTCCAATTGCTAATTCTTTAGGTGGTATTTTATTATTATCAATTGCAATGTATGCAACTTATGTTATTTATTTAACTCAAATGCATCCTTGGTTTAAATGGATTTCTTATATTAATCCAATTAGATATGGTGTTGAATCAATGTTATCAAATGAATTATTTAATTTAAAATTAGATTGTACTGAAAGTATGGTACCTTCAGGTTTAAATTATAAAAATATTGAATCAGGTAATCAAATTTGTGCTTGGCAAGGTGCAACTCTTGGTAATACTTTTGTTGATGGTAAAAATTATTTAAAAAATGCTTTAAATTATTCTTATTCAAATACTTGGAGAAATTTTGGTATTATGATTGGTTTTATTATTGGATTTTTCATTATTAATTTAATAATAACTGAAAAAATTACAATTAAATATGGTTCAAAAAAAATTAAATCAGATGAAATTATTCAAAATAATTTAATTGAAGAAGATGAATATTTAATTGATGATGATGCTAAAAGTATTAAATTAGATGATATTGAAGCTCAACAATCTATTGATGATATGAATTTTAATAATAGTTCAACTTTTATTAATAATGATAATAATTATCCAAGATTTAATAATAATACTTTAACTCTTTCTTGGGAAAATACTAATTATACAGTTAATGATAAACATTTATTAGATGATGTCTTTGGTTATGTTACATCTGGTGAATTAACTGCTTTAATGGGTGAATCAGGTGCTGGTAAAACAACACTTTTAAATACTTTAAGTAGAAGAGTTGATTCAGGTATTATTACTGGTTCAATATTAGTTAATAAAACTCCAATTAATCAAGAAACTTTTAAAAATAATACTGGATATGTTCAACAACAAGATATTCATCTTGATTTATCAACTGTTAAAGAAGCATTAATTTTTAGTTCAAAATTAAGAAGTGATGGTGATTTAAATTATGTTGAACAAGTTTTAAAAAAATTACGTTTACCATCAAATACTTTAGTTAAAGATATTTCTGCAAAAGATCGTAAAATGCTTTCAATTGGTGTTGAATTAGTTACAAAACCTTTAATACTTTTCTTAGATGAACCAACTTCAGGTTTAGAAAATGAAGCTGCTTTATCAATTGTTGAAATTTTAAAAGAATTAAGTTCATCAGGTCAAGCAATTCTTTGTACTATTCATCAACCTTCTTCAGCTTTATTTAAACAATTTGATAGATTATTATTATTGAAAAGAGGTGGTAAAACTGTTTATTTTGGTAGAACTGATGAAGTTACAAATTATTTCCAAAATAAAGGTGCAATTAAATGTGATGATAATGAAAATCCAGCTGAATATATTTTAAACGTTGTTGGAGCTGGTGCAACAGCTGTGGTTCAAGAAGATTGGTCAGATATTTGGAATAAATCAAAAGAATTTAATGATGTTAAAATAACAATTAATAATATTGAACAAAATAATCAAGTTTCAAATAATGGTGGTTATAAAAGTCAAAATTTTTTAAAACAATTTATTTTAGTAACTCAAAGAACTTTTATTTCTATTATTAGAGATAAAATGTATTTAATTGCAAAATTTGCTTTATTTATTATTGCAGGTTTATATATTGGTTTTACATTTTGGAAAACAAAACATAATATTAATGGATTACAAAATTTTATGTTTGCAGTTTTTATGATTTTAGCAGTTTCTTCGCCAATTGTTCAACAAATTCAAGAAAAAGCATTTAAAGGTAAATCAGTTTATTTAGCAAGAGAATATAAATCAAATACATTTCAATGGCCAATTTTATTAATTAGTCAAGTTATTTGTGAAATTCCATTTGTTATTATTGGTGGTACTCTATTATATTTTTGTTTTTATTTTACAATTGGTGGTGAATCAATAGCTCATATTGCTGGTGCATTTTATATTAATTATATCTTATTTACAATTTATTTTTTAACTTTTGGTTTATGGTTAGCTTATATGGCTGATGATGTTGAAGTTTCACATGTTTTAGTTGCATCTTTATATTCAATGATTATTAGTGCATCAAATGTTATGCAACCAATGAAATTAGCACCAGGTTTTTGGAAATTCTTATATATATTATCACCATATAAATATGAAGTTGATATTTTAATTTCATTATTATTACATGATAGACCAGTTATTTGTTCAACTGATGAATTTGCTTTATTTGGTACACCATCAGGTCAAACTTGTGGAGAATATATGAAACCATATATTGATGAACATGGAGGTTATTTAGCAGCACCAGATTCTACATTTATTTGTTCATATTGTACTTATGATGTTGGAGATGAATTTTTAAAAGTTCAAGGTTTTAATTATAATCATGTTTGGAAAAATTTTGGTATTATTATTGCATTTATTGTATTTAATTGTATTGCTATGGTTGTTGGTTTTTATCTTTTCAGTATTAGAAGAGTTCGTCCTACAAGATTAGTTGCAGTCATTAAAGAGTTTCTTAGTAACTTGAAGAATAGATGAAGGTGTATATTAGGATGTTTATAGAATTAATATATTTAAAACTAGTATAAAGATATTTGTAGTCGGAATTGAAGAGGTGTCCGGGTGTCGGAATTTTTTGCTGATTATAAAATTTCAATATTAAACTACTAAAAGTTTTAAAATCAATTAATTAGGGATAAAGATCAAATATATACACAGTCTCTATTGATTATGAGTCTTCCTAATGAGAGCTCTCCACTGATCCAAACTTATGGGTTGAGTACAACTCCCCCAGCTATGCATAGATCATACAGTTCTTCTTATAATGATAATACTAGTCCAAGAAAGCCAAAAACTATGACATCCAACCTAAGGTATAATAGTGATTCTAATAACATCAATAACATGAACTATCTCTCAAGTTCAATTAGACAGGCAGGTATGAATAGTAATGAAGCAAGTAGACCTCCATCTATAAGGTCTAGATCATATAGTATAACTGCTGGACAAAATGATGACTCTAGTACTTTGATTATTACTCCAAATGTTAACCTTAACCAATACAACAACACTGATTCTTTAAAATGGTCACATACTATTCCATACTATTTACCGTGTGCTTCATGGATACCATCATATACACCTCTGAAGTTCCTTGGTGACTTGATAGCTGGTATATCATTAGCATCTTTTCAAATTCCTTTAGCTTTGTCATTCGCTACTTCCATCGCACATGTTCCAGCCCTTTGTGGTCTTTATTCATTAGCGATACCACCAATTATATATGCATTTTTTGGTTCTGTTCCTCAAATGATTGTGGGTCCTGAAAGTGCAATTTGTTTAGTTGTTGGTCAAGCAGTTGAATCTTATTTAAGTCATGATGGTAAAGCTGATATAATTGATCTTGTTAGTGTTATGTCTTGTATCGGTGGTTTATATTTATTAGGTGCTGGTCTTTGTAGATTTGGATTTTTAGATAATGTTTTATCAAGAGCTCTATTAAGAGGTTTTATCTCAGCTGTTGGTCTTGTCATGATAAATAATTCATTATTTGATGAATTAGGATTAAATGGTAATCCAGATGTTCCATCTCATTTTCATTCACCAATTCAAAAATTTACTTTCTTAATATCACATTTAGATTTAAGACAAGGTTTTACTACTAAAATCAGCTTAATTGCATTTGTTTTATTATTCTCTGCTCAACAAATAAAGAAGAGACTTATTGCTCGTGGTGGTCATTTTAAACTCTTAATCTTTGTCCCAGAAATTTTAATTTTAGTTATTTTTTCAGTATTATTTTCATATAAATATGAATGGAAAGATATGGGTGTTAGAGTTGTTGGAACTATTAAGACTAAAGGTTTTACATATAAATTCCCATTTTCAAGAGATCTTTATCCTCTTTATCATACATTAATGACATCTGGATTTTTGGCTGCAACATTAGGTTTTTTTGAATCAACAACAGCTTCTAAATCATTAGGTTCAGCATATGATTTACCAATTTCTTCAAATAGAGAATTAGTAGCATTAGGTTGTATCAATATTTTTGGAGGTTTTATTGGTGCTTTACCTGCTTTTGGTGGTTATGGTAGATCAAAAATTAATGCAATGAGTGGTGCACAGACTACAATGTCAGGTTGTGTTATGGGAATCGTTACATTAATGACTATTAAATGGTTATTAGGTTATCTTTATTATCTACCTATGTGTATTTTATCTGTTATAACTTCTATTGTTGGGTTAAAACTTCTTGAAGAAACTCCAGAAGATATAAGATTTCATATAAGATCAAAAGGTCATAGTGAATTAATTACTTTTTGTATTACTATAATTGCAACAATTTGTTACTCTGTGGAAGCTGGTATTGCATTGGGTGTTGCATATTCAGTTATAAGAGTCATTAAAAATTCAGCTAAATCAAGAATTCAAATTTTAGGTAGAATTCCAGAAACAAACACTTATATGAATGCAGATGAACCTTTACCTGAAGGACATGGTGATTTCTTAGAAGAACCAGAAGGATGTTTAATTGTGAAAATTCCAGAACCTTTAACATTTTCAAATGCATCTGATTTAAAGGCTAGATTATTACGTTTAGAAATGTATGGTTCTACAAAGACACATCCAGCAGCTCCAAGATCAAGAGAAGAATCAATGAATAGATACATTTTGTTTGATATGAAAGGTATGACAGAATTTGATTCATCAGCTGCTCAAATCTTATATGAAACTCTTAGTGGTTATAAAAAGAAGAACATAACAATTTATTTAATAAGGGTTCCAACAAATGCAAAAGTAAGAAGAAGATTGGTAGATACAGGTATTGTTGGCCTAACAGATGGGAAATATTATACAAGCATAGATAGTGTTCTTCAAATTATTGACCATATGGAAATTTGCAGTATTATGGAATCTCCAGAACCAGAAGAATGTTAATAAGTGGTGACATTAATTAGCTACAAATTATAGAGAAATTATACCTCTAAATATTTATTTGACATTATTTATATTCAGTTCCAATAACAATTTATGTATTTCAATGATATTTATTTAATCAATAATATAAAAGTTATAAATGCATTTTGTATTTAATTTGTATGATCACCATAATTATAGATCAGTTTGTAGCAGTATTCTTAATTTAATCCTAAATCGCCATATAAATTTCCTTGTTCCATTAATTTAAAACCTGTTAAATTTTGTTGTTTACCCATTTTACACCATTTGAGGAAATGTATTCGATGTATCAATTCTTTTTGAATTTAAAGTTCTTTCTTTAAATTCATTCATATCAGCCTTAAACTCTCTTGAATATATTTCTTTAGATGACTTTGGTAAATTGTTCCAATTTTTAGCTATAGTTTTCCATACACCATCGATTGTTAATTCAGAGTGCATTTCACTAATTGAATGGAATTCATTTCTAAGATATCTGGCAAACGGAGATGCAGGTCTCTTATGTTGTTTGATCAAATCATATCTTCTTTTGTTGTCAATCATGAAGGCGTTAATATATTTTTGTTTCTGGAATTGAGATAAACTTTTGTAGGATGAAGCTAAAAACCCAAGTCTTTCACATGTACTCATTTTTTGAAACTCAGTTTCATTAATACGTTCTTTATAATTCTCTTTGATAAATCTTGCAGTTGGATTTGCAACTAAATTGAATGTTGATGTTAGTATCTAAATTGTAAACACAATAGTACTTAAAAGAAAACATACCTTTGGCAAATTTGATTTTGGAACTTCTAGTTTTGGATAGAGTTACAGGTAGTTGAATAGGTTTATAAGAGATTGATTTTAAATTGGCAAGAAGCATGGTTAACAGTTGTTGGTAGTTATATTATAAGGGAGAGTTTGTACTTGTTTAATGTTGTTTATTTATTTGTAAGTGGCAATCGGCATTTTTGGTGTCTTTTTTTTTTACTCGTGTTTGTTTGTTTTTTTGACAGGTGCAGTTACCATGGTAACGCGTAGTGCGTACTGCTACTAACAAAATTACCAGTGCTATATAAAGAAGTAACTACTACAATCCTTTTAAAAGGAAAAACTATAACTAAGCTTTTTAAGAATACACATACTATTTTTTTATATATGACTATCTTGCAAAAATTCATTTTATAACTTTAACAAAAAATGACAAAAAATTTTGAACTTATGATGGATTGAGTCCTTTGGAATTAAATAATGCAACTACCATCTGTTGATAATGATACATGCTACATCTAAGATGAAGCTTCAGCAAATTGAATTAAACGTTTTAAACCAACAGCCCAATTACCTGTTTCATGACTGGTTCTGGTTATTAAAGCTAAGTGTTCATTTAAAGCATCTTGATATCTCTTTTCGGTTAAAGCAACAGTAATGCTGTTTAATTCATTTAAAGTTGTTGGAGAAAGTAAATCATCATTATTTAAATGATCAAATAAAATATCAATTCTCTTCTTAGAATCAACAAACTTCTTCATATATTCTTCTGGAACTTTTGGTTCAGTTTCTTCTAATGCTGATTTTAAGTTTTCATAAATACTTGAACCTGTACCAGAGATGTGAGAACGGTCACCTTTTGGATATTTAACTTGAGGTGGTGGTGTTTGTATAGTAACTGGAGGAGCAGAAGGAATGGTTGATGGAGGTGGACCTTGAGTAAATTGTTGTGGAGGTGGAATATTAGATTTTGGAGGTGGTGGAACAAAAGAACCAGCATTTGCTTGAGCTCTTGGTGCATATGGATTAGGTGGTGCAGATGATGCTTGTGGTGGAGCATAAGAATTAATTGGTGGTGCACCAAATTGTGATGATGGTTGTGGAACTGGTGATTGACCATATCCAACATTAGGAACAGCAGATGCAGATGGTGCATAAGGATTAACTTTTGGAGTTGAATTTCCAAATTGAGATGTTGGAGCATATGGATTCTTTGGTGCTGAAACTGGACCTGATGTTTGAGGAATTGGTGATGGAGCAAATCCATTAGGATTTGGAGAATGAATACTTGGAACATTTGGTTGAGCAGGTGGTGCATAACGGTTATTAGTTGGAACAGGTGTAGTAGCAACAGGTGTAGTAACAGGTGATTTAGCTTTAGTGATTTGTTTTGGTGGTGGTGGAACTGAAGGAACATTTGAATATGATGTTGTACGACTCATACTTGTAGGAGGAGCTGGAGTACCATTACCATTTTGTAAAGAACCATATGGATTTAAAAAGTTTGAAGTTGCAGCAGCAGTGGCAGCTGGAGCAGCACGACGTGCTGGTTGTGGCTTATGGAAATGAGTTGGTAAATCATTCCAACCATCTGTTTCATTCTTCTTTGGAGGAGCTTTAGGTGGAACAGATAAAGCTGGTGTAGGAACTTGAGCTGGAGCATAAGGATTTGAAACTGGAGCTGGGTTTCCTGCTGGAATATATGGATTAGCAATAATATTTCTAGTTGCAGACTTTGGAGTAACAGCTTGTATTGGAGCAATTGGGTTAATTGCAGGTGTGAAGGTCTTTGGAGCAACTGGTGTGCTAACAGCTGGTTGGAATTGTGATGCTGTAGCTTGTTTAGCTGGTGTAGCAGCAGCAGGTTTATTGTATGACATATTATAACTTGCTAATGATGCAGCGGCATTAGATTGACCAACATAACGTTGTTTTGTAGTTTGTTGAGTTGAAGAAGCAATTGCTTTACCAGAAGCTTTAGCAATACGTTCTTTTTCCAATTTAACAGCTGGAATTTCATCAGGTAATGAAGAAAGGAACTTAGAAGCTAACTCAAATTGACCAGAGGTTGAGATGATATTAGTATATTCCAAAATAAAAGTTAACCAATCTTCTGAATCACTAGTTGGAGAATTAAACTTTAAGAATGATCTATAAGCACTGAATTTTTCAACAAATTCATTTAATGATTCAAAGTGAGCATCATATGGTGAACTCTTTTTAACTTCTAAAATCTTTGATTCTAATGGTTTCAATTCATTGATCCAGACTTCAGTGATCTTATCTAAAGCAGATGCTTCAACATATAATTTAATACTATCATCACGATTCTTTTCTGGGTCAGCTGCTAATAATCTATCAGCAAGTTTAGTAAATTGAGTATTATATGTAGCTGTATCCTTAGTATATGTCTTGATTGAATTTGCAATTTCTTTCCAATTGGAAACATCACCATTTTCAACTAAATCAGTAATATTTGATGATGTGGTACTGAATAATAAACGTGCAATTGTATCAGAAGAAGCATTCTTTTTGAAAAATTCAGATCTTACTTTTTGTTTTAAATCTTCTGTACCATCTAATGATATAACTAAAGCTTCAGTCAATTTACCACTACTTAAACATAATTCAACAGCTTTTGGTAAATCATTCTTTAATAATGCTTTAATAATTTTTTCATCAGTTTCTGAAGAGCTTGAGATTTTAAAATCACCTGAAGGTAAGTAACCTAATTTTTCATCTTTATCTTCTAATTTTGCAAAGAAGTCTTTATCGGTTGATTCAGATTCAGATTTCTTTTCTTCGCCATCAACTTCAGGTTCTTCATCATCTAATGAAAGACTAATAAATTTATCAAATACTTCAGATTTATCTGTTAAATCTTGTAATAATTTCCAATCAGATTTTGAAGTTTCATCAATAGAATTAGTAACATGATCTTCAATAATAGTAGTGAAATCACCATTATCTAAAGCTTTACTTAAGTTTTCATTTTGAGCTGAACCTGGAAGTTTAACTTTTGTAATTTCAACAATTGATTTATTATCTTCAGTCTTTGAAAGTTTAACAAGTTTACCACCAAAACCAAAACTTACAGAACTATGTCTACCATACCAGATTGGAGCTTGTTTAACAAAGAATTCAGCTTGTTGAGTATCAGTTCTTGAAACTTTATTCCAGAAATCATTTTCAGATACAGAATTAATTCTTTGGACTGCTGGAGGGGAAGTATCTTGAAGAGTTTGAATAGTAACTTTTTTATCAAAACTTGAAGAAGCAAATACATCTGGGGCAGAAGGAGCAAATCTAACTTTAAAGATCCAATTAGCAGTTGTTGGATATTGAGCAAGTTTAGTTGAAGTAATTGGGTTCCATAAGATAGTAGTATTATCTTTACCACAAGATAATAATAAATTAGAATCACGACTACACCAATCTAAAGACAATATACCTTTTTTATGACCTCTCATGACAGATTCAGGTTGATTTGAATTTCTTAAATCCCAAGTTAAAATTACAGGAGCACCATCAGCATCAGATGCTGTAATTAACTTTGTACTTTGAGTTGGATGCCATGCGACAACTGATAAGTTTGCTCTAATACCTGAAGTATCAGAATGACTTAAATGTAAAACTTCTTTTTTAGCTTTTAAATCCCAAATTGAAGTATAACCAACAGAACTAGCACTTGCAAAGATATGACTAACAGAATTATTCCATGAAATAGAGTTAATTGTATCCATTGGAGTCATAGCAGTACCTGGAACAAAAGGAGATAAATCTTGTAATTTTTTAGTATCCCAAATATAAATTTCACTATTATCACCACCTGAAGCTAAAATATTGTGTTGAATTGGATTAAATTGTAAACATTTAACAGCAGCAGTATGTTGTAAACCTTTACCAGCTTCTTTAACAGTATTTGAAGATTGAAGAGATTTTGTATCCCAAAATTGAATTGAACCATTTTCTAAAGCACCAGCTAATAAACCTTTTGATTTTGACCAATCAAGATCATGGAACTTTGCATCAGCTTTTAAAGTAAGTTTTGGTTCATTTGAGCCTAAAGAATAGAATGATAATTCAGATTTTGAGGAAAAATCATCATCAATAAACCCAGCAGCAGTACCAGTTGCCAACGTTGGGACTGCATCATTTGACCAGGCAAAAGTGGCAGTTGAGTTGATGTCGTTGATCTTAACCATTGCTAGTATATTCTATTAGGGGGAATTGAATAAAATATAGTCTATGAACGTAGGATCTTAGAAAGCTTGCAACGGTAAAGTGTAGAGAAAGAGTTGTTGTTGGATGTGGATTACGTTGTTGTTGTTTACGCTGTTCAGATTTTTTTTAAAGGAGGTACAGATCGTCGACAAAAAAGCTGCGTGGGCGTACCGTTTTGTATGGGATGCTCATTCATTCACTACTACTTGCTACTTATCACCATAACCAAGTACTAATTTAATTAAACGATAGCTTTTGATTCGTCAGATACAGACGTCATAATGAGTACAGAAGACGAGCCTGATGAATGGTAGGTTAAGCTGAAGATTCCTCGAGATTTAGAGCTTTCTCAGAGTCGTGATTTAACTCAGAGTATACAAAACTAACAAAACAATCTCATGTTTTAAGGGATAAAAGAATAAATAAAACTGGTTGTGCAGGTATGTCAAATAACTTCAATATATACTACATCAAGAGTTAATCTGAACATTTACTAACTATTATCATAATTTGTCCATTCTTTAGAAGAGAATCTAGCTTTAACTCTATGCCATGCTGATACTGGTGATTGGAGAAAATGTACAAAGGAAGTAAGTATTCAATTCAATTCCAAAAAAAAGATAGATAAATCAATAACTAACAACATATAGATGGAAGCATTTCGTAAGTGTTGGGCTCTAAACAAGAATAATGAAAGAACATCAACTGTTGATATGCCTGAAGAATCTAGGAAATTATAAGTTTTGATTCATATATTTGGTTAAATCTAATAGTTAAAAAAACACTAAACATGTAAATAGTTGAATGAAAAAGTAATGTTATTTAAACTTTATTTGTTAATATAAACATATAAATTGATGAATTGAATCACAAACTTTGTAGCAGTATTAGTACGTTCTCTTAATCTACAATTCTATTTTCATGGAATCTTTTAGAAAATTCGATGAGATTGAAAAATAATGTTCAAAAAAATTAAAACCAAAAATTATAAATTCAACTCAAATTTTAAATCTTTAATCTACAAAAGAAAAGAACAAAAGTATAATATATCGCATTATTAAACCAATTTTCTGATCATTATTTATCAATATGTCTTCTACTCGTCCAAAAGTTTATTTTGATATCTCAATTGGTGGTGTTCCAAAGGGAAGAATTATCATGGAGTTATTCAATGATATTGTTCCAAAAACTGCTGAAAATTTCCTTCAATTATGTAAAGGTCATGAAGTAGGTGGTTATAAAGGTTCAAGTTTCCATCGTGTTATTAAAGATTTTATGATTCAAGGTGGTGATTTCACTAATCATAATGGTACTGGTGGTTTAAGTATTTATGGTGAAAAATTTGAAGATGAAAACTTTGAACTAATTCATGATAAGAAATTCTTATTATCAATGGCAAATGCAGGTCCTGGTACAAATGGTTCTCAATTCTTCATTACTACAGTACCAACTGCTCATTTAAATGATAAACATGTTGTCTTTGGTAAAGTTATAGCAGGTAAATCAATTGTTAGATCTATTGAAAGATCAAAAACTGATTCAAGTGATAAACCATTAGAAGAATGTAAAATTGAAGATTCTGGTGAATTACCAGCTGATTATAAAATTGAAACTAAACCTGTAGATGATGGTACTGGTGATGTCTATGAAGAAGTTTTGGATGATAATGATGATGTTGATGTTGAAAAATCAGAAACTGTTTTCAAAGCAATTACTACAATTAAAGAAATTGGTACAAAATTATTTAAAGAAGGTAATATCCAGGGTGCATTTGATAAATATTCTAAAGCTGCTAATTATTTATCTGATTATTTCCCTGATGATTTAAATGAAACTGAATTAGATACTTTATATAAATTGAAAGTATCGGTTAATTTAAATGTTGCATTAATGGCTTTAAAACTTAATAAATATGATGATGTTATCAAATCAGCTACAGAAGCATATGAAGTTGAAAAAATTGATGATAAATCAAAGGCCAAAGCATTATATAGACGTGGTACTGCATATTTAAAATTAAAGAATGAAGATCAATCTTTACAAGATTTAACAGAAGCTTTAAAGTATAGTCCAGAAGATGGTGGTATCAAAAAGGCTATTGAAGATGTCAAGACTCTAGAGAAAGCCCGTAAGCAAAGAGAAAAGGCAGTTTTTGGTAAAATGTTCAAATAGATTTGATTTGATATTTATAGAGATGATTCAATACAAAATTATCTACTTATTCAAATCAGTTCTCTGCGTAATTTTCAGTCCCGGCGTAATTTTCAGTCTGAAAAGTTCGACAAAAAAAAAAAAATCATCCAAAACAAAAAGACGAAGGCAAAACAAAACAACCCTTAAGTAAAAGCACACTAGTCATCGACTAATACATCAAATCAGTATTCTTTTTGTCAATAATCATTATATTCAACAATCTCATATCTATATTTGTCTGGTTCAATACAACTTGTCATCTTAGTAATCCGTTATTGTTAGTTATTGTTCATAAATTATACGTTTTTGGAATTTGATCATTGACAAAACAAACTAAAAATTACTTCAAGAAATATCATCAAACTCAATAGCCTACGCATTTATTTGTCGTTGTTTATTTATTGTTGTTGTCTCTCAATTTTTGTTTGTTTCTTCATATAAATCTTTATACATTTTATAAGGATTTTTAAATATTTCATAGAGCCAAAAGACTTTCAATTTCACTAAAAAGCGAAAGTTTTAAAAACAAAGAGGAAAGAAATAAGAAAAACAATCCTCATTGCTATTATCGTTCTTTGTACCATATTTTATAAAAAAAAATCATTTGCATTTATCATAATTAATTATTTAAACTAATCTTACAGGGTTTAGATCAGTCTTATAAATTATTATCTTCATTTCCATCTCAATTTTTATTGTTATTTGTTTATTATTGTTATTGTTATTATTAATTAAAATCAAAATCTAAATTTAAAAAAAGCAAAAAAAAAAAAAACTACATTTATATTTTATTATTCAAACATCATGGTTCAATTTCCTTATTCAAGTGCGCCTTTACGTACCATCAAGGAAGTATGTGTTTTTGATTTGTTTGTATTTATTGATGTTTTCTTTTATTGAATTAATTTAATTTTTAATCCAAAAAAAAGATACAACAAAAATCAACATAAAATAGAAGATGTATTAATCAAACAGGTTGAAACTGTTACTAACAATTATTTATTTTATAGGTTCAATTTGGTATTTTATCACCAGATGAAATTCGTGCAATCTCAGTTGCTAAGATTGAATTCCCAGAAACTATGGATGAAACACAAACTAAACCAAGAGTGGGAGGTTTAAATGATCCAAGATTAGGTTCAATTGATCGTAACTTCAAATGTCAAACATGTGGTGAAGGTATGAATGAATGTCCAGGTCATTTTGGTCATATTGAATTAGCCAAACCAGTTTTCCATATTGGTTTTATTACCAAGATTAAAAAGATTTGTGAATGTGTCTGTATGCATTGTGGTAAGTTATTATTAGATGAAAGTAATGATTTATTTAAACAAGCTATAAGGATTAAAGACCCAAAGAAGAGATTTAATGCTATATGGCAACTTTCAAAGACAAAATTAGTTTGTGACCCACATTTTCCTCCTAATGAACATGGGGAAGTTCTTTCAAGAGGTGGTTGTGGTAATGTTCAACCTACTGTTCGTCGTGATGGTTTAAGACTTATAGGTACATGGAAAAGAAGTAAAGAAGATGAAAATGAGCAACCTGAAAAGCGTGTATTAACACCAGGTGAAATTCAAAATGTTTTCAAACATATTACTCCAGAAGACTGTGTCAAATTAGGATTTAGTAATGATTATGCTCGTCCAGAATGGCTTATTATCTCAGTTTTACCAGTTCCACCACCACCAGTTAGACCTTCAATTTCTTTTAATGATACCCAAAGAGGTGAAGATGATTTAACATATAAGTTATCAGATATTATGAAAGCCAATATCAATGTTCAAAAATTAGAAATGGATGGTTCTCCACAACATGTTATTAATGAATTTGAATCTTTATTACAATTCCATGTTGCTACTTATATGGATAATGATATTGCTGGTCAACCACAAGCTTTACAAAAATCAGGTCGTCCTATTAAATCTATTCGTGCTCGTTTGAAAGGTAAAGAAGGTCGTATTAGAGGTAATCTTATGGGTAAGCGTGTTGATTTTTCTGCACGTACAGTTATTTCAGGTGATCCAAACTTAGAATTAGACCAAGTTGGTGTTCCAAAGAGTATTGCTCGTACATTAACATATCCAGAAACTGTTACACCATATAATATTCAAAGATTAACTGAGCTAGTACGTAATGGTCCTAATGAACATCCAGGTGCTAAATATGTTATTCGTGATACTGGTGATCGTATAGATTTAAGATATAATAAGCGTGCTGGTGATATTATTTTACAATATGGTTGGAAAGTTGAACGTCATTTAATGGATAATGATCCAGTCTTATTCAATCGTCAACCATCTTTGCATAAAATGTCTATGATGGCACATAGAGTTAAAGTTATGCCATATTCAACATTTAGATTAAATTTATCAGTTACTTCTCCATATAATGCGGATTTTGATGGTGATGAAATGAATTTACATGTTCCTCAATCTGAAGAAACTCGTGCTGAACTTATGAATATTTGTGCTGTTCCCTTACAAATTGTTTCTCCACAATCAAATAAACCTTGTATGGGTATTGTGCAAGATACTTTATGTGGTGTTAGAAAAATGACATTACGTGATATTTTCATTGACTATGATCAAATGATGAACATTCTATATTGGATTCCTGATTGGGATGGGATGATTCCAGAACCTTCAATTATAAAACCAAAACCTTTATGGACTGGTAAACAAATGGTTTCTATGGCTATTCCAAAGGGTATTCATTTACAAAGATTTGATGAAGGTACAACTCTTTTAAGTCCTAAAGATAACGGTATGTTAATTGTTGATGGTAAAATCATGTTTGGTGTTGTTGATAAGAAAACAGTTGGTGCTACTAATGGTGGTTTAATTCATACTGTTATGAGAGAAAAGGGTCCAAGAGAATGTGCAGCTTTATTTGGTAACATTCAAAAAGTTGTTAATTTCTGGTTATTGCATAATGGTTTCTCAATCGGTATTGGTGATACTATTGCTGATGCTGGTACAATGAAAGAAATTACTGAAGCTATTTCTACTGCCAAACAAAAAGTAGATGAAGTTACATTAGAAGCACAACAAAATAAATTAACAGCTAAACATGGTATGACATTAAGAGAATCTTTTGAAGATAATGTTATTCGTTATCTGAATGAAGCTAGAGATAAAGCTGGTCGTTCTGCAGAAGTTAATTTAAAGAATTTAAATAATGTTAAACAGATGGTCAGTGCAGGTTCTAAAGGTTCTTTCATTAATATTGCTCAAATGTCTGCTTGTGTTGGTCAACAATCTGTTGAAGGTAAACGTATTGCTTTTGGTTTCTCAGATCGTACTTTACCACATTTTGCTAAAGATGATTATTCACCAGAATCAAAAGGTTTTGTTGAAAATTCATATTTAAGAGGTCTTACTCCACAAGAATTCTATTTCCATGCTATGGGTGGTCGTGAAGGTTTAATTGATACTGCTGTTAAAACTGCTGAAACAGGTTATATTCAACGTCGTTTGGTTAAAGCTTTAGAAGATATCATGGTTCATTATGATGGTACTACAAGAAATTCTATGGGTAGTATTATTCAATTCATTTATGGTGAAGATGGTCTTGATGCTGGTCATGTTGAGAAACAAAGTATTGATACTATTCCAGGTGAAGATGTTGCTTTTGAAAAACGTTATCGTATTGATTTAACCAATCCAAAGACTTCTATTAAACCATCATTAATTGAAACAGGTAATGAAATTGTTGGTGATTTAGAACTACAAAAATTACTTGATGGTGAATACCAACAATTAGTTGATGATCGTGCTACTTTAAGAAAGGTATTTGTTGATGGTGAAAATAATTGGCCATTACCTGTAAATATCCGTCGTATTATTCAAAACTCACAACAAATTTTCCACATTGATACATCTAAAGCTAGTGATTTAACACTTCAAGAAATTGTTTTAGGTGTTCAAGAATTATGTACTAAATTTTTGGTTTTAAGAGGTGAATCTTCATTGCTTCAAGAAGCTCAAGAAAATGCTACATGTTTGTTCCAATGTTTAGTACGTTCCCGTTTAGCAGCACGTCGTGTTATTGAAGAATACAAGTTAAATAAAGTTGCATTTGATTGGTGTTTAGGTGAAATTGAAGCACAATTTCAAAGAGCTGTTGTACACCCAGGTGAAATGGTTGGTGTTGTTGCAGCCCAATCTATTGGTGAACCTGCTACTCAAATGACATTAAATACTTTCCATTTTGCTGGTGTTGCTTCCAAGAAGGTTACATCAGGTGTTCCTCGTCTAAAAGAAATTTTAAATGTTGCAAAGAATATGAAAACTCCAAATTTAACTGTTTATTTGGAACCTGAATATGCTACTGATCAAGAAAAGGCAAAGGAAATTAGATCTGCTATTGAACATACTACATTAAAGAGTGTTACAGTAGCAACTGAAATTTACTATGATCCTAATCCTCGTTCTACTGTTATTGAAGACGATTTAGAAATGGTTGAATTGCATTTTGAAATTCCAGATGAAGAAATTGAAAAATCTATAGAGTATCAATCCCCATGGTTATTGCGTATTGAATTAGATCGTACACAAATGAATGATAAAGATTTAACAATGGCAGAAGTCGGTGAAAAAATTAAAGAAACTTTTAAAGATGATTTATTCGTTATTTGGTCTGAAGATAATGCTGAAAAATTAATCATTCGTTGTCGTGTTGTTCGTGACCCAAAAACTCTTGATGAAGAATCTGAAGCTGAAGAAGATCAAATGTTGAAACGTATTGAGAATAATATGTTGGAAGCTATCACATTGCGTGGTGTTCAAGATATTAGTCGTGTTGTTATGATGAAATATGATCGTAAACTTCCTGATGAAACTGGTAAATATACCAAGGTTCCAGAATGGGTTTTAGAAACTGATGGTGTTAATTTAGCTGAAGTTATGTGTGTTCCAGGTGTTGATGCTACTAGAATTTATACCAATTCTTTCATTGATATTTTATCAGTTTTAGGTATTGAAGCTGGTCGTGCCTCTTTATACAAAGAAGTCTACAATGTTATTGCTTCAGATGGTTCTTATGTTAACTACCGTCATATGGCATTATTAGTTGATGTTATGACTTCTAGAGGTCATTTAATGGCTGTTACTCGTCATGGTATTAACAGAAATGATACAGGTGCTTTAATGCGTTGTTCTTTCGAAGAAACTGTTGAAATTCTATTTGAAGCCGGTGCAGCTGCTGAATTAGATGATTGTCGTGGTGTTTCTGAAAATGTTATATTGGGTCAATTGGCACCAATAGGTACAGGTGCATTCGATGTTATGGTTGATGATGAAGCATTGAAGGTATTACCAAACAATGCTAATGTTGTTGAATTAGATGACGAAGTTAATGGTGGTGGTGGAACAGCTTATGAAGGTAATGCCACTGACTACAGAACACAAATTGATGAAAGTGATGTTGCATTCTCACCAATGATTGAACATAACTCACATGATAATATGGCTGCTGGTGGTTTCACTGAATATGGTGGTGGTGACTTCGGTGGTTTTGGAGGTACTACTTCACCTGCTATGAACAATAATGCATCACCATATGTTTATGATACAACCTCTCCTAATGCTTATGGCGGTATTACTAGTCCTTCATTTGATGCTAATAATGGTGGATTTTCACCAGTATCACCATACTACTCAGCTACAAGTCCAGGTTTCTCACCAACATCACCAGCTTCATACAGTCCAACTTCTCCAAACTATTCACCAACTTCTCCAAATGCTTATTCCCCAGCTTCTCCAAACTATAGTCCAACTTCACCAAGTTATTCACCAACATCACCAAATTCATACAGTCCTACATCTCCAAGTTATTCACCAACATCTCCAAATTCATACAGTCCTACATCTCCAAGTTATTCACCAACATCTCCAAGTTATTCACCAACATCACCAAATGCTTATTCTCCAGCATCTCCTAACTATAGTCCAACAAGTCCACAATACTCTCCAACCTCTCCAAATTCATACAGTCCAACTTCCCCAAGTTATTCACCAACATCACCAAGTTATTCACCAACATCACCAAATGCTTATTCTCCAGCATCTCCTAACTATAGTCCAACAAGTCCACAATACTCTCCAACCTCTCCTAATGCTTATAGTCCACAAAGTCCAAGCTATAGTCCTACACAAAATAATATGTCTCCAACATCTCCTCAATACTCTCCAAATTCTCCTGAGCATTCCCCAAATCAGAATGATGATAAAGAATAATGATGGTTGTTGAAGATCATTTGTATCATAGAATTATATTATCTTAATTATTATCTATTTAACTTAAAAAGAAGACAGATGAGGTATCTGTTTTTTAATTCTTAATTACTGGTTTTGTTTATTACAGAAAAAAAAATAATATATGTAACATTAAAAATAAAAATAAATTGTAGATTAGTTTTTAGTTAGTTTATATCGTTAGGATGAGGATGATTTATCACTCACAGTTTCTCCTTTCATTTCTAGTTCTTGCCATTGTTTAGCTAATTCGGCCATTGCATTTGAATCTAAACTTGCATCTACTACATCTCTAGGCACTTGGTTTTCAGAATGTTCTTTAGTAGCAAACCTACCTTTGTTTGTTTCTGTTATTAATCTTAATTCATAATCTTCATTTTCATCTAGTTGTATTTGTGATAATTCATGCCATGTATAAAGTAAAGAATCTGTCATTCTTGCAAAAGGATTAATATCAATCAAATAAACTTTATCAAATGGCCTTGGAAGATATATGTCAAAAACATAATTATCATTTGGGAAAGAATCTTGTAAAATTTCTTCAAAGAATTCATCAATAAGATCTTTAAATGTATCTGATAAATTACTTAAATAATCATAAAAATTTAAATCTCTTTGAGTAACACCAACGATCTTTTTATCTTTGACAAAACATCTGAATTCAAGAGCAGGATTTATATTGACCCATTTTCTAAGAACTAATTCATATTCTATATCAGTTGTTTTCCCGTTATCTTGTTCTTCTTCTTCGTTGTTATCATTATTTTCAGTGACATGATCAAAAACGTTAGAAATATCATGCATGATATAATTTGAAGCATTTAAAATTAAGTAAACGTCAGATGCACTTTCACATTTCATTGTATTAGTTGCCATAATCCAAGTAGCATCTCTTGGTGCAGACCAGTTTAGCTTAGGTGTAACAGGACCATTAGATGCTATATAAGATTTGATTTCATCATGTATATCTTGAAATTGAGTAAATGGACTTATTTTTGATTTGCTTTTAAGGGCAGAAGAATCTTCTGTTTCTGACTCTGAAGTATCTTCTTCTTCTTCTTCTTCTTCTTCTTCTGACCAATCACTGTATTCGTTGTCACCATCACCCATATTGACTTCATAGTGGCCATCATTAGGTAATTCAATACCATCACTTATTAAATAGTCTATAAATGATTGTGGCAAAGGTTTGATTATTTTAGATTTCGGTACATGACCTTTGTATTTAGGGTACCAAGATGAAAAGGAGCAGTTTATAATATCTGCTCTCGTTACTTTAATTTCATTAAAAATGGCTGTTTCACTCATTTTGTATTGATTTGTAAACGAATAGTAACATTTATATGTTAAAAGATGAATTTTTACTCATCGCTTTCAAAAAAAAAAAAAAAAAACTTCTAATTCTGGAAATATTTCCATTTTGGGAAATTGACCGATAAAATTCTGCTACAAGATGTAATAATATAAAGAATTTGTATTACTTTCAAGTTTAAATATTGAATAACTTTCTAACAACTTTGCTAGTACTTATCTGCATGATTTGATCATTGTCCATACCGTCTTTATTCCAATAAATTTGACTATTTAGTTGATCCAAATGTTTTAAAGCAACTTTTGTGTTATGTTTAGCAACTGAATATAACTGTATTATATCAAAATTATCACCTAATACTAGATTTCCTTCTTCTAGGCATTCTTGATATTTCAAAATCTGTTCTTCACCTGCTAAAGATTTAAACCAATTTGAAGTTATTGAAGAATAAGATAACGTCAAATATTTAATCAGAGCTTCAATATGATTGTTCAGAATTGGTAATTCCTTCTTTAATAAATTTTCACTTGTTATATATTCTTGTGCATCAGAAGCACTATAATTCTTATAGGATGGTACAGATAAAAAATTATTATTGGAATTATTGCTAGAGGAACTTGCAAAAGTTGAAGAAACATTTTTATATTTGTTCTTTTCTTCATTGAGATATTCAATATAAGACTTCCTTCTTGAGTGATGCTTGTTTATTCTCACTTTGACAGAACCACATTGTTCTATTGATAAATTAAGAGCATTGATAATTTTTTGATTTATTTCAGTGATCATTAATTTGGTTATTCTTTCATTCTCATTCATCTTATCAGAGTAACTTGAATAACACGATTTAATATAAATATTATCAGCATAACGGCCATCATCATCATTATAATCATGTGCTCTGACATCCTCTTTTTCAAATTCAATAAAATTTCTCCAACTAATTAAAAGTTTAACTTGCACCTTTATGAATTTCTCAAATATAGGTAATGAATTCAAAATTGCACTTTTAAGCTGCTTTAACCTGTGATAGTTGGCTTTAAATTCAAGAGCAGATTCAACATAATCTGACTTATGTAATACAATAGGATTTGAAGATTCAGTTTCAATGGTTTTAATAAAGGATCTATTATCAAAATTTGAAGATTCCTCAGAAATCCTAACTGAATCATTAAAGTTATTGGAGTCTAAAAGAGGATTGATCTCATATGATATTTTATCAGTAGTATCTTCATTGCTATTTTGTAAATTGTTAAAATTAATCAAAAGATCTTCTAAATAAGCTTTAGCACCATGTAAATTTTTTAACTTTACCTCCATATTTGAATTATTTGTAGAATCAAAATTTTCAATCAAATTATTAATCAACAATAAATATTTTGGTAACCTTTGAATTGGTTTGACTAATAAAGATTCAAAATCCCAACATGAAGATTTTGACTTAGCTAAAAATGAACAATCATTTATCCATTTCATGACATTAGGACCACCATAACGGGAACATTTTTCAAGTTCCAAAATCTGAGCTTTACAATTCTTATAATAAGAACCATATGCAATTTTCACTCTAACAAAAAAAGAATGTAATATTTCACCAATATCTATATTTTTAACGTTTGAATATTCAAATAAAGTCATTAACTCCTTATCGCTGATAACAGAATTGCTTAAATAGCGTATTTTAGAATCTAATATTTCCCTCTTTACTGATTTTGAGATTTCTTTGATTAAAAAATGACTTAATTCTATTATTGTTTCAATGTTACTAAATATAATCAATTCTTCATGTTCATCTAAAATATTTTGGTACTTCTTACTATTGTGTAAAATATCCTTATAAATAGATATAATCAAAGTTATATCATGATTATATTTTAACTCAGTCTCTAATAGCTCCTTAAAGGAATAATAATATTTGCTAATCTCTGTACTTGGAGAAACAAGGTTGCATGGTGATAAATTTGCAGTGATTTTTTCATTAGAATCTTTAAAGAAGTATCTATTATCTATGGGAGAATCAACTCTTTTACTAATAGAATTCAAATCAGTATTATTGTCTTTCATTAAAGAATCATTTCTCTTAGGAATAGATAACAATTCATGCTTTCTTTTCCTATCATATTCATTTCTTTGATCAAGAACTCTATCCTGGATTTTGTTAATAGCTTTTGCACCAACTTTACCATTTGTTGTATACCAGAGAGAAGCAGCATAAGGATTTTTGACTTTATAATATTCAACTTCTTTTCTTGGAGGATTATTATTGGATATATTGATATTATTTAATTCAGAATAGTTATTTAAAGTGTTATATGAACTTGTGGATTTATTTTCATTATTTTCACTAAAAAACACAGTATTGAATTTAGCATTTTGATCATTATTAAAATCATCACCATCATCAAAAGATGACAGTACAGTAGAATATGTAGAAGAAGTATCAGATATTGTTGAAGCCATGTTTGCTATTTGTTAATAGATATACCTTAAGATATCTTCCACCTTGATTTTCTTTATGAAATTGGTCTTTATACCATCATTTTATACCAAATAGTTAGTCTTTTGGTAGAACTTTATCATCTGTTAGAAAATTGTTTCATCGTTAAAACAGACTTGACACCATACTATTTTTTGCCCTTTTCTTGACAGTCAAACAAACCCAAAGGGTTTCTAAAGATCTAGAAGCTCTATTATAATTCTAATAGCATGATTAGAGAGTCTTGATGACCATAATGTACCTTTTAGTTTTCATTTGCTTCACTTTCTATCTGTTAGTAGTGTGGCAAAAAAAAAAAAAAAATACAAAAACAAAAACAAAAAAACACGACTCTCCATTTTTATTGTTTGATACTCATCACTCAACATCAATCACTTTTAATAGCTTTACAATCTTCTTACATATAATTTATACATTTAGCTTCTCAATTTCACCATACCATTTCTATTGTTACTTTTTTCCCTTCTTTAAACAACCAATTAAAACCATTAAAAAGAGCCAGCCATGTCTTTCCTCAATATAGATATCGAAGCACAAAGAGATAATATCCCTACTCAAAATATACCTAGTACAAACTCAAACTCACAATTAATCATAACAAAGACATCCAACCTTCTATCAGATTTTGCAAATGGTGTGAACCAATTAGGTTCTTTGATAAATCAATTGGGTACCTCCAAAGATAGTGTTCAGCTACGAACCAATATTGAAAAGGTTAAAATTGTTGAGCTTAATGAATACAAACAACAATTAGAACATCTCATTAATGATATTTCTCATTTAATAGCTACATCTGGATCCAGTAGTTCTGCTAATTCACAAGAAAGATTCATTGAGGAAAAGACTAGAAAAGAATTTGAAACTATTTGCAGTAATTTTAATCAACTTAAAAGAAAATATTCAGAAAGGTCATATTCTATACTATTGACAGATAAATTAAATAAGAAAACACTTTCTTCTAATCAAATTGCAACTGATTTCAATTCAGCATCAACTGAGAATACAGAAATATCCCCATTATTACAAAGACAACAACAACAGCAGCAACAAATTCAACAATACACCATATCTCAACAAGATTTAGATTTACATAGTGTTCTGGCTGAAGAAAGAGCAAAAGAACTTAAGAAATTGCATAATGGTGTTGAAGAGATTAATTCTATATATAAACAATTGGGATATTTGGTTCAACAACAAGGTACTCATGTTGATACAGTTGAAAATAATTTATCAAATCTTTCCAATCATGTTCAAAATGCTACTCAAGAATTAATTAAAGCAGATGAGTATCAAAAGAAAAAGAAGAGATGGGCAACTGTAATATTAATAATATTAATTATAATTGTTTTAATTGTCATACTGGCTGTCTTTAGCTGATATTGGTTTAACAAGTATATACTACTATCAATAAAAATAAATTTCCTTAAATATCATAAAATTATTATATAATTTATCCTCCTATAAAAAAAATCCGCTGACCATCATTATTAAACCATATATGTTAATATTTGCATATGCATCCAGTAACCAATATCCGTATTTCAATAATATACACCTTTACATTAATATTTCTTCATTTTTGAAGCTATAAACTTGTTCTAAGTTTTCTCTTTTGAAAATTTACCAAACGATAATCCTCTTCTGATTCTGTACTAAACTCTGATGGGGTTTCTTCCTCATCACTATCAGAAACAGTTGAAGCAGTGGCCCATTCAGAACCAGAATTTGAACTAGTATAATTAGTACTTTTGTTAGTTCTTGCTCTTGAAGTTTTCTGGAAAGAGTTCATCCCTGAATCATCCATAGTATAACTTCCAGTGACTTGGTCATCTTTAGGTGTAATAGTTTCAATACTTTGGTTTAAATCATTTTTAGAAACATTTCTATCTGGATACCTAGAATCAGGAACGGTATATAGATCATCATCATCAGGAACCTCACCATTATTATTTTGGACACGGTTTGACATAATAGGACCAGTTTTGTTGGCTCTTCTTTGTTCACGATGTTGAATAGCTTGTTGAAATCCAAAACTGATATCATCAAAGAATTCTTTTATTTCATCTCTATTTTCATAAGCTAAATAAGCAGCACCAAGGGCGATGATACCTTTAGCAGCAAAAGGTAAAAATGGACCTAATAAACTCAGGTTAGATTATGGGTCTAATAGTTAAACAACTAATGTAGTAAATGCTTGAACTACTGAATACATACCAGGCATAGTTTATGATCTTTGTTATTCTCAATATTTGAAGCAAAAGTATTTAAAAGAATTAAATTTGCCCCCAGAATGAAATTTGATTTCCCTTTTTTGCAGGTCACGTGTAAATTTCTATTTTTGACACAAAACTGATATTACTACAAAACTTGTTAATGACTAATATTAGATATATATGATAGATATATAAGAGAATATATTGATGATATTTGAAAAGCAAGAACTGAAATAAATAAGATTGAATTGAAACTTAAACATTCACTGATCATTTTATAAAATGGAAGATGATAATGATGATGATGATGATTGTGAAGATGACGAATGCACTAAGTTATACCAAATAAAATATTAAGCAATGTTAATATAGAGATCCAATCTCTAGGTATAAGGTTATAAGATGTATAATAATTTTTTTAAAGTATTGTCCATAATCATCAAATTAAAAATGTAAAATTAAAAATTAGTTATAAAAAAATGAAATGTCATAGAAAAAACATAATGGTAGATTATGAAAATGAATATAAGGTTTGATATAATGAAATGAAATAAGAAATAAAAGTAAAATAAAGTTAAATGATTAATTGAGTAGATTTGAAATGATATCACTCCATATAAATATAAAAAAATAATGTGATCAACACTCACCTCTCAGTGATTTTGATAATGTAATTAAGTTCAAAGTAAAAAAATGGTAAAAAAATGGACACAAATATAGTAAAGTAATAGCACACATAAGTATTATAAGATTTTGGTAATAAACCAAAACTAAAATATAATATAATAAAGTTTTAGTAGGTATAACATCATTAGTAATAACACAGTAGCATGGTGAAAATATAACAACGCTTAAAAGACAGAAAGTAATAACTTCAAAAGAAAAAAAAAACAGTAAAATGATGGTAATCAAAAAAAAAATAATAATAATAAAATAATAAACTCCAAAATAAAAATATTGAATAAATTAATGCATGTATGACAAGTTGAATTTTGTAATTAAAAGTTACAAAACCAATAAAATAAAGAGATGAAAAGTTCCTTTAAATTTAACTTTTTTTTTGACTAACCTTTGAAAGCACCAGATTGTTGATTATAAACAAAACTACTACTTCTTCTTTGACCAGGTCCTCTAACACCTAATGGATTTTTGGAAAAGGATAGTCTAATACCTCCTTTATTTGGAACAATTCCTGGTCTTGGTAAAGTACTACCATATAATTCTGCTAAGGCTTTAGTGGCTAATGCAACATCATCAAATTCAACAAAACACATTGGTCCATGACTATGAGATATACTTGTTCCATTATTGGTGCCATTATTTGGTTGATTTTTAGTTCTAAAACTTAATCTTCTAAAACCTTGTTGAGGAGCAAATAATTGTCTTAATTCAGCTTCACTTGCATCAGGTGGTAAATTACCAACATATAATGTATTACATGGAGGATTTTGATCAGCTGGATTAGCAGGTGGAGGTACTCTAGCTAATAATGATAAATCAACTTGTGATGAACCTTGAGAACCATTTGAAGGATTCATTAAAGATTGATTTGATTGATTTGCACTGGTTGGAGTTGAAAGAATATTACTTGGTTGTGAAATCATTGAAGGTGCAGAATTTGGTGGTTGTTGATTTGATGAAGATAATTGATTTTGATTCTGTTGAATTGGAATTGATGCAGATGAAGATGATGGTGGTCCCATATTCATTTGATTTTGACCATTAGATGGAGGTAAAGCAGAAGCAGGAGTATTTAATGATAATTGTGAAGGAACCATTTGATGAGCTGAAGAAGATGATGAAAGTTGAGTATTAATTAATGGAGATTGACCAAAGAAACCAGAATTTTGTCTTCTTCTACTATCCCAATCTAAAGTATTTGGAGTTTGAGGAGCTGAAAAGTTAGCAGTATTATTACCATTAACATTATTAGTATTAGCAGTATTTGAACCACTATTTGAAGTCCAAGGATCTCTAACTAATTGTTCATATTCTCTTGCATCTTGTTGAGATTCCATTAATAATAAAGATTTACCAATACCATTTGAATTTTGAGAAATTGCAGTTGATGGTGTTGAATTTTGATTTTGACTTTGATTTTGATTTTGATTCTGATTTTGATTTTGATTTTGATTTTGATCTTCATGAATAGGATTTTCAGGAATCATATCATTATTTGTAAAAGGATCACTAAATAAAAATCTTGATCTTTGAGCTCCTATACTTGGTCTTTTACCACTATTACTTCCAAGGTTTAAATTTAATGGTAATTCATTATCAACTAATTCAACTTTAACAAAATAAGGATAAGTTGGACCAAATATTTGATTTGATTCTAATATTTGTGAATAATTTGATGCACTTGAAAGATTTTTAAATTTTGCAAATAATAAAGGTTGATTATTTGAATCTGCTATAAGATCTAAACCAATAAAATCATTTGCTAATGCAAAAATACAATAAGCTTCTCTTAATGTTATATCATTCGGAATATTTCTAATTTTTATAGTAACAATTTGTTGAGGTTGTTGTTGTTGTTGCTGCTGCTGTAGTTGTTGATTTTGATTCAGACTATGATTTTGACTTTGAGAAGATAAAGGATCATCATTTAAAGATAATGTATTAATGTTTGTTGCTAAATGTAATGGAGAAGTTTGAATAGAATGTCTTCTATCAGTAAAACCATTTGATGAAAGATTTAAAGAACTAGCAATTGGAGAAGTGCTACCAGAGGCAATATTCATACCAGTATTAATCATTAATGGAGGTTGCATATTTGTTGACATTATAAAGATTTAATATATGGGGGAAAAAAAATACTTGATATAAAATAAAAATAAAAATGGAGATTAATAAGACAATGGTATGAGAGTTTAATGAATTAAATGCTATTATTAAATGCTGGGTAAAATATAAAATATGATGAATTGAGTCTTGTTCTTGATGTTATCTTGTGGAAATAATAATAATAATGTCTTCTCTTGTATTGGGTATTAAATTCCCTACTCTTAATGTTTCTTTATATAAAGTTGATTAATGACTAATGAATAAATGGAGAGATGAAATTAATGAGGTTCTCTGTAAGTTTATGTTTCTTATTTGTGTCCTTTCCCTACTTTCTTTCTTTCTTGTAAACAAAAATATTTCAAATATTTCAATATTGTTTCTTTTTTAGGACTTAATGTACAGTTTAAAAAAACACCTTATAATTCTTTAGTTTCTTTATAAATAAATTGTGAATACTGTGGAATTCTCTTTCTCTTTAATTCTAAAATTAAATTAAATTTTCTGTATTTTTATTCTTTTGTGATATAAGTTTACAAAAGAACAACAAAAACAAAAAAAGAAAACAGGCCACAAGTCAATTCAAGAAGAGTGTTAAAAACAGGTGAATGTGAATGTGTGAGAAGTAAGAATGAGAAAGAAACCAGTAATAGTATTAGTTAGGCACTGATAAATTTAACAATAGATGAGGAATAATGATAAATGATATAAGTAATAAAGTAATAGGTTATTGTTGTTTTGATGTTTTTTTTTAAGGATTTCCAAAAAGTGCGAAAAAATTAAAAAAAAAAATTAAAAAAAAAAAAAAAATTGGTTGTCATGGCGCCCAAAAAATGCAAAAAGCCCTTACCCTGACCGTTTAGAGTGGGATATCTCTAAGAGTATTAGGTTAAAATAGTCCGTTATTGGTATCAAATTGAAGCTCAGATTACGATCTATCTCAAAATCGAAATTATATCTAGAAATTCCTGTAACAAAATATCATTTCCAACTGTTTTCTTCAATAAAGGATTTTAGACAAAAACTTTTTCACACCCGTGCACCATATGATAAATTACCCAATTAGGAAATCAAAAATCGAAAAAATTTTTTTATCAGTTGAAAAAGTTGATGAAGATGAAGATAATTGATTAATTTAACGCGTTCAGTAAGTAAATTGTATTAGTTATTGTTTTAGTTGGAAGTCAATTGTCTAATTCTTCAATTTGTTCAACTTGTTTCACGTTTAAACGTTTAGAATAAGAATTGTACTTATCAGTCTTCGATTTTCATAATTTTAATTTTATACATAAACCGTTGAAACTTATAATAATTACTATAGCAATTGTACTTGCAACATTCTCTATCTTTTAATCAAAAAGTCAACGGTTTTTCTAATAAATTTTACAATGGTTTTTCGCAAAAGAAGTTGTGAAGGGTAATAAAAAATTATCACGTGAGCAAAAAAATAATTAATTATTCCGATGCGGGGAGTCGAACCCCGGTTTGCCCGGTGAAAGCGGACCGTGCTAGCCGTTACACTACATCGGATTTGATATATCTTATTAGATGTGCTGTTCAACATACTATGAGAGAGGTCACGTGACCAAGGTTTTTAGGCGGAAATTTTTAACTATTTACATATGATTTAGAAGTATATGAATTATAGAGGTTATAGATAATGACAATGTTGTTAATACATGTCTTTATTATTAGTTTATTCTAATTCTTTTAATACATTTTTCCATATAATCATTAATTAGAATACATTCGGCTGAAAAAAAAATATTGAAAAATCTGGGGTATACATTAATGAAAGTTTTAAAGGAAACTGCTAATCAGTAGTAGCATCAATGTGTATAAATAAGGAAATATAATTAAATAAAGAAATATATAAATAAAGAAAAAGTCATAGTACAAGAAAAAACAAGACATGAGAATATATAAATAATGATAATAGATCAATCATCTAAAAGATTTTATTAATATAATCAAAAACCAAAATGCAAGAAAAGAATTGAATGATAACAGTTTTTTTTTAAATATTAAACTAATTATTAAAAATATTTTTTAAAGAATTGATGAGTTAATTCAACACCAACAAAAGTTGCAGCATTTGCAGGGAAACTTCTTAATAAAGCAGGTCCAATACCTGGGAAGAAACCTTTAATACCATTATTTTTATAAATTGATTGAATAGCTTGTTTTGCAGATATATTACCAACTTCAACAGAATTAGTTAATCTTGTTTTTATTGTATCAATTGGGAAAACAACAATCCACATTGACATACCAGCTAAACCACCAGCAGTTGAAACAGCTAATAAAGATAATTCACCATTTTCTTTATTTGATAATTTGGTTAATTTTTCTTTAACAATTTCATAAGTAGCAAAATAAAGAGCAGAACCTGGACCATCTCTTGCTAAAGTTGCAACTGAACCTCTAAATAAAGATTTTATACCACCAGTTTGAACAATTCTTTTTACAGCATTAATCATTGATTTATTTTCAGTATTACTTTGAGTTTGTAAAACAATTTTAACTCTTTCAAAAGGAGCAGCAACAAGAGTTGTTGGAATAGCACTAATAAAACCAGCAGTACTAATTTGACCAATTGATAATTTATCACCTTTATTTGAATTTAAATTATAAAAATTTTCAACAATTTTTTTACCTTGATCATAACCCCAAAAACTAACAGCAAACATTGGAGTAACACCAATTAAAGGAGGTATTACACCTTTATAAAAACCTAAAGGACCACCAGATTTTAAAATTGATTTAGCAGCAGATATTGTTGAATTATATTGACCAGATTGTAAACAAACTTTAACTAGATCAAATGGATGACCAGTGATGACAGCAGCGACACCACCGACACCACCAGCGACAATTGATTTGACATTGTCCACCAATAAGGAATCTACTTCTTCAGCCATTTGTATAAACTTGTTTTAATTGAATTTAATAACAAAAATAAAATAGAAATAAAAGTTATTTATATATAAATTTTTTTTTTGCCTTTGAAATAAGATCATTTAAATTTTTCGTTTCAATGGGGAAAAATCTGGGGCAAAAAAATTTGTATAGTTAACGCTGATATTTCCATTTGTCCTTTTAACATTAAGTTGATGTGAGAGGTGGTGCTGGTGCTGCTGGTGATGTTGGTGGTGGTATAAATATTTATTGATATCCACTTCTTCTTCTTCTAATTTACATCTTTTCGTTACTTAATTACAATTTAGTTATTGATTGAAGGTTATGGCCAATTCCTATCAGATTTATTGATGACCCACAATCATTAGCTAAGAATATTGCTTAATTAACAAGATTTGGAAGAGGTTAAAATACAGTTTTCTAATTTGAATTGAATGGAATAGTAATTGAATCAGGTATATACCTCAGTCCTCACACTTTAAACAACAACCTCTTCATCAATTCTATACTTCAAAAGTTTTCAGCCTTACATTTAAATTTTTCACATCTCAGTTTTTTTTTCTTTCCATAAAATAAAATAAAAGCTAACCAAAATTGCCATCCTCTCTCTCATACAAATCAAGAAGAAATGTTATACGCAAAAGAACTATACATTGCTAAAATAGCGGTACAAAGAGCTGCCTATTTAACAAGATCAATCCAATCAACTATAATATCAACTCCAAAGGATACAATTATTAAATCAGATCATTCACCAGTAACTTTAGGTGATTATTCTTCACAATTAATAATTATTGATTATTTAACAAAAAATTTCCCAAATGATAAAATTATTGCTGAAGAAAGTTCAATTGATATTAATGATGAATTTGGAAATAAAATAATTAATGAAATTAATAATTTAAATATAAATGTTGATTATTCAAATTTTAAACATGATGAAATAAATTTATCAATACCAAAATTTAATAATATTAAAGATTTAAAAACAATATTAGATAAAGGTAGTAAAACTGAAACAACTAATAAAGGTAGAGTTTGGTGTATAGATCCAATTGATGGTACAAAAGGTTTTTTAAGAGGTGATCAATATTCAATTTGTCTTGGTTTAATTGAAGATGGTGAAGTTAAATTAGGTATTATTGGTTGTCCAAATTTAAACGTTTTAAATAATGGTGAAGAAATCGGTTCTTTATTCTATGCAATTAAAAATAATGGTTCTTATATTACTTCTTTATATAATAAAGAATTTGAAATTAATACTTTAGATTCAAAAATTCATATGAATTGTCAATTAAATTCAACTAATGAAATTAAAGTTGTTGAAGGTGTTGAAAAAGGTCATTCATCTCATGATGATCAAGATCATATCAAGGATAAATTAAATATAACAAAGAGTATTCATTATGATTCACAAGTTAAATATTGTGTTTTAAGTTATGGATTAAGTGAATTATATTTAAGATTGCCAATTAATTATAATTATAGAGAAAAAATTTGGGATCATGCACCTGGTAGTTTATTAGTCTTTGAATCTGGTGGTAAAGTTACTGATATGTTTGGTAATTTATTAGATTTTAGTAAAGGTAAATATTTACAAAGTAAAGGTATTATTGCATCAAATGGTCAATTTCATGATGAGATTATAAATGTTATTAAACAAGTTGTTAAAATACCTGAAGATTTATGATTAATACATGTTGATCTTCTGTTATAGAAGCATTCTTAGTAAAGAGAAAGGGCATTGTAATAACTCTAAGTACTATTACCATTTACCACAACACAACTACTGCACTGTGGTGGGAAACCAGATTTATTTCGCCGGTCATTGTTCACATTATTAAGACCTAAGAGTCACAGGATACTTGAAGAGTTGAACAATTGGAGAGATATTCGAGGGTGCAGCTGTTAGTTTACTGGTCGAGTGATGTCTATTGTAAAGTAATTAACACCTTGAGTACTGATGTGGTTGAAAGATCACCTATTGTAGACTGACTGGTGTGGTTAAATCTTCTGCCTACCGGAATTCGATCCCCCAGGCTGACTTAGGCTGACTCACCTGCCTACCGGAATTGAACCCACTGCCGCCAGCCACCGTGCCCTTTTAAATTTTCACCTCCAAAAAAATAAAAATAAAAATGACAAAACTACTAGTAAAAAAATTTGCCATCGTGTTACTCAACTTATTCAATTCATCTTATTCTAATCTATCAAGATACTTCCCTCCCATTCTTCATTCCTAAATAGAATAGCTGACTTCATAGTACTCCTCTAAGTTACGTTCTCTCTAAAGCCCAAGTTCTGCCCATTTTCATTATATCCTCCCCTTTTGGTCAGCTCTCATTGGATCTTTTTTTTTAAAGCATTACAATAAAACCTCAACTTTCAAACTAAAAAATACAAAGAAATATATCTCTAAATCGTACAGAAGTTTGAATAGAAGAATAATAATTAAACAAATAATAGTACTATAGTTTTCCAGTTTTATTTATATTCATTTATCATTGAGCAAAAGAAAGAAGAAAAAAAATATTCATATATAATGTCAAGAGAACCTGCAATATCAAATTTATCCTCTCAACTAAGATCTGTAAATCTAAATGATCCTTCAAATATAAATATAAATATAAATAATCAAAATAATAACAATAATAACAATAACAATAGTAGGAATCCTACTCATGATCAATTAAGACAACAAAATCCAAATTTAACACAACAATCTGAATCAAGAATAACAAAATTCTTTAGACATTTACCTGATGAAGGTTATACATTATTTAGTCATAGATCTGCTCCAAATGGTTTTAAAGTTGCAATAATATTAAGTGAATTAAATTTAGATTATCAAACTATTTTTTTAGATTTTAATGCTGGTGAACAAAGAGCTCCAGAATTTGTTTCAATAAATCCAAATGCTCGTGTACCTGCATTTATTGATCATAATAATGATAATTTATCAATTTGGGAATCTGGTTCAATTATTCTTTATTTAGTACAAAAAATGATTAGAGATTTTGGTGAATGTCCTTTATTCTCAAATGATTTAGCAGAACAATCACAAATTACAAGTTGGTTATTCTTTCAAACTTCTGGTCATGCTCCAATGATTGGTCAAGCTTTACATTTTAAATATTTCCATTCTCAACAAGTACCAAGTGCTATTGAAAGATATATAGATGAAGTAAGAAGAGTTTATGGTGTTGTTGAAATGGCTTTAGCTGAACGTAGAGAAGCTTTAGTTATGGAATTAGATGTTGAAAATGCTGCTGCTTATAGTGCTGGTACAACTCCAATATCTCAATCAAGATTCTTTGATTATCCAATTTGGTTAGTATCTGATAGAATTACTATAGCTGATTTAGCTTTTGTTCCTTGGAATAATGTCGTTGATAGAATTGGTATTGATTTAAAAGTAGAATTCCCAGAAGTTTATAAACATACAAAACATATGATGAGAAGACCTGCTGTTATACGTGCATTAAGAGGTGAAAGTTAAAGAGATTTTAATTTAAAATATTTTCTAACAACTACAAATACTCCTCATATTGTGTTTGATTTTTAATGATTTTAATAACTTTGTTCATGAAATGATTGTTTAATGCTCTTCCCCTTTTTTTTTTGTTTGATACTTTCTTTCTTCTTTTTTTATTATCCTTTATCTTTTTTTTATATTTACCTGTTAATTGCATCATTCTAATACTTTATTAAGGAAAACTTTTTTTTTCAATATTATTTTACTATTATTCTTTTTATTAATATTTACTTATTATATATGTATTATTCTTTTCTACCTTTTTGTTTTATCAATTTATGTTCTATATTGACAAACTGTTTCTATTCAAACATTTCCTCTATTCAATTTCTCTTATCAAAAAGAAGAACAAAAACAGAGGTATTCTTAAAATCAGTGATTTTAATGAGAATCAATATCAAATATTTCAACATATTTATGTGTACAATTTTTTATTTAATTTAATGAATGAAATGAAATTAAAACTTAAAATTAAATATCTATTATTAAAAATTAAAACACACTCATTAATTACTTTTTAAATAATATTAAAAATGCAAGCGTTCCAATTCCAAAAAGTGAACAAAAAATAGCAGTAAGAATTAAAAATAAAATAAAAATATCAAGACAACATCTCTTTTTACTTTTATTTATAAAACTCTTTGATGCTCTTGTACTTCTTTGTTGATAATTATTTTGACTTTGTTCTAATTTATCTTTAATTGGTTTAAAAATTTTATCAAAAAAATCATTTATAATTTTTGAAATACTTTTCTTTCTATTTTCAATTTCCTCATTATTATCTTCAGATAATTGATTCTCTTCATCAATATAATTACTAATTTCTTTTTTTTTATCTTTAACTTCATTTGAACTTCCTTGTTTTTCATCTTCAACTTCAAGATTATTCTCTGTTGAATTAGTTTGTTTTGAAGAGATAGAAATATTTGAATATGAATAATCTAATTTTGCTGATAAAAATGATTCAGTATCACAGTTTGATAAAGAACCTTTAACCAATGATGATACATTATCTAATGATACATTATCTAATGAATTATCAACTAAATGAAGATAAACAAGTGGTAATGCTGGTGGTGGTAATGTAAAATCATCAAGTTGATTCAAAATTTCTTCACCATTTTCATTTTCAAAACTTTGAGGTAAATTTCTGTTATTTAATCCAAAAATTTCTACTAAACGTTCATTTATTACTGATTCAGTATCTTTTTGATTTGTATTTGTATGATTTTCTGTGTCTTGTTGTGTCATCTTCAACCTATTCTTTAAAAAAAAGAAGAACTTTATGTTAAGGTTTTTAATACATGATAGAGAAGTAATATTTTCTCAAGGTTCTAAGATATTTATATAGTAAATCAAAACAAAAAAGATTAAAGCTTCTCATTCTTTGTTCTAAAATTTTTAAATGTTATATTCTTATTGTTCAAAAAAAGAACAATAGAAATTTGGTTTTGAGGCTACAATCAATTCGATAAAATTTGAAATGTCAATTATTGTAAATTAATTCCCATTTTGATTTAAGTTACTAGATAATATATGCATCTAATACTATTTCATATCGTAGGCCTATAATACAATCCCTCAATTATTCTTAATCATTAACATTAAACCTTTCAAGTTTCAACTCTTTATCTCTTTCTCTTCTCATTAATAATGGAGGTTGGCAAGGACACATTAGCGATTTGGTAAGGGCACATGTGAAATTATACTTATTTTAAACACTTCAAAAATGAGTTTAAAACTTAGATATCTTGTATAATAACCTATTAGATATTGGTTTCTAAATATTCTCTTTATAACAAAGGTTGTTTTATCCCCAAATTCAACGTTTTAAAATTCGACTTTTAATTCCTTCAAAATCGGAGTAACTATACCTACTGTGGAATTTCGAATTTCGTTAAATTGTCTTTAAAATCATAAAAAATCATAAAATTTTGGAATTTTTTATATTTTAAAATTGTAGTATATTAAGAAAGATCAAATAACTTACCACTAGAGATATTATATCAATATATTTAATATTCATTAAGTTATACAAGTTTCAAATCAGAAAATCATCATTTTGGGCGACACGTTTTTTGATCTGGCGACACGATTTTGTTAACAAAAATTTAAAATTTCAATTTTTTTCTTTGGACCGGATTTTTTCATTTTTCATCATCAACAATAGTTAATTGATCATTGAAATAAATTGAATAATTTTAACTATTATCAATTCCTTTCTACCTTTAATCCATTGAATTTTTACTTAATAAATAATAGTTAATATTGAATCAAAATATTATGGAAAAATTAGAATTTAGAACGGTAAATGATAAATGACTTTCTACTTTGAGGTTTGTGGTCATCCTTTTCACTTCAACATTACAAAATTACAAATGATGGAACAAGAAAGCACAAAGCACAAAGCACAAACAGACAAGAAGACAAGAAACAAGATTTAGACAATTTTACAATTAAAATTTTTGATAAACTAAATTTTCAGTCAATTGAATCTTGTGAACTTTTTACATAGATTTCAGTAATCGAAATTCAATTTTTTTTTTAAAAACACTACAAAAAATAAAATTAATAGTAAAATAGTATTTAGATTTTCTCTCTATAAAAGTCATATGTATATATATATAATTGGTTTGCTTGATATTTCATAAATAGTTGAATAAAAAGGGCATAAGAAAAATTATAAATAAGTTCAAACAAGCTAAAAATAAAATAAAAGTTTTTAACAAAAAAAAAAAAATTAAATAAACACAAATCATAATTCATATACAGTAAAAATTCAAAAAACCTTCAAATAATTATAAGCAGATAATATCAATTTCCAAAATTTTCTTTCTCTCTTTCCTAATAGTAGAGTAATAAAGTAATTCTATTATAGCCAGCAAAAAAGAAAAACATAAAAGTAAAAGAAGAAAAGGATTAATCTGAGTTAAAATGGGTTGAGGATTTGAAATAGGGAAATGTTTTTTTTTTCTTTTCTTTGGAAAAGTGATAAAGAATAATAAAGAAGAAAGTTGAAATAAATATAGTAGTCATTAAATGATTGATAAACTTTTTTTTTTTTTTTTTTTTTTTTAATTATTATTTTAATCTTATTTGTTAATTAAATTTTTCTCTCTATAATGATGAATATATTTTTTTTTTGATAAATTGTAAAGTAATATTCATGACTAAGATTAAATCAATCAGTGTCATCTTTTATTATTTCTAATTTAAAATTTATTTGTTTTTAATAAAGTCTTCACCTTTGGTAATATTTTTCTTTAAACCTTCAATAGCAACTTTTAATAATTCATCTTCTTCTGGAGAAGTTTCACCAATTGGCCAAACCTTTGTAATACCTTCTGGACCAACAGAGACTGGAGATGAAAAGAAATCAATACCTTGATCTTTGTATAAAGGAGAGTCAACATAAGTTTCAATAACAACATCACTTTCACCAGCTTTAGCTTCTAATAAAGAGTTTGCAAAGATGGAAGCAGCATTAGCCATTGATAAAGTAGCAGAACCAGCACCATTTTTAGCTTTAACAACTTCATCACCACCGAATTGAATTCTATGGATTAAAGCTTCTTTTTGTTCTTTTGTTAATCTCATATTATGTTTACTTTGTGATAATAAAGGAACAATTGTATTACCTGAATGACCACCAACAACTGAAACTTTTTCAGGAACAGGATCAGAATTAGTAACTTCACCAATAAATCTTTTAGCTCTACAAACATCTAAAGTTGTAACACCAAATAATCTTTTTGGATCATATGTACCATTTTTTTTTAAAACTTCAGCAACAATTGGAACTGTTGAATTAACAGGATTTGAAATTATACCAATAAAAGCTTTTGGACAATTTTTTGAAATTGATTCAGCTAAACCTGCAACGATACCAGCGTTAATGTTGAATAAATCATCTCTAGTCATACCAGGTTTTCTTGGAACACCAGCTGGAACTAAAACGATATCAGAATCTTTTAAAGCAGCATCAATACCACCTTCAACTTCTGGGGTAAAACCTTTAACAACAGAGTTAGTTGGGATATGAGATAAATCAGTAGCAACACCAACAGCACCTTTGATATCAAATAGAGATAAAGTAGTAACTTTTTGGTTTAATTTCATTAATAAAGATAGAGGTTGACCAATCCCACCACCAGCACCTAAAACAGTAACTTTAAAGGCGGTTGAAGCAGATGATGAGAATTGTCTTTTAGCTTGTAATCTTAGCATTGATAATGTAGTTTATATGTATAATTGAAAATTTAAATTAAATAATTTATAAATATAATAAAAGAAGAAAAAGGGGACAATACCTTTTTTATATAAGGTGGTGGCAAAATTGCAGTATTTATAAATCTTTTTTAACAACAACAGGATCCTATAAAATAAAAAGATGACCTTACTAAAAAAAAAAATGTTACCTAAGCGCTTATGTAATGTGTTAATAAAGCTTCTTAACATTTTTGGCAGAATCAGCCAATCAGCGTTTCGTAAATGGTCACTCATACAATTCGGTCCCGCCAAACTTGGTAGCCGGCTTCCGTCCCAAATCCAACTACAGCGTCTTCACCAGCAGCACCAGGACCACCAGCAGCACCTGGACACTACATCAATCTTCTATAACATACTCAATTTCAATCGTTTTAACTTCATTTTTGTTGCTGCTTTCCAGCGGTTTTTAGGTGGTATCACTACTCCCTATTTTTTATTTGATAACGGAAAAAATTTTCAAACCAAATGACCTTCTTGGTTCCTCTTAATTTTGGTGTTTTGTGTCAACGAGTGAAGCATAATAAAAAATAAACCTTTCCTACGACACATAAAGACATACAAAATGGCTAAAAGCATGAAAGCATTAAAAACAACGTGATTACAACATTACCAATTCTTCATCAATTATTCCTCTTTCTCTTCATCGGTTTGAACGCTAGCGCGGTATCTCTTTATTTAACCTGTAATATTAAAAGGTTATGGCGTTAAAGAATTGGAACATTGAGGCATCGAATTAAACCCACGTAGTTATATGGTTTATTATATCAACATCTTTATACCATCTTATTTACTTCCTGCTGTAATTGTGTCATTGTGTCAAATTAATCTTCTAATGTTCTAACGCTTTTGAATTTTGAATTAATTTTGATATTCGCTTATAACCTAACAAAAATCCCACGATCTATAATGTTTGTTACAACAGATCCCACCACTATTTTCAGTACTTCTGAAATCAGAACACTTAAAGCCTTAACAATTGACAATCAATAAAGATCAATGGCTTAAAATTACCTAAATAATAAAACAATTAATCTTAATGTTGTACCTTTCTTTATTAACTTCAGTTTCAAGGTTTATGACAGATATGACACCTAGATCTTAAAGATATGATAATTTCTCAATTAATATTCAGCTATAGCTTTTAAAAGTTAATTAAATTCTCAAGTTTATTATTTTAAAAATTTACAGGTTGATGTCGATAAATGTAATCAATCATCATCATCTTCATGCAAATTGTATGATGTTTATAAATTATAAATTTAGATTATATGATTTTAATTTGGAATAATTAATGATAGAATATTTAATATATACTATGGAGAGCTATTTTTGTATGTTTAATTTCTCTTTATCTCCATTTCTTTGATTCTTCTTCTTGCATCTTTCTTTCATTTTCTAATAATTTATCAAAATCACTTAGTCCACTTTCATCTTGTTTAGAATTATCAATATTGTTATTAACATTTGATATATTACCACCACCTGGTTGATTTCTAACATTAGCCCATGCACTATTTGATGAATTATTGTTATTATTATTGGAAACTGGTGTTGGTTTTGTACTTGTTTGTAATCTAATTCTATCCCATGTAGATAATCCCTTTAATTCATCCTTTTGTTTAGGTTCAATTTCAAATGGATCATCATAACTATTATCATCATCTGTAATACCATTATTGTTATTATCATCATTATTATTGTTATTTAAATATGTGGTTTGAGTTGAATTATTATTATTATTAAAAGAATTTTGATTTTGACTTTGATTTTGAGCTTCCAATTGTTGTCTCTTCTTCAATGCTTCATTCTTAGCAATTTCAGCTCTTGGTCCTGTATATAAACCCATTGGATCTCTTGTATTGTATATAGTTTTTTGTCTATTTCTTTCAGCTTCTATACTTCTTGGATCTTTCATAGCTTTATCTGGATTATCTTTAGTCATTCTATAATATAATGACCATTGCATTGATAAACTTGGAACCATTAATTTAGCTGCTTCAAAACATCTTGGATTAGTCTCTTGTAATTTATCAAGTTGATATTGATATGAAAGATTTGTTATTAAAGGTGTAGCAAGAAACATGGCACCAAATCCACTAAGTGCTACAACACCAACTTTAACACCTTTACTTGAACCACCATTCAATCTCTTATGTCTTATTACAGGTATACTGGCACCTAAAAAGAAACTCATCCATCCTCCTACTAGCATCAATCCTGATATTGATTTAAATGTTGTTTCCATTAATTGACGATCATCTTTTGTAAGTTTTCTATCCGCTTCATAAATTTCAATCAGCTTTTTCATAGCTGGATTAGTATTCTCATTTTGTGCTATATCATTCTCTGACATTGTATATGTTTTTATAGATAATTGGTTGACAATTGATCAAAGTTTTAACTTTTAACACAGATTCAAGTTTATTTAAACAATAGGAATTTGAAATTGTACGATTTTTTTTAAACCAAACCCCGTTGAATTTCGAGGGTATTTGACCGGTTTAATAAAATATTTATACTACTTTTGATGATTTTGATTATTATCTACACTTGCAATATAGAAGACAAATAATGACAATATAATGTGTAATGTATTCAATTATTAATAATATTTATATACAGTAAAAAACTTTTTAAAACAAAAAAAACAGACAAACCAGAATGACATTTATGAATGAATGAATGATTAATTTCCACCTTGCATGCCACCCATAACATCAACATAACCTCTACCACCTCTCTTCTTTCTTCTAGTAGATGCAGCTGATGGACCACCACCGGCTAAATTCATCAAAGAGTCAAGATCACTAGATGCAGGTTTCTTTGCTGGTGCACTCAATGTGGAAGAAGGAGGACCTGATGCTGGAATATCATTAGTTGGTACTGGTGAAGGTACAGGCATAGATGGACCACCAGCTCTCAAAGAATCATTGATACCTACTGATGATGATCTTGGTTTGCTAAATGTACTTAATTTCTTCTTAATAATTGGAGGTGGTGGTGGAGGAGCAGTCATTGCTTTCTTTTCTTCTTCAGAAGCATTTGAATTAACCCATCTTTTTAAAGTTTCATCATAATAAAAGCTATTTTCTTCTCCCAATTTAGCTTTATAAACCTTTTGTTCACTTGGATTCTTTTCTTTACGTAACCAAGTAAACCAACCAGAATTCTCTTTATTATCTTTATTTTCAGATTTCTTAGTTTCTTTTCTCTCTAAGATTTCATCCTTTTTAGTATTAGCAAATCCATTATCTTCTTCTTCTTCTTCTTCATCTGCAATTTCGTCATAATATGCATCATCTTCTTCAACAATAGCACTAATATTTGAAGATGGTGGTTCATAACCAGTTAATTTCAAAGTTGGTGGAGCAAAATCTTCTGAAGAATTGTTATTTATAGGTGTAAACTTGGATACACTATCTTTTCTCTTTTCAATTGGTGAAAAATGGTTACTTGGTGATGAATCTAAATCAGTTGGTGCTATATTAGAACTCATTGGACTGAACTTTGATTCTGGAGCAGCTTGTGGAATATATGATGATCTTCTTGGTGTATAACTCATGTTATCATTATCTTGTTCTGACATTTCATTTGAACCAATACCTGATGAAATAGATGGTCTATATGAATTTCTTGGTGTAAATCTATTTGATGTAGCTTGTGGTTTAACAACATTGTTATTAGGAGCATAAGGATTGGATAAAGATGATGAACGTCTAGAAGCAGAAGCACCAGGAGCATATGGATTCTTTGGAGCAACATTTACAACTTCATGTTGATTATTATCTTGTAAACTTGGTGCCTTTTTAACTAATTCCGATTGTACTAATGGATTTGAATAATTATCAGAAGCAACATCTTGAGAGTATTTAGCTGAAAATTTAATATTCGAACTTGGAACAGAAGTATTAACATCAGTATTGTTTATAAATTCATGACTTTGTACTTGATTAGGAATAACAGGCAATGAAGATAAGTTATTATGTGTTTGAATTTCATTAACAGCTGGAACATTTTGAATCATATTAACAGGTTGTTGAAGTACTGCTATTTCATCAATTGGATCAACTTGTGACCCAGATCTTATATAATTAACAGTTGTATCAGTTGGTAAAATATTAGATTGCTTAAAAGATCCTATATCATTCGAATTGATACCAAAATCATTGGTGTTGTTCAATTGATTTATATTTTGATAATATTCAATATTTTCTTCTATATTTTCTTCTAGATCTTCATTTTGAACATCAGTAGCAACCGCTTGATCTAAAACTGGAATTTGATCATCAATGATATTTGTATTAGTTTCATCAATAAATGGAGAAGTAGCAATTATCTCAGAGTTAGCTGGTGCAATTGAATCAATAGAATCAGTGGTTGAAGGAACAAGAACTTGATCATCTGTATCAATTGAAGAAACTGGGGCAGCATTTATATTATTGTTACCAACATGTTGTTGTGAAATATGGTGATTAACTTCAACAGGAGGTTGAACATCAGTTTTAACTTGGTTTGATAACATTTCTTGTGGGAAATGAGGAACTTGGGCTTGAACTTGAACTGGAACAGGAACTAGAACAGGAACTTGAACAGGAGCTTGAACAGGAGCTTGAACAGGAGCTTGAACAGGAGCTTGAACTGGAAGGCTAATACTTGGATGTTTTTGATTATTAACAAATGTTGGATTAACTGTATTTGATGTTAAATCAGGTGCATAACGGTTATTTGATGGATAACTTGAAGTTTTTGGCTCGTATGGATTTGAAGAACTTACCTGAGAAGAATTAGATGATCTTCTGGAGTTAGAAACTTGAGGTGAATATCTAGATTGTGGCTCTGGTGACGTATAGAAATTAGCTCTTGGATGATATGGTGATGATTGAGAATTAGATATTGAACTAGAAGCAGTCTTTGACTCTTGGTTATTTAACTTTGGAGTTGAAATTGCAACTGGTGATTTCTTTATAGTTTCCATTCTAACATTTGTAGTTGATTCTTCTCTTCTAACAGCTGGTGGTGTATAAGACTTATGTACATTCATAGCACTTGATTTATCCATTGGAAGATATGGTGAAGGTTGTCTGTTGTTGTTTTGTGGTGGTTGTCTAGATCCTGGATGAGAACTTGATTGAAACTCTTGTAATGATAAATATGATGAAGTTCTAGATGGATCTGGACTAAACTTACTAAAGACTCCACTTTCTTTATTTTCACCTTTCATATTTTCATCACCACTAATAAACTTATTCAAACCTCTATCTAACGTACCCCATACTCTTTCTAACTTAGGTCTACCAAACCAACCATCACTAGAACCAACCTCAGAAATTCTTTCTGACAAGGATTTCACAGCATAGTTAAATACTAAACTCTTTGATTTCAAGTTTTTGGATGCAGTGTCAACAAATTTTTGAGATTCTGCAATCAAATTGTAATCATATAAGTAATAAGCATGTTGTAAAGCAACTAATGAATTATCAACTAGTAATTGTGGTGACTTTTCTTGAATACAGAAACTGTAGATTTCTAGATAAAGAATAAAACGAATTGATTTATTATCTTTAAATTTAGTCAATGGTTGATCACTTAATATAAACAGGATATAACCAGCAATTACTTCTCCTTGACGAACTAAGAATTCACCAAATTCACTTAAAAAGGTAAATAAACAAGGTGGATTGTTTGAAATAATAGCTGATGTTAATTGTTTCCAATGAAATAGAGCCCATTGTTTATTTTGTTCATTGTTTTCAAATTCTTGAATAACAGATGTGACATTTCCTACTAATAATTGGAATAAGACAGGTAAGAAATTATCTTGATCACCACTAAATTCATATGATAAATATGATTTAACAACATTTAACCATGACTCCTTAGGCATAGCACTTGAAATAAGTAAAGCAAGAGCATAATTTCCTTCATTCAATGTTATATTAAGAGCTTGTTCCTTTTCCCCCTTATATAAAAGATCAAATAATAGATGATTACCCATATGAGTTTTATATTCATTAGTCTTTTGAACATTTGGGTCACCAACATATTTCAATAAAGGTGCATCTAAAGGAGGTAGACCTTCTGATTTTGATAATTTGTATTTGATAATTTTAGCTAACATTAACTCTAACTCTTCAGATTTAGATGAAATATGGGAACTTAACAAATCAACTGTCTTATCCAAAAACTTTTCAATTTGTGGTAAATTCTTTTTATTAACAACTGGAAATTCTTTTAATGTAGCATCTTGTAAAATTTTATCAGCATTGACAATTTTAATTTCTTTAGATTGTGAATATTGGAAAGTTGTTGGAACCAAATAAGCAATCTTTGTTCCATTACCCCAACTAAACAATGGAAATTGTCTTTTCAAATATGATTCTGGGTTTACTCTATTAGAAACTGAAGTTACTTGATCCAAATGATTTTGATTTGAATATTGAATTGGTTGGTATTGCTGTTGTGACAAAGGAACAGTTTTACTAACTACTTGAGCTTGTGGATTATATTGATTTGCTGTTGAACTAACTTGTCTCTTATGATTTATTGGTGCATACTTTGTACTTGTAGGTGAAGGATATTTATTAGCTGTTGGCACTGGTGGTTGTAATGTATTAATTTGAACATTAACAGGAGAAGCTTGTGGATGATGAAATGAAGGTTCTTGTTGATTTGCAGTTGGTACTGGATGTTGAGCTGAAATATTATTTTGATATCCTAGAGGTGGATTTGAAACTGGTGCAATTACCTGTGGTTGAATACTTTGTTGATGAAATTGATTTTGATAACTTGCCACTGGTTGTGGTATCTGAGCTTGGTAACTTGGTGCTATGTTAGATACTGGAACTTGTGGTTGTAACTGTGGTTGGTTAACATTAATTTGAGAAGGAACAAACTGTGATGCATTATTTGAGTATAAAGAAGCAGAAGGAACAGCAGAAGGTTTATATTTAGATGATGTTGAAGAAGTAACTGGCTGAACTGGCTGAACTGGTTGAACTGGTTGAATAGGTTGAGCCAACTGAACAGGAGATTTAATAGCAACTGATGGAATTGAGGTAGGAGGAACTGACTTCTTTGGTACTGTAGGTGGTGCATAATTTGATTTCTTAGCCATAGTAGGTCGTGCAGTTGGTAATCCAGATTGAACCTGTTGCTGTGTATTTACTGCAGAAGTAGATGGCATGTATGGATTCTTAACCACTGGCACAGGTTGCAATGAAGGATTTGGAACAGTTGAAGGTTGTACTGGAGCATATGCATTGACGAATGGTTGATTGAAGTTTGATTGAACAGGTGAATTTGGTGCTTGAATACCAGGAGTAGGATTATAAGGATTGACTTTAACCTTTGATGGAGGTACAGAAGGAGCAATAATTGGAAGTTCTTCAAAGAAGGATGATTGTTTCTTTTTTAATGCAGGAGTTGTTGATCTCGATGGAAGACCTGTTGGATTTGTAAGACTTGAAGGAGGTCTTAATGGAGGATTCATAAGACTTGATGGTGGTCTTAATGGTGGATTTGAAGAAATATTAAATGAAGAACGACTTGAGGCTGGTCTCATTGGTTGAACAGAGGACATTGTATTTGATGAAGAACGACTAGCTGCAGGTCTTACTGGATTCTTAGGAACCATATCAATAGGGAAATCATATGCATCTGATTTTTTCTTTTCTTCTCTAAGCTTTTGTATATCTAAATGATGTTGTTGAGGTTGAACTTTAAATGCATTAAAACCATTATTAATTGATTGTGAAGGTTGATTAAATGAATTATTAATAGGATTAATTGGAGTATACTGTGAAGTATTAAAATTTTGTGAAGGAATTTGTTGACTTACTTGTATAGTCTCATTATCATAATCATTTTCATCATCTAATAATTCATCATCAGAATCTAACATTGCAAATTTATTAACTCTGACTTCTTCCTTTTCTGGTTTAATTAAATTTGAAAAATCAACATCATCCTCTGTACCAATTTGAGAAAATACATTAGCTTCTTCAGATACAATGTTTTCTTTATTATCATAATCATCAAGTTCTTCTTCTTCATCCTCATCATCATCAAAATCTAATGCAGCAAATTTATTCTTAACAACTTCTACTTCATCTGTGTTAACATTTTTATCTTCTGAAATACTTGTATCCCATGGTAATGGTTCTGAAGATCCATTAAATAAATCATCTTGTACTTTAGTTTCAGGTTCAATGACAGTTTTATTTTGAGAATCAATATTAATTTCAGCAGGTTCAATAATTTTGTTAATATCTGAAGAACTTGTATCCCATGGCATTGCTTCTGAAGGACCATCAAATAAATCATCTTTAACATTAGTTTCAAATGTAACTTCTTTATTAACTTCAGGTTCAGGTTCAGTTTCATTTAAATCTTTTTGTTCAACGTTAGAATCTTGAATAATTTGAGGTTGTTCAGTTGTAATATTATTATTCCATGGTAATGCTTCAGAATTTGAATCTTGTGGAAATAAATCATCATCTTGATTATTTACTTCATGCTTAATTTCTATATTATCTTGTATATCCCAAGGCATTTGTTCTGTATTTGAATCAAATAAATCAGTAGAAATTTCCTTAGTAGCAATATCTTGAGAACCTTCAAGAGTTGTTGATTGTTCAATTGGAAGTTCTGAAACTTGATGATGATCAATAATATTTCTAGATAAGTCAAATGGTTCTTCAATTGGAACTTCTTTAACGACATCTTCTTCAACTGGTTCTTCAATTGGAGTTTCTTCAACTTGTTCTTCAACTGATTCTTCAACCGGTTCTTCAACAACTTGTTCTTCAACTGATTCTTCAACTGGTTCTTCAATTGGAGTTTCTTCAATAACTGGTTCTTCAACAATTGGGGTTTCAACAACTGGTTCTTGAACAATTGGTTCTTCAACAATTGGGGTTTCAACAACTGGTTCTTCAACTGGAGTTTCTTCCACAATTGGTTCTTCAATTGTAGTTTCTTCAATTTTAATTTGTTGTTCAATTGGAATTTCTTCAATTTCAACATTTTGTTCAGATGGTGTTTCTTCAACAGTTGATTCTTTAACTTCATCAATTTCTGGTACAACAACAGTTTCTTCAATAGGTTCTTCAACATTAACTTTTGATTCAATTATATCATCAATTAAAGGTTCATTATCAGTTTGACTTTGTTGAATTTCTTCTGATTCAAGTTGTTTTAAAACATTTTCATCTTTTAGTTGTTGAATATCACCTTCCTGTTTCAATTGTTGTTCTTGTTCTAGTTCTAATGGAACATCATCTTTAACAGGTTGACTATCAGTATTAACATTTTTATTTTGATTGCCATCAGATTTGGCTTTATTTTTATTTTTATTCTTAGCCTTACTCTTATTTTTAGCCATTCTTCTATAAGTTTAATATTTGATATTTAAAGAGGAATAGTTGAATGGTTTCTAAATTAGAATTTAATTGTGCTAAAATTTAAAAGATTTATAATGTAAACAAATTAGATTGATCTCATGTTTGGTGTCCTCTGTCGAGTAATTTTGAATCTGATTCCATTTTTGGTTCGGCCACTTTTAGATATATATATTTTGGCAGAATTTGGTGGGCGGGTAATTTGTCCGGAAGTTTTTGCATATGGTGGTTATGTAGCGTTTACCAATTAGTTCTAATGTTTATTTCTTCTTAGAATTGTTAGTTTTGTGGTAAGTTACATGTTAATGATGTTGTTGAATGTTTGATTGCTACTTTAGTGGTAATTTAAATGCAATTGAGTTAATTTTTGTCATGTGTAATCTAGTTAGAACGATAGAACTGCAATTTAGAATTTTGATGTTATAAACAATGAATTATTGTGGTTGTGGGAATTAACAGTTTTAGATTACTTAAGGTGCAATCAAGTATTAATTGAGGCTAGTGTTGATTTAATTTGGGTTTTTTACATATATTATTTTCAATTAGTAGTAACTTATTGTTAAACGAGAACTTGTACACTTTCACATTGTTTCCAATATTTGAATCAATTGTTTCTATACAAACTGTACAGTAATCATGGATTGTGGGTAATTTGTTGATAATTGATAAACCACCATCATCTGGAAACCTCAAAAGTGAAAACATACTTCATAACCTTCCTTATTTATCGATTTCAATCAGTTAAATCACTATCGATTTACCCATTAAAGTATCGTAGGCCTATTAATGTGTCAAAAAATTGTACTCTATAAATTTGAAATTGCGAATTTTAACTGAACGTTTATAACGGCAAAGATGAAGGTTCACCAGGATGAGCTGGAGTACCTGTGATCTCTGAACCAATCAACGTACTTCCCGTGTTTAACTTTTAAACTAATTCAAATCTTTTTTAGAAATATAAATAGTGATTAAATTTCTTTAAATTTCATTTTCTTTTAAAAAAATTGAAGTGGAAAGAAACACTCCGAGTGAAAGAAATTTATAATTTACAATTTACATTCTATCTCTATTAGATTATAAAGTTATAAACAGAAAGATAGTACACTTATTCTTTAAATATTTATTACAATGCCATCTAAAACACCAAGAACTCTTTTGATTCGTCATGGGTAAGTATCTAGTTAATTTTAATTGGATTGGAGTGATGATTAAGGTACTAACCAAATTTTATAAATAAATAGTCAAACTGAATGGTCTAAAAGTGGTCAATATACTTCAAGAACAGATCTTGATTTAACTGCTCAAGGTCAAGAACAAATGGTAAATATTGGTAAAAGAATTTTTGGATCAAATTTTTTAGGTCCAACATCAATTAGATATATATTTACATCACCAAGAAAGCGTGCAATTGAATCATTATTATTAATTATTTCACATTTACCAGAAGAAAAAAGAGGACATTTCAAGATTATGGTCGATGAAGATCTTAGAGAATGGGAATATGGTGATTATGAAGGTTTAATAACTTCACAAATTAAAGAATTAAGAAAAGAAAGAGGTTTAAATTCTGATGATTGGGAAATTTGGAAAGATGGTTGTGAAGGTGGTGAAAAACCAAAAGATATTGGATTAAGATTAACAAGATTTATTAAAAGAATTCAAAATGTTCAAAAAAGAGCATTTGAAAGAGGTGAAGCATGTGATATATTAGTATTTAGTCATGGTCATACTTTAAGATATTTAACATCTTTATGGTTTGGTTTAGGTGTTAATACACCAGTTGATGAAAATACAAGTAAATATGAAATCTCTTATAAACCATTATATTTAAATTCAGAAGTTAGTAAAGATCATGGAATTTTACCAATTGAAGTTAATTCATATGATTATTTAACAAGAAATCCAAAATTAATTTTAGATACAGGAGGAGTTATATGTTTAAGTTATGAACATAATAGTTTTGATGAACCAGCTCTTTCACTAACAGGTGCCTTTGATCTTTCATAAACAAGTTATTACTATACAGATACTTATATAAACATTATACATAGACATAATAAAAATCACGTGACCTCAAAACAGGGTAAACAACGCTTACATAATCTCTGACCAATCCATAAATTTTAAACGCCATAATTTTTTTTAATGTGTCATTTGTTTTTTTTTTAATATCTTTTGCCTCCTTATCAAAATTTATAAAAGTGTTATAAAGACTTACAATTTATCAAACTTTACACTCAAACAGTCCATCTAAAACGTCACAGCATTTACACAGAGCACACTAAAAGACACACTCTCATCTCTGCTCTAAGTTCTAAGTCTTCTCTGCTCTTCTTCGTTCCTGGTCTTAGTTTAAGCAAGTTACGTGACTCTATTAATTACTAAACAATAAACAAATCAATAATCAATCAATCCACACAAAAAAACTACAACCGTCAACAGTCATCACATTAGCTTCACAGTCTACTCTTCACTCACTGCTGGTGATACTTTTTGATTCTACACTCTCAAAGTTCTCTCATCCTTTTTGTTACTTTGTTACACGCTTATTTTTTTGTTTTTTAATATAGATCCTTGAGATCCTTATCGTTTGCCATCAAAAATATCATTAAACACCATCCTTAATTTTTTTTTTGATCTTAGACAACTACTAATTTTTACCTTCTAATTCTATTTATTTATTATCCATACCAATAGCTATTTCAACAATAACTATTTCATTCATATCATATTACACTTTATAAACACAGATCAACTATTTATTTTTATTTTTATAACCACCATCATTTTTTCATCATGTCTACATCAAATAATTCACAACTAGAATCAAAAATCATTGATAACTATAAAATAGGCTCTGAAATAGGTAGAGGTAGTTTTGCAAATGTTTATAAAGGTGTGGATTTAAAATCTCATAAACCTGTTGCTATTAAAGCTGTTTCAAGATCAAAACTAAAAAATAAAAAATTATTAGAAAATCTTGAAGTTGAAATATCCATTCTTAAAGATGTTAAACATCCTCATGTCGTTGCTCTATTAGATTCAAAACAAACAACTACTCATGTTCATTTAATGATGGAATATTGTTCTTTAGGTGATTTATCATTCTTTATTAAAAAGAAAAATGATTTAATAAAAAAACATCCTTTAGTTAAAACAATGTTCAATAAATATCCTTCACCATCAGAAAATTCAAATGGTTTAAATAAAATCATTGTTTTAAATTATTTAAAACAATTATCTTCTGCTTTAAAATTTTTAAGATCAAAAAATTTGGTTCATAGAGATATTAAACCTCAAAATCTTTTATTATCTCCACCAATGACAAATAATGAAGATGAATTTCATGAATTAGGTTATGTTGGTTTACCTGATTTACCAATCCTTAAAATTGCTGATTTTGGATTTGCAAGATTTTTACCAAGTACAAGCTTAGCTGAAACTTTATGTGGTTCTCCACTTTATATGGCTCCAGAAATTTTAAATTATCAAAAATATAATGCAAAAGCTGATCTTTGGTCAGTTGGTGCTGTTTTATATGAAATGTCTGTTGGTAAACCTCCTTTTAAAGCTTCAAATCATTTGGAATTATTTAATAAAATTAAAAAGACTAAAGATAATATTCATTTCCCTGAATCTTCAAATTCTTATTTAGATCCTCAAATAAAAAGATTAATTTGTTCTTTATTAAGATTTGAACCAACTGAAAGAATGGGATTTAATGAATTCTTTAAAGATGAATTAGTTAATTATGATTTAAATTTATTATTAGATCAAAATCTTGTTAATAAAGATATTAAATTAGATTTATCAAATTTTAATGATAATTTATTTATTTCTGAATATATTTCACGTCCAAATACAACAACTGCATCATCAAATGACAAACATTATAACTTGAGTGAAAATACAATTAAAGAATCAACTCCACCTATTATAAAAACAATTCATTCATCATCACCATCTGTTCAAATTTCAAAACAAGTTATTAATTCAAATTTGAACAATAATTCAACTACAACTACTGTTAAACAAATTTCTCAAAAAGATATTCAACCAATTCACAATTCAAATAGAAAAATGAATATCTCTGAAGATGAATCATTATCAACATCATCAAATAATAATAACAATAACAACAACAATACAACAGCAACTTTAATGAAATCCAACATTCCATCTTTAAAAAATAATAGTAATTCATCATCTACTGTTGTTGAAAAAGAATATGTCGTTGTTGAAAAAACTGCTGTTGAAATTAATGCTTTAGCAGATGAATTAGCCAATGCTGGTACAGGGGCTGGTGCAATTGCATTACCAAATTCTCAAGGTCGTCGTCGTTCTTCAAGAACTTCATCTGGTGGTTCCAATAGTGGAAGACGTTCTTCTTTTGATAGAAGAGTCTCAATTTCAATTTCTCCAACAAATGCATTATCAAAAGCTTTAGGTTTAGCTTCTACAAGATTATTTGGTAGTATTGGACCATCAATGACAAATATTTCTCCACCAACTAATAATTTATCAACAATTAATAATTCAAATAATTCATTTACAAATAATATTATTTTAAATTCAACTAATCATATTATTAATTATAATGTTTATAAATCAAATACTGATTTTGATTCAAATATTATTCTTCAACTGGAAAGTTTAGCAACAAAGGCTCATGTTATTAATTTATTTGCTGAAGTTAAATTTAGTCAATTAATTCCATCACCACCTTCTGCAAATTCTTATGCAATTGAAGATGATTCAGATTCTGAAAATAATACTGAAAATGAAATGTTTGAAAATTCATTACCACCAAAATTAGTTAAAACTTTAGCTGATGAAGCATGTTTATTATATGTTAAAACTTTATCATTATTGGCCAAAGCAATGAATGTTGCAAGTGAATGGTGGCATAATAATAACAATAGACCATCACCTAGATTAAATGAAATAGTCCAATGGACTAGAGATAGATTTAATGAAGTTTTAGAAAAAGCTGAATTTGTTAAACTTAGATTACAAGAAGCTGAAAAACAATTAAAACAAAATGGTGTTAATATTGATCATAATGAACCAATTTTTGCAGAAAGATTAATTTATGATAGAGCATTAGAAATTGCTAAAAATACTGCAAAATCTGAAATGGCTGGTAATGATTTATTAGGTTGTGAATTAGCATATTCTACATCAATTTGGATGTTGGAAGCATTATTGGATTATGATGCTGATTCTGAAAGATTAGATGATGGTGATAAAGAAATGATTGAGAAATATATTGAAACAATTTCAATGAGATTAGCAGCTTTGAAAAAGAAGTTGGAAAATTAAAATCATTCAAACATTAAACTATTAAACAAATAACTATTAATCCAAAAAAAGAAAGAATGTGAAAGAGATGGGTGAAATCTTCTTCTTCTTTTTTTTTTATTCAATTCAACTCTTGTACACTACGAACATTATTTTACTTATTATTCAATTAATTATTTTTTTTGAAAGGGGGCATGCATACTAATACTACTTATACTTATCATATTATACTACACTTATATACTTGGGTCTTTTATATTTTTTTTTCTTTTTATTTATAATTTTTTTTGAATCATATATATCTTGATATTATTTTTACAATTTTGTAAGACGTTATAATTAATTATGTATAAGATATATATGATTTATAAATGTACCAGTAGTAAGATTATTATATAATGTTTCTCATGAGTTCCATAAAATTATAAATAAGATTAATTTTTAGGGGATTCTAATGCTTTTATTTCTTGTCTTAAAGCTTTTGTTAAACTTTGTTCAGCTTCAGGGATATCAAATTCTTTAACCAATAATTCAATAATTTTTTCATTTAAAACAATTGATGAATCAGTTGTCTTTTCATTTTGATAAATTTGATCTAATATTAAAGAATCATGATATGATAATTCATTATTTGAAATTATATGTTTTAAATGTTGAGCACCAAATACAGCTTTTAAATTACAATAAAATCTATAAGCAAGATAGAAACCAGGAATATTTGGAACTAATGGAACTAAAGCAAAAGGTATAGTGAAAGGAATACCAACTAAATTAACAATGCATTGCTTTTTATGATATTCTTCACCTTTTGAAGCCAATGTTGACATTTCCTTTTGTATTTCTGGTAAATTAGTTATTGAGTTTGGATATATAACAGGTATATTTGTTAATGAATAATTATTATTAGTAATTTGAGATGTTGAAATTATTGTAAGATCTTTTTCATGATTAACTTTATAAGCTTGTCTTAAGAGACTTGATTTTGAAGGAATTGAAGTTAAACTATCTTCACTCCATGGAACACGTTCTAAGAATGAATTAACACCAGAAACAATTTTTTTATTATATGATTTTTCAGAATTTCTTAAATTATTCCAAATCTTTAAAGACCAATTTGATAATTTATTTTCATATTTAACTAAAGTTGAATCAGTATTCAACAATTTTTCTTGATTATATTTGAAATGGATGTATGATTTTTCCAAAGTAATTGGAATAACGATTATTTTAGCCAAACTTTCATTTTCATTTATGGTTATTGATGATGATGATGTTGATAATTGTTTTAAGAATAAGTTTTTAGTTGGAATTGATGATCTTAATGCAAAGTTTCTTTTTAGTAGAGTGAAAGACATTTGTATAAATTGTTTAATATGTTAATGAATGAATAAAGTATTAGATTTTAGTAAATAGCAAATATGATAGCTATGTTAATTGACAAGTGATGACTTGTATAAGATGAATGATTATGGAGGTGAAGATAATCAGATTTTGTTCTTAGAGTAGAAACAGATGATTGTGGTAATGATTCCAGTGAATTATATACCAAAAAACCAACGATTAAATAGAAGATTGATCCAGTAAAATCAAAATTAACTTCATTATTTATTTCAATATCTTTCAAATTTATATAAATTTTTGGAGGCGAATTTTTAGAAATTTTATGGTGTTTGGGTGTTGACATAATAGATGTGCGGCTGAGTGAAAGTACATCAATTTACTTTCATAAACATAAAGAGAGTGTGTATTTCATAAGAATAATTCCTGAATCTATAGATATATTTTGAGCTAGACACTGTTGCATCTATTTATAATAGTATAGTTGATGAATATTTGATGGAATGGTAAATAATGTTGAATTTAAGTCAATAAGAAGTAAATGTGAAAAATATATAAAGGAATGTGTAGTATGATGTGTAAAAGGAATGTAGTATGGTATGTATAATGTGTAAAGGAAAGTTGACAGTGCCTCTTTAAAAGAGAGGAATTGTTTGTTTATAAGCAATAAAGAAATTAATTTAGCAAGATCTATTTAGCTGAATGATGAAGTGGTTTTGGGAAATCTGTAATATCAAAATGATTATGTTTAATTCTTTTCTTTGATGTAATACTTGAATTACTCATAATTGAATTAGATCTCATACTTGCATTCATATAGATTGTACCTGAAACATTTGAATGAATACTTGAAAATGATGATTGTCTAACTATACCAGATACTGAAACTTTAGAACTATTTGAACCAGATCTAAGCATTGGAGTTGGTGAATGAAGTGTTAAATTATCAATACCTCCTTCAATATTTGAAGTATTGACACTAGTATTTATTGATTTTGATGGTGTTGTTTCACTTACTCCACACATTGATGGTTTTGGAGCAGTAGTATTATTACCAGGTAATTCTGATGGTGAATCAGGTGGTGAACCAGCAGGTGTTATTGATTGTGAATTAGAATCCTTCTTTGTATTAGATGGTATAATTTCTGATTTTGCATCTTCAAAAATTGCAGATTCTTCTTCTTTAGAATCTTTAGTAGTTGCATCAGAATGTTCAAGAACTGATTCTTCTTCTTTTAATGGAGGTAATAATTCAGTTGAGGCCGATAAACCTGATGCAGCAACCATTGTTAATGGAGAATTTGATGATGAATTATTACCTGATGTTGTAGTTGATGAATTTGTATTATTGTTAATGGCAGTTGAAATTTTATTGTTATTAATTAAATTTTCTGAAATATCCAACATTGATCTTGGTTTAATTAAAGGTATATTTGAACTTGAATTTGAGCTTGAATTGTTTCTTGTATTTGAAGAAGAATTAAAATCATTAATAAATGAACAATGACAATCTTCATCATCATCTTCATCAGATATACAAGTTTCAATTTTTTTATAAAATGGATCATTAATTAAATCATTAATTTTATATCTTGTATTTGGTTGAATTTCACATAATTTTAAAACTAATCTTGAAGCACCAACATTTTGGAAACATTTTGTTGGTTCAATTTCTAAACCTTTTGTAATTTCTAAAGGATGATTTCTAAATCTATCTTGGAATGAATAAATATTATTAACTTGACCTTCATAAATTCTAAATCTTAAATCTGATTGTGAAGCTTCATTAAATGGGAAATTACCATTACCAAGAATAATTAAAATCATACCAAGAGCCCACATATCTTGTTTAAAAGGATCATAATTAATTTTTTTACCATTATCTCTTTGTTCATGAATTTCTGGAGGTACATAAGGTGGAGAACCAACAAAAGTTGTTTGATATTTAATTTCTTTTGATTCTTCATCAATACAATATTCTGCAACACCAAAATCAGTTAATTTAACAGCACCACTATCATCTAATAAAACATTTTCTAATTTTAAATCTCTATGAGCAATACCTTGTTCATGAATAAATTTAACACCTTGAACAATTTGTTTAAATAAACAATATCTTTCATTAATTGGAGATTGAGTCCAACCAGTTCTTGAAACATAAGAATATAAATCACCTTTATTACATAATTGTAAAACAAAACCCCAACCTCTTTGAATATTAATAGTTGAAGAAACTTTAAGACAATAAAATGTATCAATTATATGTTTATTTGATGATAATCTTTTAGCAATAATAAATTCTTTAATTGATCTTTTATAAAAATCATCATCAGTTTCTTTATTAAATAATTCAAATTTTTTAAAAGCAAATTGTTTATGAGTAGTTTTATTAATAATTACAAATACATTTGAAGAAGCACCATCACCTAATTTTTTTTCTTTTGAAGTACCTCTATCAGGTACGTTATAATTATCAGCTAAATTTGAAAAATCTTGTTTTAAATCATCAGGTAAATAATCATTTGGATCATGAACAGGAGTAGCTAATAAATGAGGTTTATTTTCACTTGAAGTTGAACCAATACCATTACCATTAATAGTTGAAGAACTACTTAATGAAAAAGAACTTGCATTTTTAAAAGTTGATAATCTTGGATGATTATTTGGATCATTTCTTTGAGCATTAATTGAATTTGCTCTTGAAACAGAATCACTTCTTGGTATAGCTACTCTTGAAGTATTTGATTTTAAATTATGATGAGAAGGTATTCTATTTCTTGGAGGAGCAATATCAGTACCTGTACCAATATATTGATAAGGATCTTCAGAATGAGTATGATGATGACCATTATTGTTGGTAGTAGTATTATTTATAGTTGAAGCTAAAGAAGAAGTTGAAGTATTTCGACTTCTTGAATGATTATTAAAATTATTTTTTGATAATAAAGAATTACTTGTTGTATTTGATCTTTTTAAAGGTTTTGGTTGTTGTTGTTCATTATTATTATGATGAATTTTTGAAGAAGATTGAGAATGATTAAAAGTTGAAGAAGTTTTTAAAGACATTGTTGGAATACTATTTAAAACATGAGCAGATAAAGATTCTGAATGATCACGATGATGACCAGTAGGAGAAGAAGGAGCAGGTGAAGGTGAAGAGTTTTTACCAATAATTGACTTCAAGAGACTATGTTTATTCTCTTTTGAAGAATCTTTATCCTTACTTTTAGATAATAGACCCATGATTTATGATATTTTCAGTTAGTGAATTTGTAATTGAATATAATTTAAAACTTTTTTATAGTTGATATATTTGACAATAGGGGAAATATATGAGTAATTTGTTTTCATTCAATAGTAAGAGTGCAATATGAATTTGGATTTGAAGAGCAGTATAGATGAATTGAATTGAAGTAAATTAGAACTAAATTAAAATTAAAGTTAAAATAAAGTAAATAGGAGACAACACGAGAACCCAATGTCAATACAACACGTTAAATAAAGAGCAGAGCAGAACAGAGAACAGAGAACTGAGAACAGAGAACTGAGAGCTGTGAGTTGAGAAGTGTGTGAACTGAGAAGAGCAGAGTGTAAGGGATTCTTTTGAAGTACCTCTTTACAAATTAATTAATGAGAAGAGCAGGTTTTCTTTCTTGTTTTCTTTAATTGTGGTGTGGTCCAGTTTTTTTTTCCTGAATTTTTCCCAAAAACAAAAAACAAAATTGAAAATTGAGAGATGAAATTAATGAAGAAGAGTTGAATGAATTTGAAGTGGTTTGGAAGCTGTTGTTTGTGCTTTGTGTTGTGTTAAGGGACCCACTCTTGTATTTATACTACCACAAAACACACACCTCTGAAACTCCCTCCTCTTCCAGCTCACAGCTTATGGAATTATCACCGAAACACACATTGGGGTCAGTCATAAATAGAATTGGTAGATAGTTATGTGTACAACCAAGAGAATTATGTATATGTATTGGTTCCGGAGAGCAATGGATTAGCATCTCTGCCTCAGCTACTACCACTCTACAACTTGAGTACTGCTCTCAACCTTCTCTAGATGCTATGTTTTTGTACATTTATTGTTATGTATGATGACCCGTAATAGTCTTAAATAGGCTAAATAAAATTTTTTTCAATATGTTTATACTTCTGTCAATAAACTAATAACTCCTGAACAATACTTTACTAAATCTTCAAATTTATCTGTCTTGGTTTCATGAATACTGTACCATTCCTTTAATCCTTCAAATTTATCAAGTTGTCCTTGTAATATATCTCCATGATTCTTTAATAACATATTCATTAATGCTTCAATTAAATCAACATCAACATTATTCTTATATCCTTCAACTAAAGCTTCAACAAAGGTATTGATTTCATTATTACTATCTTCAATTTCATTAGTATTCATTGATTTAATTTCTAAATCAATTAAACTTGTTGAACAATTTGATATAAATTTTAAAAATTCTTTATAATCTTTATTTAATTTACCTTCTCTTAATAATTTAGTAAATTCACTTTCAAATTTATAATTTAAACCTTTCTTTAAATCTCTTAATCCTTCTCTATCTTCATCTTCATTAATTTCTTTTGTTTCATTAGTTAAAATTGATGATTCTCCTTCTCTTTCTCTAATTAATGCTTCATCTCCAACTTTTTCACCTGTTAATTGTAAAAAGAATGGTGCATTCTTTGGTTTTGTTGGTGCATCTTTTGGTTTATTACGTTGTTTAATTAAATCCATCTTTAATAATGTATTAAAACGATTTCTTGGTCCAATTGATAATGTAATTAAATCTTTGGAAATTTGATCTAATGATTCATAATGATTACCAACATCTTCTTGTCTTTCTTCATCATCATCAAAGGCACCATCTAATACTGATGATCCATTCTCTCCTGATACATTCGGCATACTAATAACATTAAATTCTTCTTCTTCAATATGTCTTGTTGAAATTGATTTAAATTGTGCTCTATTTGTCCAAAGACTAATACCAACTTGTGAAACATGAATAGTTGCTAATGAATCACCTAATGGTGAAAATTTAACACCTGTTGCAACATTATTAACTTTAATACCATCAATACATCCACCTGTTGGTAAATCCCATGTTCTAATTGTTGAATCTAATGATGCTGATACTATCCAACGTCCATCTGGACTAAAATCCATTGATGTAATTCTATTATTATGACCCCATAATTGACGAACAACTCTTTGTGTAACACAATCAATAATAACTATTGATAAATCATCTAATGCTAATGCAACTAAATCTGATGATCTATGATAAACTAATGATGTAATTGGTGAATTTAATTTTAATTTACCTAAATATTTAGATTTTGAAAAATCATAAAAACCAACTAAACCATCTAAACCACAACTAATCATTTTTCTATTCATACCATCAATTGCAATACCTGTAACTGATTTTTTATGTAATTGATATTTTTTACGTAATAATCCACTTTGTAAATTAAATACACCAATACCACCATTTGATGAACCAACTAAACCAAAATTACCACATTGTGATATAGCACAACTTTTAGCTAATCCTTCATCAATAGTTTTTAATTGATATTTACCAACTCTTTTATTTTTAGAATCCCAAGTTCTTGCAAAATTTTCATCTTTATGACAAGTTAAAATATTATCCCATTCACCTTGTCTTGAATTTTCAATTGAAATTGAAATAATTTCAGAAAATTTTTCTTTAATTGTTGAACCACCTAATCTTTTATTATTTCCTAATTTATGTAATCTTTGTGATAATTCTTGTGATTGTGCATCTTTTCTTAATGAAAAACTCCAAAATGATTTATCAATTGATGCACTTAATAAATAATGAGAATTTGAATCACCAAATATTATTGATGATGGTGGTGCTGAATGACCACCTCTTGATCTAAGATGACGTGGTGGTGAAACAATGATTGAATCATTTGATGTTGATAATGATGGATCAAAAACATATTCTTTTAATTGATTATCACCACCATTTGTAATTATAATTGGTTGACCATTTAAAAATTGAGCTTTTGAAATACCACCATAAGATTCTTTATGAGCATTTTTTAAAATATGAATACGTGCTTTACGATTTAAATCATAAAAGATTAAATCACCATTATTTAAACCAATTGATAAATGAGTTGAACCATCAGTTCTAAATGAAATTGAATTAACTCTTGAAATTTGATCAGATGCAACTTCAATAATTGATATAATTTTATTCTTTTTAATATTATATAGAATAACTTGACCTTTTATTGTACCAATAGCAATTATATCTAAAGCAGGAGCTGATTCAATAGTTGAAATTTGATTTTTAATTGAATTATTATTATTTTCTTCATCATCTTGATAATTATTTTCTTTTATATTAGTTAAAATTTCTGGACTTGTAAATAATAATTTACCAGTATTAATATTAAAAACCATTAAATGATCAGTTGTTGCAATAACTATTTTATTTAAATAAGTTGGAGGATGAATTAAATCAATAATATTACCATCTAATTGAGTATTAATTGATAATTTTGTATAAAATTCTGTTGGAATTTTTGAATTATTAGATTTTTTAAAGATAAAGATTTGAGATTTTGTACAAGCTATTAAGAATTCACCAAAAGTTAATAATTTAATAATTGATTGATTATTTGTTGGATCTAAAGTTAATAAATGTTGTAATTTACCTCTTTTAAATATACCAATTTTATTATCAAAAGAAGCATAAACATAATGGAAATGAGCAGCCAAAGCAGTGATTTTTGAATCAGTTTGAGTTTGAGAAACAAATAATAGATGAAGAGTATTTGCATCATAAATTTGGAAAGAACGACCCACACTTGTAACTATATAAAAAGTTGAACCTAAAGTACCAATTGTAAAAGGTATTTCATTTGAAACATTACCAATAACTCTGAATGGAGAGAAAACTCTTGATGCATGTTTCTTTTTCAAGGAGGTAGTAGATGAATCGACTTTACGTCTCTTAGTACTCTCTGAAGTAGTCATTCTAACTATTAAAGAGAAACTTTTAACTATTAAATTAAAGTAAAGTTTATATAAAGTGAAAAATAATACCTACGATTTTAAAAATTTTCCAGTGGGGGTAACACAGCGATGAGCTCCCAAAAGTCACGTGATTTTTATTTAATATTAGTTATTACTTGTTGTTTTAAAGGTATTTGTTTGCTCTAGTAATTGATTGTGGATTGTTTACAGTAGAGAGTGATACTGGAGATATTTCTAACAACTTATACTGTATTTATGTCACTTAATAGTCAAAATATTACAGATTGTAGTATTTATGGGTCCATCAAAGATCACGATAAGAACCACATTGAAAAGTCAAATATTTCATAAATAAGGTATTACACTACTGTAGATTTCAATTCTTTCAAGTATTATATACAAAACAAACAAGAGAATTCAATAGAATAATCAAAACAACCAATATACCAACTCAATAAACAACTATCATCATTTAAGTGACGTCGTTAACCAAAATTTCAAAAAAAATCTCCGAACGTGCTGATTTTTTCTATTTTATTTATCTTGAATTATTCTTTTATTCTTTTTATTCTTATTTTATAATTCAATATTCTTTTCTTTGGTATATCATTTCAGTTCCATTGAGCTCTCTTTAGAACCATGACTGAACCTATCGATATCCAAGAATCTAAAAAAATCACTAATGATACTGGCCCAATATCTCCTTTAGTTTTAAGCAGCAACAATTCAAATTCTGCTTCATTTCAAGAAGATCAAAAGAAGGCAATGGCTTCAATAGCTCCAATTCTTGAAGGGTTTACCCCTAAAACTTCTTCAAGTGATAACACCACTCAAGTTCAACTACCTCCTCCTGCAATTGATGCTTCTTCTTCAAGTTCAACTGGCTCAAATAAAGGTTCTCCTGTTAAAGTTCAATTACCAAAAATTGGGAAGATTGGTGTTTGTGCAATGGATGCTAAAGTTTTAAGTAAACCATGTAGACATATTCTTAATAGATTACTTGAACAAGGTGAATTTGAAACTGTTATCTTTGGTGATAAAGTTATTTTAGATGAATCTGTTGAAAATTGGCCAACTTGTGATTTCTTAATTAGTTTCTTTTCAAATGGATTTCCTTTAGATAAAGCAATTAAATATGTTAAACTTCGTAAACCTTATATCATTAATGATCTTTTAATGCAAAAAGTTTTATGGGATAGAAGATTATGTCTTTGGTTATTAGATGCTAATGGAGTTTCAACTCCTGAAAGATTAGAAATTTCAAGAGATGGTGGTCCAAGAGTTGAAGAAGAATTAAAACAAAAATTAGCTTTAAGAGGTGTTATCTTAGATAAAAAAATCCCTGAACCAAAATGGGAAATGATTGATGAAGATACAATTTGTGTTGACGGTAAAACAATGAAAAAACCTTTTGTTGAAAAACCTGTTGATGGTGAAGATCATAATGTTTATATTTATTATGCTAAAAAAGATGGTGGTGGTGGTCGTAAATTATTTAGAAAAGTTGGTAATAAATCTTCTGAATTTGATCCAAATTTATCAAGTCCAAGAACTACTGGTTCTTATGTTTATGAAAAATTTATGGATACTGATAATTTTGAAGACGTTAAAGCTTATACAGTTGGTCCAGGTTTTTGTCATGCTGAAACAAGAAAATCTCCTGTTGTTGATGGTATTGTTAGAAGAAATACTCATGGTAAAGAAATTAGATATATCACTGAATTAACTCAAGAAGAAAAACAAATGGCTAAAGCTATTTCAATTGGTTTTGAACAAACTATTTGTGGATTTGATTTATTAAGAGTTGGTGGTAAATCTTATGTTATTGATGTTAATGGTTTTTCTTTTGTTAAAGATAATGTTGCTTATTATGATAATTGTGCTAAAATTTTAAGAGATATGTTTTATCATGCTAAAAAATTAAGAGATGTTACAAAAGGTTTTATTCCTCAATCTGCAACTGAAGAAAAATCTCAAAAATGGGTTTTAAAAGGTTTAGTGACAGTTGTTCGTCATGCTGATCGTACTCCAAAACAAAAATTTAAATATTCTTTTAGATCTGAAATTTTTATTTCTTTATTAAAAGGTCATAAAGAAGAAGTTATTATTAGAGAAGTTTCTGATTTAAAAATTGTTTTAAAAGCTATTAATATTGCTCAAGAAGAAAAATTAGAAGATGCAACAAAATTAGATATTTTAGCAAATACTTTAGAAAAAAAAATAGAATTTCCAGGTACAAAGATTCAATTAAAACCTGTTATTGATCCTGAAACCAATGAAGTTGAAAAAGTTCAATTCATTTTGAAATGGGGTGGTGAAGCTACTCATTCAGCTCAATATCAAGCTAATGATCTTGGTGAACAAACAAGACAAGATTTAGGTTTATTAAATAAACAACTGTTAGAAAATGTTAAAATTTATTCATCATCAGAGAGAAGAGTTTTAGTATCTGCAAAACTTTGGGCAAGAGCTTTATTAAATAGTCCAGTTGAAGATATTAAAATTAGAAAAGATTTATTAGATGATAGTAATGCAGCAAAAGATTTAATGGATCAAGTTAAAAAACAATTAAAACCTTTATTAAGAGAAGGTAAAGAAGCACCAAGTCAATTTTCATGGCCATCAAAAATGCCTCAACCATACTTTGTTATTAAAAGAGTTGTTGAATTAATGAATTATCATCAAAAGATTATGGATTATCACGTTAGTCATGATAATTTAAGTAAAATGCAAGTTGAATGGTGTTCAGGTGAAGATGCTGATTTATTTGTTGAAAGATGGAGTAAATTATTTAGAGAATTTATAACTGTTGAAAAAGTTGATCCATCTAAAATTTCTGAATTATATGATACAATGAAATTTGATGCTTTACATAATAGAGAATTTTTAGAAAAGATTTTTTCACCAGTTGAAGAAGTTTCAAAACCATCAAATTCTTTAATAATTGATGAATATCCTGAACATTTAAAATTATTTAAACAAAGTGTTCATAATATTAAAGATCAAGAAAGAAGTAATAGTGTTGGTAATGGTCGTCATACATATTTATTTGATGATGAAGTTTTTAAATATTTAAGAGAATTATATAAATTATCACAAGTTTTATTTGATTTTATTTGTCCACAAGAATATGGTATTACTGAAAGTGAAAAATTAGAAATTGGATTATTAACATCAGTTCCATTAGCTAAGAATATTATTAATGATTTAAATGAAATGATTGATAATGATAAGCCAGGTGTTGTTGCATATTTTACTAAAGAATCACATATGTACACATTATTAAATATTATTTATGAAAGTAATATTCAACTTTATGTTAATAGAAATGATTTACCAGAATTAGATTATTTATCTCAAATTGTTTTTGAATTATATGAAGATAGTGCAAGTAATAGTCATTCCATTAGATTTAAATTATCACCAGGTTGTCATACACAAGATCCATTAGATGTTGAATTAGATGAAAAGCATTATATCTCATGTATTCCAAAGATTAGTTTGACCAAACATTTAGACTTTGATCTAGTTACACAAAGAATGAAGACCAAGTTCAAGAAGGTTTCCTTACCTAAGAAGTTCACAGCTGTTAACATCTCCAGTCCATTGCTATCTGATAGATCATAGGTATGTATAATATAGTAGTATAATAATTTTTGCACGTGACAATACTTAAATGTATACACCCGAACATCAGAATAATAAGGGGATTTTTTTTTTATTTTTGACCCATTTTTAATTTTGTTGAAACTGTTGAAACTAAATTAAACACAAATTAAAAGGTTTTTAAACTAATGAGTTTGTGATTCTTTTGAATAGATGACTGACCAGCAAGACGCACAGAGACCAAGACCAAGCACAAGCACACAACCACAATCGCCAACAAAGGTAAACACTGCAGGCTCCACAGGCAACATCAATATCAACACCAATAACAACAACATTAACAGCAATACAAGTCAGACCCCAGCATCTCCAAAGAAATCCGTTGGTAGAACTATAAGGAGTTTATTTACAAAGGCATCACAAAACTTCTCTTTATTATCTACAAAAATCAAATCTTTGACTGAAGAAACTCTATCTTCTGACGAAGTTATAAATGAATTGTTCTTAGTCACATCATCATCATCAGTAGATTCATCTTTATTGGAACCAGAAGAGTTTGATTTACCAGCTACCAATAATAACGATAATAATAATAATAATACAAGTGAATTAAGTACAAATATTTTAAGTGATAGTGGAGATAGTAATATGGGTGCTAATAGTAATACATCAACATTACCGACTTTTACTGATTTTAATGCAGTTCAAGAAGCCAATAAATTAAGAGAACCTGATGTTCCTTTCCATGATGGTTTAAAAGTATGGGAAAAGAGAAGAGAAATATGGTTACATGTAGATTCAGAAAATACTCCTCCTTTATCAACAAGTACTTCTACATTAACTGGAATTTCAAAAGAAAACTATTCATTAATTTATACAAGTTTGATTGAAAAACAAAAAACTCTTAAGAAACCAATGAATCTAAGAGATGGAATGAAAATTATTAATGCTGGTTGGATAGCTACAAAGAAATGGGAAAGGGCAGCACAAGGTTTAGCATAATTAGGAATAAAATAAAATAAAATAAAATAAAATAAAATATCAAAAGGAAAGACCAACTCAATATTCATGTCAATTCATTTCAATTCAAACTCAATCATTTTTTTAGCTATCTAATTGATTATTCTCTTTAATTATCTTCATTGTAGTTTCCATTATTCTTAAATTTTGATCGATTGATTCTGTATACAGTTGAACTTTTTCGTCCTCTGTTGATAAATTATACTTCTTTAGTAATTCCTGATACTTTTGTGATGTTTTGTTAATCTGTTTTGAACCTAATAGTACTGATTCTATCTGTTTATTGATGATTGCATCAGATTTATGAATTTGTAAAAGGGATGATGATAAATTATTTGGTGATTTTAAAAGTGATTCCAAGGCTGAATGAGTCTCTTCCAAAGTGTTTTCTGGCATAATTCACGTCATGGATTTCAAAAATAACAATATCTAACACTCAAAACCAATTAATTAATGATGAATTTGTGAATTAATGAATTTTAAAATGAATATTTAAATAGTTTTAATTTTGAATTTTTGAATTTTTTGATATTAAAAAAATAACATAAATAAAAAAAACAACAAATAGTTAACAACAAAGAAACAATTTTAAAGCAACAATTCAAAATTCGAAGCAAGATGGGGTCTGTGGTGAGACTGGTGGACTCTACGAAACTCAATGTTGACCCTTCACAAGTATCTTCCTCTTTGATTGACAGAGATCTCGTTCTTTTAGGGACAAAGACTGGTGCTTTAGTCATTTACAAGATTATATCTGATGATAACAGTTCAACAATATCTTTCTTCAAAGTGGTTTCAAATCTAATGTCAAATGCAATTACTTCAATAAAGAGAATAGATTGCTCCTATGTGATACATCATGGTTCAACTGTTTCAATCTTTGACGCGTCCACTTTAACTTTTTTAGAATCTTTGCCATTCAATGATATTAACTATTTAGATGTGGTATCTAATTTAAATTCAATAAATTTATTAATCATTGCGAATAAAGATTTAATAATTATTTATTCTTACAATAATGAAATATTAGAAATGATTCAAAAGTTTAAATTACCTGAAAAGATATTCAAATTTAAATTTATTCATAATCAAAATTCAGACATTGTTAAAATTATTGCTATTGGTAATTCTTATTCTTTTTATATAATTAATGAGATTCTATTGTTAAATGATTCCAATTCAAATTCTAAATTACAAGAAAGTATAAATATTACTGATCAAATTCAACCTCTTAAAATACCTTTTACTTCATCTTCATATTCATCTTTATTTAAAACAAATAATGTTTCAATAATATCTCAAAATAATTCTGATTTTATTTATCTTTTTAAGAGTTATCAATATACTAAAATTAATATTAATGATATAAATAATATTAATCCAGATGATCTAAAAATACAAAAACTTGAACATACCCCAACTGATTTACAAAATTTATCTCCATTTATACTATTAATTACATCAAATCATATACATTTTAAAGACTTTAAAAATTTATTAGAATATCAATCATTAGAAATACCCAGAGTTTCAAAAGTTATTCTAGACCATTCAAAACAAATGATTTTAATCATAAATAAAGATCATAACTTACAATTATTTAAATTAATGTCTTTTGATGAAATATTAAATATTGATCCAAATAATTCAAATTCAAATTTAGATGTTAATCATTGTATTGAATTAGTTAAACAATTATCAGATTATCCAAAGAAAACTGATAAATTAAGAGAATTAGAAATTCAATTAGGTTTGAATTTATTCAAAAATAATGATTTTAAATCAGCAATAAATAAATTTATTGGATTTACTGCTTGTCCAATGGATATAATATCATTATTTTTCCCAAATAAAAATGATAATTTAAATGAAGAAATTTATAAAAATATAGAGAGTTCAGAAATAATTGAATTATTAACACATTATTTAACTGATGTTAGAAGAAAACTTTTAAAATTAAGTACATCAGGAAAGAATGAAATTTTAGATTCAAATCATAATAAAAATAACATTAATATAGAAAATTCAATTGTTGTTAAATTAAACTATATTACAGATTTTGATAAATATAAAGTTGATGAAATAAAATCAATTATTGATACTACTTTATTCCGTTGTTATTTAAAGATAAATCCTGGTCTGATTGGTTCTTTATTAAGAATTGATAATTTTTGTGATGAAACTATAGTTAAAAATACTTTACAAGAGAAAAAATTATATAAAGAATTATTAGATTTTTATTATAAAAAGGGACTTCATGAAGAATCATTAAATTTTTTGATTAAAGTATGTCAACAAGAATTTGAATCACCAAATTTATTAGTTAATTATTTAAAAAGATTAAATAATGATTTTATTGATTTGATTTTAAAATATTCTGATTGGCCAATCTCAATTAATGAAAATTATGCTTTAGATATATTTATTAATTCAAGTTTTGCTGAAAATTTAAATAGATTTAAAGTTATCAATTATTTATCAAAGAAATCTTTAAATTTAGAAAAATTATATTTAGAATTCTTAGTATTTGATTTAGAAGATAAAACTTCAAAATTTAGTACAAGATTAATTGAAATTTATTTAACAAATTCAAATGATGAAAATAAATTTAATGATCAAAGTTCTGAAATTATTCCAGCACAAAAAGTTTTATCTACTGAAAATTCTTTAGAAAATAATTATAAAAAACTTTATAGTTTATTAAAATTTGGAGTTTATGATAATAAAAAGGCTTTAAGTTTGATGGATTATAACATTAAGAACCAAATTGATGATGATAATGAAAATAATAACAATTTATTAAAATATCAACTTTTGAAAACCTTCATATTGAAGAATCTTGATGATCATAATGAGGTATTATCAATTTTGATAAATAAAATTCAACAACCAGATTTAGCTATTAACTACGTGGAAGAACTTTATATGGAAAACAAAGAATTAGGTACAGACTTTTTTTTAAAATTAATCAAGTTATTTAATGCAAATAATGATCATTCAAATGTTTCAAAACTATTGGCTAATAGAACTTTACAAAGTATTCCAATGATAAGTATTTTAGATTCTTTATCAAATAGTGAAAATAATAATGATATAAAGGATAACAATATATTTAAAGTTTATGAATTAGAACATTTTTTAATAAAAAATTTAAGAATTGAATCAAAGAAGATGAAATTTTCAAATTTAAACAAAAATTTAAGATTATTGAATAGTTTAAAAATGGAATCAAAATTATTAAATTTAGAAAGTGCTAAAGTTGAAATTACAAAGAATGAATCAAAATGTCCTGTTTGTCATAAATATTTAGCAAATTTTATTATTTATAGATTTCCTGATGGTACTGTTACACATTATGGTTGTTCAAATAATCATATACTTCAAGGAAAAGGAAAAGAGCCTTTGAAATTAAATGTTAGAAGATTAAAAGAATTTATTTCAATGGATTAAGTAAAATATACTGGATTTATAGTTTAATGAATATTATAAATAATATAGGACATTCAATAGTTATATATTAATCTGAGATGTACCCAGTAGATCATTTTTTTTTAAATACAAAAAAGCAACATCTATAATCTATATAGAATTAGTAATAGCATTTTGAACAACGTCTATTGTATTATCATCATTATTCTTTTGATCTTCAATATCTTTCTTAACCTTTTCAACTAATTCTTTACTTATCTTCCAATTAAAATCATCTAACTTTTGACTACCAAGAACTTCTTTTAGTTGAGCTTTACTTTGTGATTTAGATAGATTTTCAACTGCACTATTAAGTTCACCATATCTTACACCATAAATTGCAAAACTAACACCATCATGACGACCCCAACTTCTTGAATTTATACCATTTCTATAAACACCTGTATACTTAACTAATTTAGGTAAGATAATCAAGTCAACATGTATATCACCACCAATTAAATTAATAAAATGTCTAAAGTTGTTAACTGATTGACTAACATTATTATTGTTTTCAATATTACCTATTGTCTTTTTAGAATTATCATCATTTGGTGAATCTATGTCTATTTGAGTATTTGGTAAAAATCCATTATGTTTTAAAATTAAAAGAACATCAGAATCATCTGTATAAACATCTGTACCCCAAATTTCACGATTAATGTAATGAACATTATTTGCAATATCAGTTATTTGATATGATGGTATTCTAACTGTTACTATAGAATTAATATGTTGTGATAATTCAGGTAACAATGGAACGTATTTTTCATCAGTTGTTGGAACTGGATTATTTATACTTGTTGTTTCAATGTCTGTAACTTTTTCTTTATCATAAATGGATAACTGTTTATAACCTTCTTTTGTTTGAAATTGAGTATAAAGAATTGAGCCAAGATGTTTTCTTGGGAATTTAGAAGCAGCTAATAGAACATCTTTATTATTAACTGATAATTCTCTTTTAGAAAATTTAGGTTTCTTAGTTGCTGGTTCTTCATTAGATTCATCAATGTTTGATTGAAGTTTTATATCGACAGAAGAAGGTTCTTCGGTAATAATTGTAGTGTCATTATGAGATTGAACTTTGTTTTGAATTTGTGGTTCTTGTATTATAGAAGATGTAGTAGTGGCGTTAATAGGTTGAGGAGTTGGTGGTAATGGAGCAGTATCTTGTGGTTTTGGTTCAACAACTTTTGGTCCTTCGTTTAATCTCTTTATAATAGAGTAACAAAGGTAAGTTTTATAGTTTGGATTTTTAGCCTTTTCAATTCTAGCTCTCTTTTCATGTTGTAAAATATCATGTTTCTCTTCATCAGTAAAATCATACATTTTGAATTTATTTTCATAATATTTGATAACTTCTTCATCAGATTCCATTTCAACTTCAGGTTTAGTGATATCTTCTTTTAATCTCACCACGTTAGGAGTTGATTCTTTAATGTTATTTGTTAGTTTGGTTATTGAAGGGATTGACTCATTTGATAATCTTGGAAGTGTATTTTGATTAGGACCATTGTTGTTTAAACTTGATAGAAATGAGATAGGAGGTAGTCTTATTGGAGGGTCAGCATTGTTGTTGTTTGAAGGATTTGAATTTAGATTTGAATTCATTGGAGGAATGTTGAAGCCACTTGTACGATCCATGATGAAATATCTTAAGTCTCAAGCAGTGGTGAAGGGGCAATTGTATTGATTGTGTAAAGGTTCAAAGTGATGATGGTAATTTTGATATTTTGATGATTGTTATAGTATACTTGTTTTTGTTTCCTGATTTTTTTTTTTTTTATGGATCCTTATTTTTTTTTTATGTTAACTCGATTAACTCAATTAACAGAATCTGTCACTATTTAACAACTATCAATTCTAGTAATAAAGGGGAAATATTCGAGAAGATGGAGACTAAGTTAGATCCAATTACAATTCTTAGTAATCCAACCCTATTTTTGCAGACTCCAACTGTCCAATTTCCTGAAGATTTGAATTCAATAGATTCTATTCTCTCCAAAATAGTAGAAGACTATGAACAGATAACAAACAACAAAACGTCTTACAAATACTATATCAAACTAGCTGATTTATGCAGAGAGAAAATTCTATCTTTGGAGTCCAATGATATTCAATTGATTTACAATTATTGGGAGATAAGATTGTCTTCATTAATTTGGTGCAATGAATTACAAATTGCACAACAGGAAGGAAAAAGATTATGTAATTCTTTTAACAGTATACCTCTAACACATGATTCAAATAGTAGTGTGAATAATACAGAAACAGCATCTAAACCACTTGTTAAAGATCAAACTAAAACTCAAAATAACAATACGGTTCAATTTCCAACTGATATTTCATTAAGTTTAAAAATTATTTGTATAAGATTAAGATCTATGGGACCAAGTTTATCTGTTGTTAATGAATATTATAATGATTTAATTTGGGATTTAAGAAACTTTAAGAATAAGACATTTATCATTGAAGAGAGAGAAATTATATTAGAAATATTATCATTTTCAATATCATCATATTTAATTGCTAAAAGAGAATATTTAACATTTTTTACTCATTCCAATTCAATATTAGATAATTTAAAACAATATCAAACTAGAGATAAAGATAATAGTGATAGTATAAAACGAAGTTATAATGATAGAGTTGCATTTTTATCAACTTTAATATCGTTAATCAATGGGGATTGGAGTGTTGCAGAATCTTATTTTGGAATGATTCATAATTTATTACCAATGTTACAATCGTTAAATTATGTTTTAGTTAATGTTAACCCCGTTTTAGAGTATAATTTTGAAGGAGTAGAAGGTGATAAAGATATTGATATAACTGATATGGAAACTTTAGATCATATTTTTGAATTGGTTAAGAAAGAGTATATAACAGGAAGAATTCTTTGTTCACTTTGTGGATATTTTGAAATAGCTCTATGGAAAGATATTCATGGTAATACTGAAGAAGGTGATATTAAGACTGAAATAGGGAAATGGTTTGGTGGATACAAGGAGGTTAGTGATATATGGATGAGAAAGCCATCAAAGATATATTGTTATGAATGAAATGAAATTAAAAAAATAAACGATAATAGTTCAAATCACAGCCCTAATGTAGATATCACGTGATAAATAAAGAAGCCCTAATTGTGACTGCTTCAACACCTGGACACCCATACAAAATTCTCTCGATTTTAAAAAAAAAATTCACAGCGAAATTCACACAAAAATCGATTACCGAAAAGAGCCAAAAAGTTTGTTAAGGGACACAGTTTTTTTTAAAGAGGACTCTAAAAATTATCCAAATTTCTCTCAGCTTTAACCTTTACACAAAGTTCACTAACAAATATCAACATATCAAAATGTCAGCCTTAAAGGACGTTGTTACTCGTGAATATACCATTAACTTACACAAAAGAGTATGTTATCAACCGCATTACCATCCACACTTCTGAATTTCATGTTCTCAACAAATGGTGTTACTGAAGGATTTAACGTAAAAGATTAATTGATGTTATATTTCAAATTCAAACATATTAGGATATCACTCAAAGTTATTATGAACAAAGATCAAATTAAGATTTACCATTCATCAAAGTACAAGAAAAGCTATTGAATCATATATTTCGTAGACAGTCATGATTTCTCAATAAGCTATAATCATAATATATCAATATCTCAATAATTTTTCAATATCATTATAATCAAACAATATTTCCATACTAAAGATCTTTCATTGAACTAATTCATACACAGATTAAAACTTATGATAATAAATTATCCATTCATTCAAAAGTTATTATAGTTATACAGAGAAAACATCTAAACATAGATAATTTAATCAAGTTAAAATAAATCCTTCAGAACCAGAGAATTAACATTTCACCAGGTGGATGGTTTCAATTTATCATTTATCTCCTATAAACATTATACTAACAAATAATCCTTTTATCTTATAGTTACACGGTGTTTCATTCAAAAAGAGAGCTCCAACCGCTGTCAAAGAAATTAAGAAATTTGCCCAAAAACAATTAGGTACTAAAGAAGTTAGATTAGATCCTAAATTAAACCAAGAAATCTGGAAAAGAGGTATCAAAGGTGTTCCATTCAGATTACGTGTTAGAATTTCAAGAAGACGTAACGAAGAAGAAGATGCTGCTGAAAAATTATTCTCATATGTTGAACCAGTTAACGTTGCTTCAGTTAAAGGTTTAAACACCGTTGTTGTTGATGAAGAAGAAGAAGCTTAAATTTATTAAAGTTTACAGTAGATATCAATTAATAATAGTTTACCATTTATTTGAAATTTAGTATTTTTAAGACCCTTTTTGTAATGTAAAGCAAATATATACCTTTGGTATGGAATTTAATTTCTATTTCTAATTTTGAAATTTTGTAAAATCATAAATCATAAATTAATAGAGATTTACATTCAGAATAACGATTACTGAAAAGATTTATAATATAATTATAATTCTATTATAGCCGAGTCGTAACTAGTACATGAGAAGTTTTTGAAAGTTGATTGAAAACTTTATATATGAATATGTTAAACCTTTATACAGTAGAAATAGATTTATATATAGGAGCCTAAGTAATTAATAAAAGTTAGTACTATGATCATTGTTTAATAGTGCAAACAAAAAATCAGAAATTTATATACCTATGTCAATGAAATATAGGATCTCAAATATTATTCAATAAGAATAATGTAAATCAGTGTAACTATGACAAATATAACCAGTCATCACAAAAAGATAATTCATAACGAAAAATCTGTAACATTTGCTCCCAATGGTTAAAAAAAGAAATTATCATCACATAAGAGTACCTTTAAACATCGAATGAATATAGTTTCAACATTAATGCTTTACCATCTTGATTTTAAACATACCTTCTTTATTCTTGATTAACCAAATATGTTGTTTTGTTGAGAAAAGAAGAAATTTTGATTTTTTTTTGGTCGTTACAAAAATTTTAAGGGTGTCCAGATGTTTTAAAATTAAATCTAAAAAGACGTACCAAATAGGGCTACTACTAATATACTATTTGTTTAACTACTTGATCTACTTAATGAACATATTTTCTAAATAAATACCAATTATATTAAATGAAAATGAATAAATAAACTATATATTATTAATGCTATAACCTTGTTAACCATACTGATGAATGATGATCACAGATCACCATTTCTGATAATAGGTGTTGTTATCATAATTTGATAAACATTTTAACCAAAATTATCAATGCCAATTATTAAAATTTGTTTCCTAAATATGAATAGTACGTGCTACCCTATATGGAATATCAATACTTTTACCAAATCCTTCTTCATTTGATCTTTTTAAAAGAAAATTCATATCAAAGAAATCAATCATTTGTGTAAGATTCTTACAATCCATCATTTCACTGTATAATTCTTTAGATATTTGACCATCTAACATTCTAGAAAGATGATGTTGTATTAATCTGAATTGTAAACCATAACTTGTGGAGTATTCCCAAAATTTCTCTATACATCCCCATGGTGCTTTATCATAACCAGCAAATAAAGCTGGATTTGCTAATATACCTCTTACTGACATAACACCATCACAACCAGTATAATTTGCAATTTTATTACAATCATCTAATGTAAAACAATCACCATTTGCAACAACTGGAACCTTAACAGTTTCTTTTATTAATTTTATAGCATCAAAATTTGCAGGTTGAGAAGATCTTGTAGTCTTTGTACGACCATGAACAGTTATGAAATCAACACCAGCATTTTCAACTTTCTTAACAAAATTAACTGTTTCATTAAGGTCTTGATGTATTCTAATCTTAGTTTCAATACATACTTTATCCCCATATTTTTGTTTAACAGCATAAACCATAGATGCAACTAAATCTGGTTCAGTCATTAAAGCAGCACCAATACCTTCTCTAACTTGTTCCTTTATTGGACAACCACAATTTATACCAATAGCATCAACATATGGATGTATCATATCAACAAATCTCAAAAGATCAGTAACATTATTGGCACCAACTTGAACAATTAATGGACGATCAAAGTTATTTGTTGTAAAATCACTTAATCTAGCAGTACTATTTCTAACAAATTCTCTAGCTAAAATCATAGGAGAATATACAAGATCAACATTATAATCTCTAACAAGGGATCTAAAAGGTAATTTTGAATATCTTACCATAGGACCTGCAATATAGACAGGTCTTCCTTCTTTCTTACATCTTTCAAAAATTTTTAATGGATTATCTTCTGGATGTCTTTGTGTTATGCTCATTTCTATAGTTCTTTGTTATAATTTTATGTGATATAGGTAAAGTATTAGGTATTAGTTTTCAATAAATAAGGGATAATTTATAAGAATAACAAGAATAATAAAATAAAATATCAATATTTTGGGTTTATTTGACATCTTTTATAACTTGTAAAAATAATTTCAATGCATCAACTTGCCGAATTAGGAAACTTTAAGCCATTCAGAACATCCAGACATTTCCCAGGAATTTTGAAAAAAATTTTAATATGGAGATGAGATCAAATAGAGATGCCCATACTTAAAGAATCATTTCCCCCTTCAAAGTTTTCATATGAGTACTCCAGAGACAAACCAATTGAAGAGATCTGAATCTTTATCAGAAACTGGTGATGCTAGTGTTACTAAGAAGGCTAAATTAGATTTACCAGAAGAAACTGAAAAGAAAGGTATTGCATTTATAAAGAAAGAATATGTATTAGAAGCTAACCCATCTAATATCATTATTGATGATGATATGGCTGAAGCATCTGGTGATAGAGGAAGTGATGCCAATGGTAGTGGAAAAAAATCTAAAAAGTCTAAAGGTCAAAATAAGAATAGAGAAATTAAACAAAGTTATGAAACTGGTAGATTATGTGCAACTTTAATTGATCCATCTTTAGGTAAAGTTTGTAAATTTGGTCCAGAAAATTGTCGTTTTGAACATGATATTTCAAAATATTTAGAACAAAAAGAATCTGATATTGATGGTCCATGTCCTGTATTTAGAAGTTTAGGTTATTGTCCAGCTGGTTTAAAATGTAGATATTTACATGATCATTTTAATAAAGAAACTTTATCATTAATAAAGGATGAAGAAAAATATAATGAACAATTAAAGAATAATCATTTAATTAATGTTATTTCAAATGAAGATAAATTATCATTAATTAAAAAGAAATTTGATTTTAAAAAGGCTGATGAAATTAATAAAATTTTAGAAAAAGTTCAAGATGATAATAAAGCAATTGATGAATTAAAAAAGAAAGGTGAAGAAGTTAAAGAAGCTTATAGTGCTTATTCAGAAACAAGATATCATTCTGCTGAAAAGAAGAAATTAGATTTAGTTGGTAAAAAAATTGTTTCACCTTTAACAACAGTTGGTAATTTACCATATAGAAGATTAATGAGACATTTAGGAGCTGATGTTACATATTGTGAAATGGCTTTATCTTTACCATTGATTCAAGGAACAAACTCCGAATGGGCTTTACCAAAAGGTCATTGTACTGAATATCCAGGTTTTGGTGTTCAAATTGCTACTTCAAAACATATTCATGCATCAAAATCAGCTGAAGTAATTAGTAGATTTTGTCCAAATGTTAGTGAAATAAATCTTAATAGTGGTTGTCCAATTGATTTATTATATAGACAAGGTTCAGGTAGTGCATTATTAGATAATCCAGCTAAACTTTTCAGAATTTTAAATGCCATGGATTATTGTTCTGGTGATATTCCAACAACTGTTAAAATTAGAACAGGTACAAAAGATGCTCATCCAGTTGCTCATAATTTAGTTAAAAGATTAGTTAATGAAACTAATGTTGCTGCTATTACATTACATGGTAGATCAAGACAACAAAGATACACAAAGGAATCAAATTGGGAATATATAAGTGAAGTAGGTAAAGTTGTTAGAGATACTGAATTAGAATTACAAGAGAATAAAGAATTAAAAGATGTTCAAAGAATAAACTTTATTGGAAATGGTGATGTATATAATTTTGATGATTTTTATAGAGCTATTGAAGATCCAAATATTGATAGTGTAATGGTTGCTAGAGGTGCTTTAATTAAACCTTGGATTTTTGAAGAAATTGATTCAAAACAATATTTAGATAAATCAGCAACTGAAAGATTAGAAATAATTAAAACTTATTGTCAATATGCATTAGAACATTGGGGATCTGATGAATATGGTATTGCTCAATCTAGAAGATTTGTTTGTGAATTTTTATCATTTTTCCATAGATATGTTCCATATGGAATTTTAGAGAAATATCCAATTAAATTAAATGAAAGACCACAAAATTGGAAAGGTAGAAATGAATTAGAGACTTTATTAGGTAGTGGTGATTATAAAGATTGGATTAAAATTTCTGAAATGTTTTTAGGTCCAGCTGGTGAAAGTTTTAATTTTACACCAAAGCATAAAAGTAATTCTTATGAATCTAAATAGAAATAATATTTTAACATCATTGTTAATTATTAATATACACATTTCCTTGCATTGTTTTTTTAAAAAATATATATTGATCCATATGAATGATTATTTGTTAAGTAATTGCTTATATACAAAAGCTCTACCTATAATATCATAATACCCTTTTAAAATCATCAATTATAATAATTTCGATAATATTATAATAATATTAAACTTATTTCTTTTTACTAGATTCATCAGTTAAATTATTATAATCTTCAGTTAAACCTTTTGCTTGATTTTTTAAAATTTCAATATCAGCATCTTTTTCTTTAATTTGTTCTTTTAATTTATTAATTTCATCAGATTCACCATTATTATTGGTTGCTCTATAAGATTCTTTAAGGGATAACAATTCAAAGACTAAACCATAAGTTCTTGTAAGAATCAAAGTTAAAAATAAAGTAAAACCAGTTAAATATAAATTTCTTTGAGCATAGAATCTCCTTGCTTGAATTTCTGAACGATCTGAATTAATTGAATTTATTGGATTATTTGAGTTAACAAAGTTTTCTAATTCTGAATTAATTGAACTAACTCTATTAAGTGAATCAATAAATAGAATTAAGATGAATACTAATATACATTTAATAGCAATACTGAATTCTTGTTTTTGGAAAGGCTTTGAAATTGCCTTCAATAGAGGTTTTCTAAATTTGGAAGGTAGGGGTAAAGAAAGGATGGTAAAAAGAACCATTTCAATGACTAGTAAGCCAAAGACTAAATTGTAATATAAAGCCATTGTAATTGAGATTTTTGTTAATTTAAAACAGATTTTTAAAGGAAAAGTAATAGTAAATTTCAAGATTCTTTTTAATAAATCTGAAATAGCAAATTACTGAAATTATCATAATCTGTCATTTTTGGCTTCAACTTACGTGTCAATAAGGCAATAAGGCCCAGGAGATGGGATCAGAAGAGGTGTTAACAGCTTTAACTATTCTGTCAATATTAGATTAATGTAGTGATGGTATAGTGTGAGGACAAGTAGTAGATGTTGTATTGACTTGAAATAACTCTATGTATATTGTGTACCTTACACTTATTCCTTCTTGTTATCTATAGAAACACAAAAGTCTAAACCGTTACTTATAGACCAAAGACCTCAATTATCAGGCGTATCATCTAATTCTTGTACAAAAAAAGCCTAAAATTTAAGATATTTGAAGAGTTTTAAATACAATTCAATAGATATAACCTTGAATACAACCAATACCTCTTAATTAAACTATTTATAAAGACCATCGATGTACTTCCTCTCACGTGACTTCGTTACCCGCAAGCCTCAAAGAACCGGTACGCCCACTCCAGAAATCTGATTGGCTGCTGAGAGACCCCGGAACTTCCATATCGGGTAATTTAACCTCGGAATTGAGCTGGAGTTGGATGAATTTCAAAATAATCAAAAGAGACAAGTTTAAAGTCTCCCTTCCAAATTTCTAATATCTCTTTAAAGTCATAATTTTAGCAGTTAAATTCTTCTTCTGCTTATCTATTACAAGGGAATATTACATCGCTACATAGAAACATCCAAGTTGCTTCAATTAGAATACAATTTTTTACTTCATTTTTCATTGAGTTTAAATAATCTTCAAAAAACTCTATTGGATTTATCTTAAGGAAGACCAGAAGACCATTATAAAATAATCATACATTTAAATATCAAATTTATCTGACTATTTTGGTTATATTCTTCATTAATAATCATATTACTTGCTACCTTTTTCTATTTTCCCTCATTTTTTTTTCTTTTAAAATTTGGTGTGTGTGTTCCTTAGTGAAAGATAACCCATTTCCCTTTGTCTTAGTAATATACTGGAATAAATTGCCACCAAAATTTTTGACCTTTATTTAAACAACAAATAATAAGTTGTTCAAATTCAAACTATCTGGTATTTGTCATCATCATCCATTTAAATAATAACTGCTTAGTACCTTTTAAGATTACTTTCAAACTTTTTTAATTTATCCCTTTGTGTGTCCCCTTTTTATCATACTATAGTTAAAAAATCATGAATAATAGTTTTTATTCAAATACATCCGCTATAAGTATACCCAATCAAAATAAGAACTCTTTGAGTCAACCTATTGATATTTCTTATCAAAGAGGTAACTCTATTTTTGGTATAAATAGTTCTAATAATGTCAATATCAATAACAATAATAACAACCATTTAAATATACCAAATTCAAATAATCATCAAAATCAAAACCAAAGCTATATAAATAATCAAAGATTACGTAGAGATTCTATTGCTCATTCTCAAGGTGTTGGTGGGATTAGTTGGGGTTCTGTTACCATTGGTAGTTGGTTAAAAGATGAAGTTTTGATGCATAATAATTTCAATAACAATTTTAATAATCAAAATAATCAAGTTAATAATACTTCAATGTCTCCACCTGTTCAATCATCTTATTTACCTGATTTAGAAGCTAATTATTGTAAAGATTATAGTTGTTGTGGTGAATTATTACCAACTTTACATGATTTATTAAAACATTATGAAGAATCTCATATTTCTCCAACTCCTCCAACTCAACAACCAAAACCTGTTCAAAATTATGATACTGTTTCAACAACTGATGTATTTATTAATTCAAATAATCAAACACAACAACAGTTACAACAACAAATGCAACAACAACAATCTCAACTAAGGACTAATTTTGGTTTTAATCAAAATCCTTTCCAAACTTCTGGTCAAAATTTACAACAACAATTGAGAAATCAACTTAATAACAATAGTTTGAATATGGGATCACAACAACATCTACAACAACATACCTCTAATCAACAATACATTCAACATATGCAACAACAAGCCCAACAACAGCAACAACAACAACAACAGCAACAAGCCCAGCAACAACATCAAGCTCAACAACAAGCTCAGCAACAACAACAACAACAACAGCAGCAGCAACAACAAGCACAACAACAACTCCAACATCATTCTCAACAACCATACCAACAACAACAGCAATCACAACAAGCTCAACAGCATAGCCAGCATCATAATCAACAAAATAATAATCAACAAACACAAATGCAACAACAGCAACAGCATCAACAACAACAGAATCAAATGCATCAGAATAATAACGTTAATTCTTCATTTAATTTTAATAATAACAATGCTAATATGAATAATCAATATGGAAATCATATACAAATATCACAACAACAACAACAACAACGCCAAAACTCAAACTCGATGTCACAATCATCTCAAAATTTTCCATTATCTATGTCTCATGATGACAGTATGGACCTTGACGAAGAACTAGACGAAGGTTATATTGATGACCCTTCTAGAAATTTATATGTTGCTCAAGGTTCAGAAAAGCCATTTACCTGTCCAGTTATTGGATGTAACAAAACTTACAAAAATCAAAACGGTTTAAAGTATCATCGTTTACATGGTCATCAAAATCAAAAATTACATTTAAACCCTGATGGTACATATAGTGTCATTGATCCAAATGATGGCAATGGCATGGAACAAGATAAACCATATAGATGCGAAGTTTGTGGTAAGAGATATAAGAATTTGAATGGTTTGAAATATCATAGGGGCCATTCAACTCATTAGGTTTTACTCTTTTTTTTCTTCTTTTATAAATCTGGTTTCTTTTTTGTTTGTTTTATTATTATTACTACCTTAACTTATAAAGATGATTACTTTATGAGTGTTTTTTTTTGTGTATTTATTGGATTTATTCTACTTTTCTATTAGATATTATTTCTTTTTTTAATTTATAGTTTTCTTTTTACCCTTTTCTCATCCTATTTGTCTCTTCTTTAGATGCTTATATACATGTATAGAATTTCTTAACTTTGTTGTTTAACAAATATTTGCTGTTCATATTTATAGTGATCTACTTACTGTTCATATTTATCTGGTTGAATTGATCATAATAGTATAATTTATTAGATTTTGCTTTTGGTACACAAGCTCATAGGATTGCATACTTTATATATTGTTATATCTTTCTAATTTTTAATTACATAACTATTGTTTTATTCATAATAATTGTAGTATGTAAATTGGCAGATTCAGATTCCGGATTTTTGGTACATATTAAAATTATTCAAATTAATTTGGTTAAATAAAACCTAGCTTAATACAATATTTCATATCAACATCAATTGGGCACATAATAGATATGTCTAGCTCAAAAGAAGAACATCTTAAGGTATTAGAGAAAGGAGATGAAACATTATCCAAAAGAATTGGGTTTCTAGCTATCAATAGAGGGCTTGCTCTCATACCGATAAGGATAGTTCTGATTGTTTCTTCTATTATAATTGGTGCATTAGCTATACTATTACCTCTTTGTTTCTTCATATTCAACTACTTATACACTCAACTAATTCCTACTGATTCCATCTGTATCCCATTTGATGATTATATTGTAAATTATGATTTCCCTGGTGTTGCACCTTTTTTAATAATTGGCCCAACAGTACCTATGATTTATACAAATACCCCATCAAAGGAGATTGAAAATCCTTTACATCATATAAACCTTCATTTGAATTATGATTTTTCATTAAACATAAATCCTACTTGTTATAATACTGATAATCAATATGAACCAATAATGATCAAAGTTTCACTGATTTCTGAAAAAGCTCTTTTAAAATTAAATCCATATAATGATGGATCATATAGCAAAAATAAATTCAATGTATGGCCAATAACCAATAATATTCATCAAATCAAGAATCCACAAGTTCTGATATCAAATATGAAAACTATACTCTTAGATTGTCAAAATAAAGATCCTATGTCTTCAACATTGAAAATTTCTGATTTTTCCCCACCAATTTTCAACTATTTTATTCCAAGTTTCTTTCAAAATTTAGAATTAAAATCATCAAATGATTTAGAATTAGAATTATTTAAAAACATAAGATTAGATAATTATATCACTGTAAACAATACAAAGTTTTTTAAAGAATCAAATTTTAATTTATTGTTGGAATTTAACAAACCAAATATTTTAGTTGATAATTCAAGATCATCTATTACTATTACCACTTCATATAGAGGAATAAGATATTTTCTATTTCAATATAGAATTCTATCATATATTATAGGTGTTGGTACTTTTTGGGGAATATCATCTTTTATTTTAGCAAGTGTAATATTGAGTTTGATAACTGTTAGAGAGTTAACAAAGGAAACTGAACCACAATTAGATGAAGATGATGATTGGTCATTTGATCAATCTTCAATAGGACATGTTGAAACTTTAAACGATGATGATGATGATGACGACAATGAGAATGACAGCAATAATGGATTAGAATATAATAATGAGGACGTTAGTAATAGTGATGAGAGTGATCAAAATGACGACGAAGATTAACCCTTTTCACCAAAAATGATTTCACATAGCATATCACCACTTTAATTCTACATTTCAATCAAATACATGATATTTTAATAATGGTCATAAAAATGTTGTATAATTAACGTTGTAAATTATATATCGTAAATTTTGAATTGTTTATTCAATCTAATGCTTGGTATTTCAGTAACCAAACGAGGGTCATTAAAGTAAGAGTCATTAATATTGTTGTTGAAAAGTGATGATTCCTTTTCATGTTGATTTTGGTGTACTTGTTGTTGTTCTTGTAAGAATGATGATAATTCATTATCAATAGATTTGAATTTTTGATATTCATTAATGTTTAAATTCCATTCATTTATAGTTTTACCAATCAATGAAATAGTATTCTGTGGCAAATCATTAGGATCAAAAGTTTTTAATAAACTTTTAAGTTTTAATTGATTTTCATTGATTTGTTTAATATTTTCATTAACAAGTTTTTCAGAAAATGAAACTTTTGGAACTATAAAAATTTCATTCTCTTCATCATTATCAACATCACTATCAATATCATCTGACATATTATCCACTATCTCTGGAATAAAGTTATTATCATCATACAATGGAAATTTTACTTCTGTAGGAAATAATCTATCAGCATCCAAATTTAAATTATTATTGATGATTTTAGAACGTGATTCTAAACAACTATTTGAATATGTTAAATTATAATCATATTTAAACTTCTTAATATTTGGTAAATTTAATAATAATTCTGGAGGTTTTGGTAGATTTTTTGAGTTTGAATTACTAAATTGATTAAACATATTAAAATTTTGAATTGATAATGAATTAAGTCTTTCTTGTAATTCATTATCTTTACCAATACTAACATTTGAATTATCATCAATTAATTTTTTAAAATTGATTAAAGAAATTTCTGAAATTTCTGAATTTATGGATGATGGTGTTGAAGAAGAATCAGCCTTTATTATAGAAGAAGATGAAGATGAATTGATTGATGATCTTGATATTGAAGAATATAAGTCTGTTGAATTTGCAACTTTTGTATTTATATTTTCATTTGATAAAGATTTATTTAATGAAATTAAACTTGTATTTGAATTTGAATTTGAATTTGATTTTGAAATTGGACTTGAAGGATATGATGATTTTTTAAAAAAACTTAATGCAGAATTTAATAATAAAGATGTAGCACTATTATTATTACTTGATGATTTATCTTTTTTGTCATTTAGCAAATCATTTGAATTATTATTAGAATAAGAATAAATTGAATCATCAATAATATCATAAGAATAAGCTTTAGTAGTTTTATTACTAATATTAATATCAGCTGAAATAGATTTTAAAGTTAATTCTAATTCTAAATTTGATGTATGATCTATTGATAATAAATTGATTTGATCATTATTTAATGGATTTATTGAAAATATTTTATTAAGAATTGGTGGTGAAGGTGATAAATCTAATAAATTATAAGAATTAAAAACTTCATTATTATCATTGAGATAATTAAATAATTTTAATAATATTTGATTAATTGTATAATTTAAATTTGAATCATTTAATGGTAAAATTTTGAATATTAGAATTTTTTGAAAACAATAACGAATTAATGGATTATAATGTAATAATAATTGAATAAATAAATTTTGATCATTAGTATTATCATCAATATTAAAAAATGAATTTGTAAACCAAAGTATTGAAATATTTTTTGGAATTAAATCCCAAATATTAAATAAAATTGTTAATGAAGAAATTTCACAATTTAAATTTTTTGAATTTAATAAATTTATAATACCATTTAACCAAAAATCCCAATTAATTATTTCTAAAGGATTATAATAATTAAAATTTGATAAATTAATATTTGAAAGATTTAAAATAAATTGATTAAATAAATCATAAATAATTTGACAATGTTTAAAATTATAAGCATTTAAAGATTTTGCTTTATTAATTAATAAATTATCAAATATTGAAATTAAATGATTATTAATAATGAATAAATCTTTTAAATTTAAATTTAAATGATTAAAAGTAAAAGATTCAAATATAAGAGTTCTTAAAACATTAAAAATTTTTAATATTGATAATTTTAATAATGAATTTAAATAAATTTTTGAATCTGTTGAATCATTAATTGAATCTAAAGTATTAAAATTTGAATTTAATAATTCAATAATATGATTAAATATTATTAAGAATTCAGGTAATTTCATTAAATTAATTTCTGAAATATTATAATAATTTAAATATAATAAAGATGATAAATAATGTTTTAAAAATGAAATAAATATATTACAATCTTTAAAACTTGCCCAAAATTGAATCCAATTTGAATCATATTTTAAATTAATATTTAAAATAAAACTATTGAAAATTATTGATGAATTTTTTGGAGGATTTAAACAATTTTTAAAATTTAAAGATTTTTTAAATTTTTTAATTTGTGATAAATTATTATTTTTAATTAAATTTTTCATTATTAAATCATAATTTAAATCAAAAAAGTTTAAATTATTTTTATAAATTTTATTAAAATCTAAAACAGTTTTTAATTTAACAAATAAAGTAAATAATAAAATTGTTTTAAATTCTTTTAAATTTAAAAAACAAAGATTAAAAATTTTCCCAATAAATGATAAAAATTTATTATTATTATTTAATTTTAAATTAATTAATAATTTATTAAATATAAATGATAAAGTTTTTAATAATAAAGTTTTATATTCAATTAAAATTGAATTTATTGTTTTTAAATGAATATTAGTTCTATTTTTAGTTTGATCTTTAATAATATGAATTAAATATAACCATTCTAATCTTGAAGATAATCTTGAAATAATTTCCAAATAACAAGATTTATTAACATTTGTTAAACTAATGAAATGTGAATCTAAATAATTTAATAAATCTTTCCAATAAATTAAGAATAAATTACATGAATTTATTGAAAAAATTAGGCTTATTGAATTTGATAAAAAATGTGGATTTAATAAATGAGTTATTCTTAAATATTTTAGAATTGATAATCTTAATACATTTGTTTTGATTAATTCATTATTTGAACTTGTTGAATTAAATTTTTGTAATTGTAGAATTAAATATCTAAGATTATTATTAAGTTGAGCGGGTGTTAATGATTTCAGAGTTTTAATAAAGATGTTATTGATGTTGTTGTTGAAATCATTCTGGTTTGCTAGATGAGGCAATGGACGTAGAGACTTTACAGTGTCTAGGTCCAATGACTTCTTTGTATGTAGTTGTGCAGACAGAGGCCTTGATATTTTATTAGTGTTATTGCTCATGATTTGAATCTAATTATACCCCATACACCCTATTCTCTATGGAAGTTGAAGCCAGTTGGAAAGGCGGTAGGGCCAAACGTAGATGTGTGGGTAGGTGAGTGTAGAGTAGAATGGGATCAAACAACAGAGACCTCTTCTTCCAACGAATGAATAGCAAAATATTTAAGGAGTAAAATGAATGAAATTAAATTAAAATGTTTAAATCTGGAATTTCATTTTAAAATAAATATTTTGAAGTCACGTGATTTAATTTTTCGAAGGCGGTTACCCTGTCACGTGTTTTTTCCAATATTTTTTTTTTTTTTCTCAACAACAAAATTAACAACAACAACAACTTATTAGTTTAAAGAACAGGTTGGCGGTCTGAGTAACAATGTCTGATAGCACTCAAGTGAAGAGAGAGATCGATACCACAGACGATACACTAGCTGGTGCCAAAAAGAGAAAGGTCCTGGACACACTCTCCACAGCTGGTCCTTTAAGTCAAAGAGATGTCGTTTACTTTCAAAAAGAAGCAATCTTTAGACAGATGCAACTATATAAATATCAATTATCATCACTTCAACATAACTACAACACACTGGATAAGAAATTCACATTAAAGAATAACAACCTTTTGACAATAAAAGTATGGTTATCTCAATTCTTAAATTACTTATCTTCAATAATAGATAAAGAAGATGAAGATGATTTTAAAATTATTAATGATTTGTTTTTAGATTTAGATACTATAGATAAAGTTTCTAAAAGTGAAGAAGATGATGATGAAGACAATGAAGAAAAAGGAAAGAAAGATGATTCTATATCAAAAGATTTAGAAAAATTTAAAACTTCTTTATCAAAAATTATTTCAAAATTAATATCAAAACTTAATAAAGTTGAATCATTTAATCAATTTAAATCTTTAAATTTAGATATAGCTAAAAAAGATTTATTAATTAATGAATTAAAATCAAAACTTGATATTATAAATAATAATTTAACTGATTTAGATTTTAAATATAATTCTTTATTAAAAAAGAATTTATCAAATGATTCAAAGACATTAAAAAGAGTTTATAGAAATAGTAAAGAAGATGAAGATGATACAAAAGATGATGGTAAAAAACAAATAATAGATGCTGATAACAAAGATATAAATAAATTGGAGAACGGTATTAAAGATGATTCCAAATCTTCAACAACAAATAATGATGTAAATAATAATGATAGTAATAATGACAACAACAACAATAATAATAATGGGAATAATATTCAAAATATTAATGATGATTCAACAAGCACTAAAGAAGAAATTATATCTTTAGAAAAATTAGATGAATTAAATTCAAAAATTGATGAATATAAATCTTTAATAGATTTACAAAAGAAAGAAATCAATGATTATATAGCAAAAATTAATTCATTATCACAAGAATTAATTAAATCAAATCCTTTAAATATTAATGATGAATCAACAACAACAACAAATTTAATTGAAAATAAATTTAAAAATTCAAATTTATATTTAAATTTAAATGAAAAATTAATTAAATCAAAAAATGATTTAAATGATTTAAATATTAATTTAAATTCAAATATTGAAAAGTTATTAGATTTAGAAAATAATTTAAAAATAAAATTTGATAAAATTGAAACATTATTTAATGATATTAATAATCCAATTTTAAATGAATTAAATCAGTTAAAATTAGATATTAAAAGAATTAGAATTTCAAGAGATGATTATATTAAAAGATTACAATCATTTGAAAAAGAACCAACAATAAAAAAATTAATTGATGATTATAAATTAGTTTTAAATATTTCAAATAAAAGATTAACAGAATTAGAGAATAATTTACAAGAACAATTAAAAAAGGAAGAAGATGAAGAAGAAGAAGATATTAAATTAATTAAATCAAATAATAAATTATTAAAGAATGAATTAGAAAGTTTATCAAATGCATATAAAAATTTAAAAGATTTAATGAATAAAAAATGTTTTGATATTGATTCAACAAATATTAATAATATTAATGATTCATTTAAAGAAATTAATAAAAAATATTTATCAAATAAAAGATTACAAATTGAAATTAATGAAAAAAATTCATTATTAGAAAAACAAATTAATAAATTTAAAGATTTAAATAATTCATTTAAAGAATTAGAGAATAATTATTTATTAAAGATTAAATCATTAGAATTAAAGAATAATAATTTAATTAAATCAGAAAATTTAAAAATTTTAGAAATTAAGAATTTAAATAATTCAATTGATGAATTAAAAAATTTAATTAAAAAGAATTCTGATAAATTTAATTTAATTGAATTAAATTCATCAAAATTAATTGATAATAATTCAAAACTTCAATTAGAAATTCAAGAATTAAAAAAGATAAATGTTTCATTAGATAGTAATTTAAAATCTCAAACCAAAGTTATTGAAAGATATAAGACCAAAGAAAGAAATGTTAGTAATAATAATGGTAATAGTCATAATCATAATGATGATGTTGAATCAACAAATGATACATTTAGATCTTTAGTTTATTGTTCATTATGTTCAAAGAATTGGAAAGATACAGCTATTAAGACTTGTGGCCATGTCTTCTGTGAAGAGTGTGCCAATGATAGAATCCAAGCAAGAATGAGAAAGTGTCCAATCTGTAACAAGCAGTTCAGTGTCAATGATTTGATTACCATTCATCTATAGATATAATATAATAAACACTAGGTAATTCTCAGCACGCATCCAGCGTAATTTCCAGAACACCAGACCTGCCATTTTAGGAAATTGTGACGAAATTTTTCCAAAACCCAAAAATTATTTAAAAAGGTCGAATTCCCCCCGAAAATCGAATTTATTGAAAATGTAAAAAAAAAAAAAAACAAATAAAAAACAATAATAATCAAAACAAAAACAAAAAGCATACTATTAAATAATTTAGAGTATGTCTGGAGAAATTATCAACAACAATAATAATGACATTGATATGATCGACAACAGTAACACATCCTCAGAAGTAGTGACAGCCGCCAGCTCGTCATCCACTCAAAACGTTGTAAAACCTTTATCTCCTCCAATTCCTTCACCTCAAAATGAAATAATAGTTAACGGTGGCAAACATGAATTAGAAGAGAATAAAGATGATAATAGTTTGGAAAGTAATAAAAAGATTAAACTAGATACATCTAGTCAACCTGAATTACCAATTGAACAATCTACTCAACAATCTATTGATACAACTGTCACTCCAAAACCTGAAGAAAATATACCAATAACAACAACAGAGAATAAATTATCGCCACCAGAATCTTCAACAACTGAAACTCCAAATACAAATCAAGAACAAAAACCTGAACCTATAAATACTACCATTGATACAAAAGTTGAAGATGATAAAGAAGAAGTTAAGTTATTATCAATTGAACAAATGGTTCCTGCTCCAAAACCTCCTTCTGAACCTGATATGAATAATTTACCTGAAATTCCAATTCCAAAACATCAAGCTCAATATGCTACAAAAGTAATAAAAATTATAAAAAGAATGAAGGATGCTAATCCATTTTTACAACCTGTTGATACAGTTAAATTAAAAATTCCTTTATATTATAATTTTATTCCAAGACCAATGGATTTATCAACAATTGAAAAAAAATTAAATGTTAATGCTTATTCAGAAATTGAAACTTTTATAGATGATTTTAATTTATTAGTTAATAATTGTGTTAAATTTAATGGTGCAGATTCTGGAATTGCTCAAATGGCTAGAAATATTCAAGCAAGTTTTGAAAAACATATGTTAAATTTACCTTCAAAAAATTTACCAACAACAAATAATAATAATATTAATATAAATAATTCAAATAATAGTATAAATAATGGCTCAAAAAGAAAACAAAGTTCAACTCCTTCTGAACTTGATAATACTTTAAATTCAATTGATTCTTCTTTAATTAATAGCAGACCAAAAAGAGAAATTCATCCACCAAAACCAAAAGATATGCCTTATGATATTAGACCAAGAAAGAAAAAATTTGTTCCTGAATTAAGATTTTGTCAACAAGTTTTAAAAGAATTAACTTCTAAAAAAAATGAAACTTTTAATTATCCATTTATGGAACCTGTTGATCCTGTTGCTTTAAATTGTCCAACTTATTTTGATTATGTTAAAGAACCAATGGATTTATCAACTATTCAAAATAAATTAAATAATAATCAATATGAAAATGGTGATGAATTTGAATATGATGTTAAATTAGTTTTTAAAAATTGTTATATATTTAATCCTGAAGGTACTGCTGTTAATATGATGGGTCATAGATTAGAAGCAATTTTTGAAAAAAAATGGGCTGATAGACCAATTGCTCCTCCAACACCTCCTGTTGTTAGTGAAGCTGAAGATGATGGTTATGAATCAATAGAATCTGAAGAAGAAATTGATGAATCTATGATAACGAATCCTGCTATTCAATTTTTAGAAGGACAATTAGAAAGAATGAAGCAAGAATTAATTAAATTAAAAAAGGATGAAATCGAAAGAATTAGAAAAGAAAGAGGTTTAACATCAAGAAAGAAGAAAAAGACTAAAAGAAGAAGAAGACCAACTGATGCTAATGCAATCGTTATTACTTATGATATGAAGAAAGAATTAAGTGAAAAAATTAATGAACTGAATGAAAAGAAATTAAATCAAGTTTTATCAATTATTAGTGAAAGTACAAATCTGAATAATCAAAATGGTGATGAAATTGAATTAGATATGGATCAATTAGATAATACAACTTTATTAAAACTTTATCAATTAGTTGTTAGAAAGAAGCCATCTTCAAATTCAAAATCTAATACTGGTACTAGTTTGAATAATAATAGTAGACCTGTATCATCAAAAAAGAAAAGATCAAAGAATTTATCAGAAGCTGAACAATCTAAACAAATAGAGACAATTAAGAAGAAATTGGAAATGTTAGATGGTGGATCCTCTAATACCAATGGAAATCAATCACATTTAAATGATGATGATTCTGATGATGATATCAGTTCAGAAAGCTCTGAAGAAGAATAAAAATCATAATAAAAAATCACAATCAAAATCAAAATAAAATAAAATAAAATAAAAAAACTTAAAATCATTTAGTATTTAAATGAAAGAAGATGAATGAATAGTCCTTCTTTCTGATTGATATCTATAAATAAATTAAAACCTTGTACAGAAATTTTCAGTGCTTTGATTAATGAATATTTTAATAAGTAATACTAATTAATTTTATTAACGTAAATACATTAAACTGAAAACAATAATAGAACATCATAATTGATTTATTATTTTTACTTATCTATACAAATATGATCATTCACTTATACCCGATCTATCAGCAAATTCTTGATAATATGCAATCATATCTGGTGTTATACCTCTACTAATACTACTTAATGCCTTTTCAAAGTGTCTTTTTTCAACTGTAGTTGCATCTCTATTTTCCATAACAGCTGCAAGACCTGCTTCTTGACATAATAATACAACTTCTGCACCTGAACAACCATCTGTTTTGTGTGATAAATCAATTAAATCAATTTCAGTTTGATTAATTGCCATTTTTGAGGTTGAGTTAATAAGAATTTGTAATCTAGCTTCTTGATCTGGTGGAGCAACATAAATATGACGATCTAATCTTCCTGGTCTTAATAAGGCAGGATCAATTTCATCAGGTCTATTAGTTGCTGCTACTATTACAACACCTTTTAATTCTTCAACACCATCAATTTCGTTCAATAAGGAAGTCAAAACATGACTAGCTGCTGAAGTTGATGCACCACCATCTTCTCTACTAGGTGATAAAGCATCAATTTCATCAAAAAATATTATACTAGGTGCAGCAGCTCTTGCTTTTCTAAATATCTCTCTTATAGCTCTTTCTGATTCACCAACATATTTATTAAATATTTCAGGCCCTTTTACAGCTAAAAAGTTGACACCTGATTCAGTAGCCAATGCCTTTGCAGTTAAAGTTTTTGAACAACCTGGTGGACCATATAATAAAACACCTTTTGGAGCAGAAACACCCAATCTTTTAAAAGTTTCAGCTGCTTCAAGAGGTAATTGAACCATTTCTTTTAATTTAAGCTTTAATTCATCTTGACCACCAATATCTTTCCAATATACTTTTGGCATTTCCAAAAATATTTCCCTCATAGCACTTGGTCGTATCTCTGGAAGTGCTAGTTCAATATCTGTATTATTAACTTTCAAATCTGTTTCTAAAATTTTATCTTGTAATCCTCTTTGAATCGCCTTCATTACACATTCCCTACATAATGCTATTAAATCAGCACCAACATAACCATGAGTTCTTGATGCAATATTAAGAATGTTTTCATCAGTTAATGTATGACGTTTCATTTTATCAAATTGTAGTTTCAATATTTCATGTCTTGCTTTAACATCAGGAATACCAATTTCAACTTCTTGATCAAATCTTCCTGGTCTTCTTAATGCTGAATCAATTGAATTTGGTCTATTTGTAGCTGCTACAACAACTAGTTTACCACTATCACCAACACCGTCCATTAATGTCAATAAAGTAGCAACAACCCTACTTTCTACTTCCCCAGAATCATCACTAGAACGACTTGGTGCTAACGAATCAATTTCATCAATAAATATAATTGATGGTTGATACTTTCTAGCTTCTGTAAATATGTCTCTCAAAGCAGATTCTGTTTCACCTAAATATTTAGAAACAATAGAAGGTCCATTTATGGTTAGAACATGAGCATTTGTTTCACATGCTACTGCTCTCAATAACATTGTTTTACCTGTTCCTGGAGGACCATGTAATAGTATACCTCTTGGTGGGGTTACTCCAAATTGAGAAAACAAGGTAGGCTGATGTAATGGTAATTCAATCGTATTTTTTAGAATTTTAACTTCTTCACTTAAACCTCCAACAGATGCATATGTTGTTTTCTTAGGAATGGAATATTTTCTATTAGGTTCAGTTTCATCAGTAAATTGTAAAGAAGTGCTACCTCTTTTGAATAAAGATGGAGGTGAAATAAATTTTTGATTTGTAGAATCATCATTTGACTCATCAGTTGTTGATGATATCTTTAAACTTTCAATATCTGGTAATACATCTGTTTCAACTATTATAAGTGTTTCAAGAGTTTTTTCATCTTCATCTGTTGGACCTGGGATTGAAATATTTGTGAATCTCATACCTGGCATAATAATTCCTACTTCATCAAATAATTTTTCTATTGATTTTGTTGCTCTCTCTGGAATAATATTACCTGATTCTGTTCCTATAACAATGTTTGTAGCATATGATGGAATGAATGAAACTTTACTAATCTCTAAACGGTCACCAAATACTATTCCACCAATAGATCTCAATGTATTTGAAAGTTGAATAATATTGGTAGCACATCCTTGATCACCTGCTGAGATGGTTGCTAAGACACCTGATTCACCTTCCTTTGCAATATGAACAAATGATCCTGAATCAATCTCTATAGCCTTTAATATAGTTGGATGGATAAAAACTTTTGAAATTGACTTATTGTTAAATACTGGTGATGGTCTTGCTATGAAGCTTCTTGGGACTTTTGTTTTGGTTGGTTTGGCAAGAGCTGAGCCTTGGTCAGAAGTAGAACTCTTCTTTGGAGTGCCCTTTGGAGTACCAGAGAGACCAGAAGACGATTTAGGAGCCATTGAATAAACTTCTATTATAAATTGTAGTAAGTAGTTAAGAGATGAGGTTTTAAATTTTTTTTATTCTTTTTTTTTTTTTTTTCTTTTTAAAAACTACAAAACATCTTCTACTATTTAGGATTGACTATTAACTATATTCATACCATAAGATACACATTCATAACAATGCTATCACTAAACAGGGCTAAGAATAACATCGTCATATCTTCACTGGTGGCAAATCATTTCAAGAAAAGGTTTTATCACTCATATGCATCTTCATTATATGTTATTAAACCATTTGAAGAAAGGCCACAACGAATAGCTCAAGCTTTGTCAAACACCAACTCATTGTCTGATATCTATGCTATTCTAGATTCTAAGTTAGAGAAGAAATCAAATATCAAGGAAAAGTTTACATCGTTAGTACAATATCTAGGATCTGAATATGCCCTAAAAAATGATACATTTACAACTATCATGTTTCCTCTATCTAATATAATCATAAATAGATCAAAAGACAAAATAATAGAGTCTTCAAATATAAAAATATTGGGTAAACAGTTATATAATCTAGAGGTATCAAGACATTGTTTTAATGATAACGTCTTTACAGATCATTTTTCTCAGATAAAAGCTAATAATTTATACAACACTCTCTTAAGTCCTCTTATGATTTCTACGTTTTATACAAGTGAAAATATCAGTCATAAATTTCTATCACCATCATATAAATCACAAAAGCAAATAGATATATCTCCAGATTCATTATTTCTACTAATTGGTGCAATTTTATTAGATTATAGCGAAGAAAAGGCTTCAAAATTTATAAATACCAAGATAATACCCAAAATGTTAACATTGAATGATACTGATCCAGAGCTAATCAAGAGAAGTTCTATTAAATATGAAGAATTTAACGAAAACATACAAGAACAAAAATCAGATTATATTGACCCAAAATTACAGAAAAAATTCAATACATTTCAATATTTATAAGGTATATATAGTTAAATGAGACGCTAATCATAAGTATAAACTTGCACAGAATACAATATCTCTCTTTATCTTTTCTTGAGCACTTGTCATCTTTGAATGTAATGCAGAATCACCAATAATCAATGCACATGATTTCACTTCTCTACATATTTCATCTAATCTTGTGATTACTCTAACAATAGTACCTTCAGCTTCACAACTTAATTCCATGATTTCTTTAAAACTCATACCTCTAGCCCATTCATAAACAACATTGAGTAAAGCAAATCTTTGTCTTTGTACAAATTCTTCTTCTTCTTTTGTGAGCTGTACTTGATTTTTATTAAAGACTTGTAGTGTTCTTTCAAAGATTTCCATAATTTTGCTCTTACCTCTTTCTAATCTTGGTGTTATTACCATCTCTTCCTCAACATTTTTAGATGAGCCTTCATATACAAATACAGATAATAATGCAACAATTTCTTCTGGCTCAAAATCACCCAAAAAGTTATCTAAAACTAATTCAGTAATAACCAGTTCCCAACCACTGTTAATTTCACATGCTACTCTACCTTTCAAAACAACATTTAATGAAGCATCAACAAATTCTAATTCTTTCAATACTTCTAATCTCTGTTCATAATCTGGTAATAATTCTAAATTTTCATCTGTCATCAATGACTTTAGAGAGTTAATCTTTGATTCAATTTCATTTCTCTTATATAATTTTGAAATTTCTGTTTTGAAGTTTTTAGAGTTTATTGAGGTTGCAGATGAGATTTCTGTAATCAATTTAGATTTTTCATCCAAGTATCCTCTAAGTTCTAATGTCAAATGTTCTAAAGTAAGTTCTTTCCATTTATATTGATATTTTAATGCTTCTTCTATTTGAGATACAAATGAGCTAATTTCTTCTTGATCATTGGACAATATCTTACTAATTGATACATCAATAACAATTCTTAAAACTTCTTCAATGCTAGTATAAACAATTTCTTCAACCTTAATATTACCACTGTAATGAATTCTATCAAAAAATCTTTTATTATAACCTGCAATTTCTGGAATTCTTGGAAGACCAGTAATAATTTGTGTTTCTGCTGCAGGTCCCATTGAAAATGTCAAGATATGAAATGAGGGGATCTGATTTAGTCTTGATTCTTTTACAATAATAGCTGGTCTTAAAATACCTGATTTATCTCTAAATTGAATTAATCGACAAGGTCTTAGTTTTCTGCTTAACATTGGATTTTTAATCATTTCTGAAACAATCAACTTATTTAGTTCTTGATACTTTTGAACCATTTTGAAGACTTCATTTATATCTGATAATTCATCCGAAGGTTCAACAGGTGGCAAGAAATCTAGTTTAATCTCCAATTCCTTAACTTTCTTTTGATGTTCTGGTAATAAAGTTTGAGAGGCATTTTCACCAAATGATCGTTTTATCATTTCTTCAACTCTTAGTGCTTCTATTCTCAATAAATTCAAAATCATGTTATAAGTTAATCTAAACTTAGAAACAAGTTTAGTAGGTGTACCCATTGTTACTTCTTTAAAATCAAATGTCTTTAACGGCTCAGTATATGCCATAACAATAACTGTACCAGTTTTATCCAAACCTCTACGACCAGCTCTACCTGCCATTTGAGTGAATTCACCAGGTAGTAAATTTCTAAAGCTTGAACCATCATGTTTTCTTAATTCACTGAAGACAACAGTTCTTGTAGGTAGATTTAGACCCATTGCAAATGTTTCTGTAGCAAATAATACCTTTACCAATGTTTTTGCAAATAAGATTTCAATAACTTCTTTAACTATAGGTAATAGACCACCATGATGAACAGCTATACCACGACTTAGAAGGTCTCTAATAGCAATTATCTGTGGTAATTCACGATCTTCTTTCTTTAATCTAGAAACAGCTTTGTCAATAAACATATGAATTTGTGATTTCTCTCTAGCATTACAAAAATCAATACCATTTAGAGTATTGGCATATTCTTCACATCTCATTTTAGAAAAGACAAAGATAACAGCAGGTAATAAATTGTTTGAATTAAGATATTGGACCAATTCTATCCAAGTGTTTTTACCTGGACGGCTGACTTTAAATCTATCATGACTATTACCATTGTTTGATCCACCACCTCTACCACCACGAGAATTATTTCCAAAACCGCCACGACCACCATTACCACGGGATCCACCACGACCACCACCTCTATTTAGAGAAGGTGTATTATTGTTAACTTTAGGATTTAATGCTAAAGTATGATCTGCAAAGTTTTTATCAAGAAACTTTTTTTCAGCATCAATCACTTTGAAAAGTTTTTGTTTTGCCCAAATATTTATTTCAAGAGGAACAGGTCTTTTTGGAGTTGATATGACATATATATCTTTATGTTTTGTTCTACCAATCCAATTGGCAAATTCAAAGGTATTAGGAACTGTAGCAGACAACAATATAAATTTGATATTATCTGGTAACATTATAATAACTTCTTCCCAAACAACACCTCTATCAATATCATTAACATAATGAACTTCATCAAATATAACAAATTCAACATCTCTAATTAGATCTGCACCTCTATATAACATTGATCTCAAAATTTCAGTAGTCATAATCAAACAATTAGCTTCAGGATTGATTTGTACATCACCAGTAATTAACCCAACATCAATTTCTTTAAAATCTTCTTTAAAATCTCTAAATTTTTGATTAGACAAAGCTTTAATTGGTGAAGTATAAATTGCTTTAGTCATATTCCTATTAGCCATTGCGATTGCATATTCCGCAACAACTGTCTTACCTGCTGATGTATGTGCGGCGACAAAGACAGAGTCACCTTGTTCAAGGTGATAAACAGCTTCTTGTTGAAAGGTATCTAATTGGAAAGGCCATTCTCTAGCCATATTTGGTACAAGTTCATTAAAGTTTTCTATTTTGTGATCAAGATCTACTACATGAGCCCAATCTTTTTGTTGTGGAATAACTGAATCATTTGAAACATGTACTCTTGCAAAATTTATATCAATTGGTAGAAGTTCATCGATCTCCATTTCAAATTGATGATGGCCTTGTGGTGATGATGATAATTTATTGTGTTTAATATCATCTTCAGTTATAATTTCAATAATTTGATCTTCTTCATTGTTATCAACATCATCTGATTCTTTTGTTTCATCATCTAAGTTTACAAAATCTGATGTATTTTGATGAGAATTTATTTCATCAATTTTCAAACCTCTTGAAAGACCTTGTGCTAAATCAAATAAACCATTACTATCTCTATGAAGTAATATACTATTTTCCTTAACTTGATTTGCTGACATCTGAATTCCACCAGGTTGAAATGGTAATTGTAAAGTACCACCATTAAAATTATTTGATTTATCACCGAATTTTCTATTTAAAGATAAAGATGTTGAAGCATTAGCTTGATTTAGATCAGATAAATTAGTCTCTTCTAGATAATTTATAACTTTACCATCAATACCTTTTCTCTTCATTCTGTATTTAGATCTTGAAATTGTTCCTGGTAATTTTAACATTGAATCATAGATGTTATCTGTATTCTTCTCTGGAACCAATTGAATCAAATCCAATAAATCCCATGGTAGTTCATTTGATGGATTAAGGAAGTTTTCTTTTATAGTTTCTTCTGCAACTGCATCATCATTTGAATGGCTGATAACCTTAGATTGTGAGTCTGGATCTAGACACTGATTATCAGAGATATTCAATTGACTCATCAAAAGACCAATCTGATCTAGTTGTGGACTCATAGTTGAACCTATTATATATATAAGATTTTCCTAGTGTTATTTGATTTTTTATGTTGATTTGTTCTTTTTGTTGTTCATTTTTTTTTTTTTTTTTTTTTTTTTTTTTTTTTTTTTTTTTTTTTTTTTTTTTTTTTTTTTTTTTTTTTTTTTTTTTTTTTTTTTTT
>JAJMKA010000028.1:0-162960 GCA_030563805.1 Ruyongia namnaoensis
AAAAAAAAAAAAAAAAAAAAAAAAAAAAAAAAAAAAAAAAAAGCTGTTACTAAAATTGTTGACACAATTGAATAAAGACTACAATATTGAAATCAGTTATTAAGTTTTGTGGTCATTAACTATTAAATACATTTCATTATGCTTATAAATAAATAAAAATTAAAATTAAAATTACTCTGAAACAGAAACTATCAACTGATGAGGATACATATTGGAAGAAGGGGTATGTTTATAACTGCCTATTGAGTATTTGGCAAATGTTGATTATCATTACTACTAATATTGGTGTTTCTTGAATCTTGATTATTTGGTGGTGGTGGTGGTGGATATAAAAATGGGTATGATAATGACAGCTCAACAGTATTTGAAGAATTATTAATTGGTAAATTATGAATCATATTTGGTTCAGATTGACGATAAATAATGGTATTATTAACATGATTTGGTTCATTTAAATAATATATTGGACCATTTGTTGGATTTAAATTTAATTTCATTATTTGAGTTTGTCTATAATGTTGAACTTCTTGGATTGACCATTCTAAACCTTGCTTTTTAATCAATTTCCTTATAAATAATCCACATCTATTGCATAACTTTGAACCTTTATCTAATGGATTTCTTCTCCATTCTGGAGTATTCTCTGTTAAACATCTATAACATTGATTATTTTTATTCTTTCTAACTGAGGTTAAACTCCTTTGAAGTGAATGATTTGAATTATGATATTGTGGTGATGTATTATTAATTAAATTTATATTTGTGTTTGGAGTTTGTGGTTGTGATTGTGGTTGTAATTGAGGAATTGGTTGTACTTGTGATTGGGGTTGATGTTGATATTGAATTTGATATTGATATGGAGGTTGTAATTGTTGATGCTTCTGGTGTTGAGGTTGATACTGATGATGAAAAACATAGTGCTGCTGCTGCTGTGGGGTATTTATGTTGGTATTTGGTGTTTGAATTTGTATTTGTACTTGGGGTTGAATTTGTTGTTGTATTTGAGGCTGATAGATTGATTCTGATGAATTTGAATTATATCTAAAATGATAATTTTGTGGATTATTTGATTGAGATATTGACTTTGTTGGTGATGATAAAGGTTCATGAAAACTTGGATGTATAATTCTGAAAGAATTATTGAAATCTGAAGATGTTGAAGGAGCTGAATAATGATATTGAAAGGATTTAACTTCATTATTTATGAACTTTTGATTTTGATTTATTGGATTAATTGAATTTTGGATTGGTATTGTATTTTGAAAAGGTATTGGTATTGTTTGAGGTATTGCTTGTGGTATCAATTGTTGGTAATGGTGTTGCTGTTGATCTTGTGGTTCAGAATGATTTAAACCTTTTATTTCTTCATGATCTGATTGTTCCGTATTGTTATTATTGGTAGTATTATCATTTATTTGTTCCATCAAATCATATATTGATGGCAATCTAACATGTTTTGAATGCATTATTTTATATGATATTGTTAATTTTGAATTCTGGTTAATTTGAATATTGAAGTATTTTTTGTTTATTTCCCACTTTCTTTCTTCTTTAATTTATATTTTGCACAATTTATATTTAAGAGAATATTGACTATATGTCTTTTTGTACAATCAAAAACAAATATAATTGATTAATTTGATATTGAAGCATTAAAGTTTCAATAATTTGTTTTTAATTTCTCTTTCTTGTTTTGGACCTTCTTATTCTTTTTGAAATTTTCTTATTTAGAATGAATTTATATCTTTCACTGGTTATTTAAAAATGTATGATTGATTAACAAATGAATTCTTTATGACTTAATTGATTTTGACAATTGTAGATAATATCATGGAAATTTAATAAGGCTAAACAGATGATCTGATATAGAAAATTAGAAGGACAAAACCAGAACACAATTGGTTTCGTAATATCAAATTTGAGAACAGTAGTTAATGATGTTGGTAAATATGAGGTACTAGTGGTACTTGATAGTGTATATAGTAGGTCAAATGTGGTTACTAGGTGAGTTGGTTGATTTTGTAGTTTTCCTTTTCTCTTTGTTAAAATGAGTTGTATGTGTTTTTGGAACTAGTTTGAGGTGGATATTGAATAGTTAGAAGATGAAGAAGAAGTGGAATATATATGATGACAGTGATGATTATATTTTAGTGTCAGTTGAATTGTGGTTAAAATAGATATGTATGGGGGTGGTATAGTCCTCAAAACAAAGTGTGTTGAAAGCTACGAGATTTAGAATGGGAAATTAGTGCTTGTTTATATATGATAAATTGAATTAGTAAATCTACACAATATAGATGTCATATTGGAGGCGTTTGAATAATAATTAAATAATTGCTGGTGTAACTATGAGACATTCTTTAGATCAAATTTGCTTTAGAAACCTCAAAGAAAGATCAATATATTTAATTAGAACCCCAATTAGGTTGTAAGATTGACCAGTTTGATCAGTAATCTCACCAATCCGTCCTCTGTCTGTGACAACTTGCTGGTGTCTCTAGGTTGTGAATTCTGGACTTCAAACTAGTATGATTCTACGTTTTAAATTTTTATTTCCAAATTTTCTTTATACAATGCTAGAGGGAAGGCTACAGGCTATCATATATTTCCTTGTTGTTGATGTTTACAGGCTCTCACTTGATCACGAGTAACTACTAACCAGCCATAAAGCACTAGTTCACAATTTATCTTCCTAATTATAGTATATTGTTGATAATTTAAAGCGAACCTCAAACAGACTTTCACCATTTTAATTCATGAATATTTGAACTTGACAATTACTATTGAAATATTGACGGTCCTTTGTTAGTAGAGATGTGAGTAATGAAGAATGAAGATGAACGTATGAACTATGAACTATGAAGTATGAACCTAACAAATTTACTTAACCCAGAGCACAGAACATATATTAATTACATATTAAACGAGATAGATGATAGATGATAGATCTATGAAAAGATCTAATGATCATCATAAAGTGTCGTACTTAATACCCTTATGCTACTACTATTGAAATATATGTGTCGAACTTGAATAAACCTAATCCTAGACCCCCTTTCCCCTTTCAGATACACTCAGCATTAAAGCATGTAATTATAGCATTATAGCATTGTTATTTGTAGATGATGGTTTAACCAATTGATGTCAAGTGTTAACAGTCCAACCGTCCAACCACACAACACTCCAACCTCCAACCTGCAACCACAGAAGCTATGTGATTACTGATAGCATAGTTTGTAAATTGTAACATTGTAACTGTTTAAAGGCACCATGTTCTCACTTTCGACGCCTGGACAAACAAAAAGACAAACACAGGTACAGAATTAGAATGTAGTGCTGACTTGTAAAAGATCTCTTTACGCTTTGGTTGCCCTGCTGGTCCACCCTCTCTCTGAAGACTCCAAGTCTCTAATCTCTCACTATCAAGTATCAACTACTATATTTCACTCCTTGCTCACAAGTACAACTCAGAGATTTGAGATTAGACAAACCCATTAAGGGCAAGAATGGCAGAGTTTTCGTGGTTTTTTGAATTTAGTCTAAGTAGTAAGTACTAGAACTACTACTATTTATAGAGCATTTATCTATTTACTAAGCCAGATGATATTTCTCCTTAGAAACTAGAAACAATATGCATTCATATCTCTAATTGTTTCTTTATTAAACGATAAAATTCACAATAATTTTTCACTAAATATTAATTAAATTCAAAAAATTATAATATAAACTGTCAAATAATTATAAACTGGAGTATTTTCTTGCAAACTTATTCAAATTAATTATAACTTATAACTTTCTTATAATGTCGCAACATTGTGAATTATCCACTGATCACTAGTACTTCATATTAATATTGCTATTATTTGACTCTCAGACTCAGCTATAACAGAATCATTAGTTAATTTTCCCTTAGGCTGAAGTTATAAATACTCTTAATTCAAATTATCATAAATAGATTTTTTACTAGATGAAAAACTAGTGTAATACAGCATTCAATCTCTTCACTGATCAATGAGCTTGAATATTTATCAATAACTCATCAATTAAGCATCAAAGATTCATTAGTACGTGCTTCTGATTCCCAACATCATACTAGTTCTACTATTGATCTATCAAATATCAACCTATAAAGATCAAATAATATGATCTATAACGTGGTATAATGTTTATTATACTAATCAGACTTTATAGATAATTTTAAAATTTCTTCATTTCATCTAATATAAAATTATTAAAATCATTATAATTATCAATATATAAATGATGAAATAATATCTCTCAATCATTTCAAGAAAAGAACGTCTGAATTGAATTAGATGATTACAGATGATTCCATATATGTCTTTTAAGCGCAGTATATTAGTGAATTAAAGGTGCAATAATCTTAGTAAATTCAATATCTGCTATTATAATATGAAATCACCAAATAGTTAAAGATATTTGAATTTTGATTTTTGATCAAATCGATCTATCAGAGCTTGTAGTTGATACATTAATTAGATGCAGACCCTCATTATTAATTATCATTTATCAATAAGACTTAGCACAATGTCAGACTAAATTAAAACCATGAATTTAAGAGCTAGAACATACAACTCTAGAACTCTAGAATGGGTAGAAGTTATAACCATAGAAGGATAAAGTAGTGTATACAACATTACAAGTTACAACTGTCTACTGAGTACTGACTATCAAGTAACAAACTTCTCAATCACTTCTTCAAAATAACAATTATACCTACCAGCCAATCAAATTGGTTTATTGTATATTTCGGTTTAATGCAAAAATCTCGGTAGATAAAAAAAAATTAAATTAAGCTTAATTTTAAATTTGAATTTTTTCTTTGTTGAAAATCTCATTCAGCGAATCACGATTAGTATTTTATATTGTACAACAAGATATTTCGTGTCTGTGTTAGTAGATATTTAAGCTTTCCATCTACTATTCTCATATATCTATACAATCGAATTCATATATATCTATTACAAAATCGTTGTATCACATAATTAACCAAAATATTAATAATCCCATTTTCTTAATTATATCCAATGAGCGACACGTAAATTCAAATTAATTATAAAGATATAAGATACCACTTTAATACTACTCACCATATACTTATTTCAGGCCACAGAAAATACAACCAATTAATCAGAGATTCAGAGATTATCGAGATTAGAGGGCCCACCTGTCTTCCACAATAGATTTTTTTTAAAAAAAACTAGAAAGAAAAGAAAACTTGCAAATAATAGGGTGAAAAGAAAAAAAAAACTTAAAATCCCGTATGAAGAAACTCTAAAAAAATTTTATAACTTATATTCTTCCCATTTACCTTTAGTTCAAAAGAAAAGAAATAGAATTTCACCTATTATCACTCTTAATCATAATGAAGTTCTTCAAAATTGCTTCTCTAACTTGTTCTTTACTATCAGCTTTTGTTAATGCAGCTGAAGAAACTTCAGATCCTGAATGGGTTACCTACACTAAAAACTTACCAGAAACCACTGTAATTGTTACTAGATATTTAGGTACTACTGAATTAATAGGTTCACAATATACCACCAGACATATTGTTGAAGTTTTCAATGGTGAAACTATTACTCAAACCGTTACAGGTATCAGAGGTATTGGTCATCATTATACAGAAGCTGAAGCTGAAACTACAGACCCTGAATGGGTTACTTATACTAAAAACTTACCACAAACAACATTTATTGTTACAAGATATATTGGTACTACTGAATTAATTGGTACCCAATATACAACTAGATATATTGCTAAAAATGAAAATGGTCAAGATTTTACTGAAACTGTTACAGGTCTAAGAGGTATTGGTCATCATTATACAGAAGCTGAAGCTGAAACTACAGATCCTGAATGGGTTACCTATACTAAAAATTTACCAGAAACTACTATTATTGTTACTAGATATTTAGGTACTACTGAATTAATAGGTTCACAATATACTACCAGACATGTTGTTGAAGTTTTTAATGGTGCTACTATTACCCAAACTGTTACAGGTATCAGAGGTATTGGTCACCATTACACAGAAGGTGATGCTGAAACTACAGATCCTGAATGGGTTACTTACACTAAAAACTTACCAGAAACCACTATTGTTATTACTAGATATATTGGTACTACTGAATTAATTGGTACTCAATATACTACCAGACATGTTGTTGGATTTTTCAATGGTGAAACTGTTACACAAACCGTTACAGGTTTAAGAGGTATTGGTCATCATTACACAGAAGCTGAAGCTCAAACTTCAGATCCTGAATGGGTTACTTACACTAAAAACTTACCAGAAACTACCGTTATTGTTACCAGATATCTAGGTACTACTGAATTAATAGGTTCACAATATACCACCAGACACATTGTTGAAGTTTTCAATGGTGAAACTATTACTCAAACAGTTACTGGTATCAGAGGTATTGGTCATCATTATACAGAAGCTGAAGCTGAAGCTGAAGTTAAACCTCAAAGTTCAGATCCTGAATGGGTTACTTACACCAAAAATTTACCAGAAACCACTATTATTGTTACTAGATATTTAGGTACTACTGAATTAATAGGTTCACAATATACTACCAGACATATTGTTGAAGTTTTTAATGGTGCTACTATTACCCAAACTGTTACAGGTATCAGAGGTATTGGTCATCATTACACAGAAGGTGCTCAAACTAATTCATCAAATTCTTCAAGCTCAGTTGGTCATATTTTATTAATTGTTTTCTTAATCTCTTCTATTATTGCTGTTGCTCTATACTTATTCTTACAATACAGACATAAAGTTAGTTTAGGTAAGAAATATTTGAGTTTAGACGATGCCAATGAAGCTTTACATCAAGAACAACATACAGAAGCAGAATATGAAGATGAAGAAGCTTTATAATTAGTATCTATCAATTCTAATTAGTTTTCTTTTATTCACAGGGCTCTATAAGTAATTAATTTGCTTAATCCATTTCTTTTATAACTATTTTATGTACACTTTTAGGATATTTTTTTTGACTAGTATATATATCTAAAATTATGAACGCGCATTAGCTGACTATTTAAGTTATTTATATACGGCTAATTTGTGATAATTTTATATGATATATATTTTATTAATTGATTATGAATTGTAAAATCTTTGAATCAAAAATTCAAAACTAGTAGAATATGTATAATTATTATTATTATTTTTTTTTGACTTTATCATGAATAATAGGGCTTAGAAATCAAGCCCTTATGGTAATTTCTATTACTATATTATATAATTGTTAAAAATTCATGAATGAAATCACCAAAAGGTATTGTTGCAATCCCATTACTCTCTATATCAAACTTTTTAAACATGTTGGTCAACATCAGAAGCCATATTAGACTTTCAACAAATGAATCAAATTTCATACAAGTCATTCCTCTATTATCATTCAGATCTGAAAATTTTTGGAATATAAATAGTATTAAATCAGTTGAAAGTTTATATCCAAAGTTAATTAAACAATTTTGATATTCCCCAAATGAAACAGTTTGATTATTATCAGTGTCAAATTGAATAAATGTTCTTTTCCAATAATTTAAATAATTAGATAATTTAGTAAAATTTCCAAAATTAATATCATTATTAAATAGTTTAATAATAGATCGTATACATGATTTTGAGAATCTGATATTTGGGAAAAAATTTAGTTGAATTAGTGAATTATATAATTCTAATTCTGATAATCTTCCTGATTTATTTGTATCATTCCTTGTAAAAACTTCATAAAGTTGTTGTTCAATATCTTTATTTGAATTCATATTCTTTTGTTGTTGGTAATTATTTGGACCATTTGGGTAGCTTCTATTATTAGATGTGTGTTGGTTGTTGTTAGGTATGTTTTTGGTACTTTGTAAAACTGGAGATGATCTATAACTATTAGACATTTGATTAGGGAGAGAAGGAATAGGCCTTCTATTTGGATCATTGATATAACTTGAACTTTCGTTCCCTATGGGTCTTGGGTGGGTGTATTGTGATTGATTTGGGTGTAATGGAGGTGTAAATGATCCAACATCATTGTTTATTGTTTGTGAAGTAGGTGGTTTTCTAGTACCAGTGACCCTTTTAGTAGTTACACCAAATGCCTCTGTTGGCGTAGGAAAACGCTAATTTAAAAATAACACGATTGTTAGTATGTCTTTGTAATAGTGTAAAAATGTTTCTTGCACTTCTTTAATGAAAAGATCACGATTCCACACTTACCAAAAGTTCATCACGGCTCATGTTCAATTAATTGTCAAGTATCAATCATAACATTGGACTCGATCTTTTAGTATTTTTTTTTTAAAAATAGAGATTATAAGATGTCCAGGTGTTTGTCTTAAAAGTGGAATATAGTATTTTTGACAAAGCTTGAGAATTGAGTGTCTACAATAAATCTAACAGTGATTATTCTACATTAGTTGAATCAATAAAATATCGTTAAGTAAATTTGACTTTTTGAATTTATATTAAAATATTGCAAAAACTAAAACACATTGGATTTAAAAAGTTATGAATTTATTTAGAAATAATTTAATATCTTCTGTGGTTTCTTGAGTTTGGTAATTCTGGAGCAGATTCTTGTAAACGAGTCTTTGGTAAGATACCTTCTGGGACGTGTAAATATTCTCTTAAGTATTCAACACCTTCATCAGTTAAGGTATAGTAATAGTATTGCCATGAAAATTGGGTCTTGACGTAACCTTTTGAAGTTAATGATTGTAAAGCCTTGATGACATATAAGTTTCTAGTGTCAATTTCTTCGTGCTTGGCTTGGTTGTAATCCTTCTTAGCAACAACAACACCTTCTATTTACAATGTAGTTAGTATTCATCCTTTAATTTATATTAAAGATTAAACTTTTTAATTAAAAGCAAAATAGTTTAGTTAAGATATTAGAAAACAAATTGAAAATCATCTTTAGAGTTTAAAGTTTTTGAGAAGCATTAATGTACTGTAAATTGTTGATTGAAAGAATATGATCTTGTAAGTTGAGTTGTTCAGTATTGGAAAATGAGGTTAAATTGAATATTTATGAAAAAAAAGAATTGATCTTGTAAAAAATAAACAAACATGATGTGATGTTCATAAATGATTTCTAGTGATTGATAAATGAATGGTTATATGAAATATGAAGAGAGTTTATAATTATATTTGATATTATGACATTGATCCTTGAGACTTGTATAAATAATTTAATGATTTATTAATGATGATTGTATTTCTTTATAATTACTTGAATATCAAAACTTGATGAAATGAAGTAAATCAAATTGCTTTCTAATAGTCTTATAACGCTACAACATACCTTGGAATAAGTATTGGTGGATCTTGGTTCTATCTTCTTTTGGGATAAGCATGATTATGGACTTTTACTGATACCTTATTAACTTGAGTTAGAGAAAGGGAGCTTTCTAATTTTTGATGTTTTTTTTTTTCAGAGTGGGTTTTGCAGAAATTCAAATAGTGGGCTTACCGAATTTTGGCAAGTTTTTGTAGCTTTTTGTTAGTGTTTTTGTATTTGCCGATTGGCGAAAAATAAAAAAATGAGTCTGGTGTACGGGTGACAAGAAATTTGTGACTGCTAGAATTTTCAAGTCAGCTAGCCCTAAAATATAGTCAGGTGCTTTAGGGCACAAACACCCTAGATAATATTTTTTTTGTTAAACGATAAGGAGAACTAGTAGAGAACTGAGAAGTTTAAATACAGTACTATATGTAAAAAAGAAAATATAAACAATTCAACTGATAAATTAATCACTTTATTCAAAGGTACACTCGCTTTATATGTCATCTAAATATTTCTGGTAACTATTTCACTATTTCATCTTCTTTTGAATCCCTTGTCTTTCAATTCCATCTCAATTATAGTAACAATAACAATGAATCAACCACAAAATGAAGGAACAGCTAGTAGTAGAACAAATTCTATAAGTACACATCCAGATATTGAAGTGCAATCAGTACTTTCTTTCAATAGAAGGTATCAACAATCTATTCTATATAGATTAATTAAATTTTTATCAAAATTTAAAATATTCCATATCCCTATTCTAAACTTGGTGATTTTATCCATATTCATATTTATGTTAATTAAATTCATTCCACATTATGAATCAAGATATGAAAAAACTATTTTGTTTACCACAATGAATGCAAACCTAATCCTTTATGGAATATCAGATAGTTTAGCTCAAACAATAACAGCATTAGTAACAGGAATAAGAAAACCAAGATCAATAAGATTAAATAGTATTAGTTCTATACAGATGAATCAACTTGGAAATCCAACTACTATTAATAACAAAAACTCTAATGAACGTTCTTTATCGCATGATGATGAAGCTCTATATACTGATTTTGGTGATTCCAACTTTAATGCAAATACAATAGATGAAATAGGTGATGGATTTTCAAAAATCAATGAACATACAATATTGAAAGATCAAACAGACTCTTATATATTTAACCCAAGAAGATTCTTTGGTTTTCTTCTCTGGGGTATAATTCAATCATTTGCTCAAATATGTTGGTATTGGGTTCTTAATCATTTCTTTACAAGAGAACCAACATTTGTATCAGTTTTAGAAAGAGTTTTATCAGATCAACTTATTTATTCACCAGTCTCATTATTTTCTTTCTTCACTTATTCAAATTTTGTTTTAGAAGGTGGTGATACAGATTCGTTACATAAAAAGATTAAAAAGATCTATTTCTCAACATTAATTGCCAATTATTGTGTTTGGCCTTTAGTTCAATTTATAAATTTCTTGATTATGCCTAGAAGATTTCAAGTACCTTTCAGTTCAAGTATTGGTGTGATTTGGAATTGTTTTTTATCTATGAGAAATGCAGCAAATTAAAAGTCAATTTATTCATGGTTATTTACTTTACATATACACCTTTAGGTTTAACATTAATGCCATTAATTGTAAAACTTACTTTTTAAAAATATACTAATCTGTATCTTCTAATAATTAAAAATTGCCATTATGACTATATGAAGTGTAAGTATATACATTAATGATAATAACATATTTCCAACCATTCATTAATTAAACTGGAAAATTTCGTACTTGGTTAAAATTTAATAGAATATGGCGCTTCTCAAATCCTAAAAAAATATAAAGCTGAAAACAATTTTCAATTCAAAGGTATTGGTTCCATTATAAATATTTCCTTCAATAGTATTTTAATGGTCATTTAATAAGTAATTAAACGTTTCTTTACTACATGATCCCTTCATTAAATATGCCTAACTCATTCGCTACAAATATGTTTGCAAATCAAAAGAAACAAAAAGAACAAAGTGAGATTGAAGAAGCAATAACATTAGAAGATAATATTAAATCTCAAAGAAGAAACCTATCAGTACTTGAAGAGGTTAATATTCCTACAGAAATATTACCTGAAACAGTTTCATTCAATTCACTAAACCGTGTTAATGAATTCCTGGTGATGCTTTTTGTTGTATTTGGTATGGTTTGTTTATTCTCTTGTGGTAATGACACTATTGAGTTGGGATTAAAACATCTAACAGTTTCAAAGGAGAATATATCAATCTTACAAAGTGTGCCATTTTTGAAGGAATTGAATTATTACAATATTATTGACGACTTTGGTGATGACTTTAAAGAACTTGAAATATATCCAGGAACAACTGTCAGACATGATCAAGTATTGCTATACATCACCATCCAGACAAGTATTAAGAATACAACAACTTCTCTTACTAAAGTTATATCAAAACCTGGTAATGAATTTTCCAATTATTTCTCATTGGGACCCAAACATTTAAACTATGAAATCTTGATCACTTATTTCTTGCCCTTATATATATCAAATGGTGGCTTGAATCATCTTAAAGAGTATAAAGAATTTTTTGCAGTATACAGAGCCCAAAGAATTATGACCTTTGTAACATTAGTTATTCTCATAGTATTATTATTGGCAACCTTAATCAAATGTTGTATTATACTCTTTGAAAACAAACATCATAAAACTAAAACACAACAAAATAAATCAAAGCTCTGCAATCTTAATAGATATATTGATGTACTTCAAGCATTACTTTTCACTGCAATTGGTTGTACTCTGACAGGGATCCTCATTACACAATTTATTATTGATCATACTTATACAGGTTGGAAGTCAGCACTTCAGACTATAACAATAATTCTTATCCTCTTTTCCTACATAGTATCAGGTCTTACAAATTACATACCTTAACTTATCAGTGCTGGTCCCTTGATCAATTGCTTAAGACTTGAAACAACGGATTTAGAAAGATCACAATCTATGGGTGTTATTCTATCTGGATTGTATTTTTGTCATCTTGCTGTTTATAGTGTATTCTGTTCTTTTGTTAACAACAGAAAGAAAAAAAAAATGACGAGAAAAATAAAAATTTATAAAAATTGAAGAAATAAATTCAAATTGAACAACATTTTAAGATAAATACATCTTATTCTTGCACTTCAACCAACATGGCTTCAACTAATAATCTCACCAACATACCTTCACAAAGACCTCAAGAAATAAACGAAATACTTGACACTCTTAAGAGATACGATGTTTCAGTAATCAAAGATTTAGAAGATTACTTAAATAATCAATTCACTTCAGGTTATAGTGATTTAAGTTCAAACCTTGCCTTATTAAAGTTATATGAACTTACTGATGAAAACTCTAAAGAAAGAGAAGAATGCACTATAAAGATTTTAATCCTTGGTTTAACTCAATTTAGTGAACAAGATTTTACTTTATATTTACATTTATTACCAAGTTATATATTCTCTGCTGTTAATGAATTCACCAAGAAGATCCAAAATTTAATAAGTTTATACGAATTATTGATTGCTAACAAATACTCAACTTTCATTTCAAAGAATGAAGAATTCCAAAACATTATTGATAATGAACATATTGCTTTAATTAAAGATTGTTATGAAACTAATAAAAATGCTAAATTTATTGAAAATAAAAATATCACAGAAGATATTGTTGTTGGAAAATTACAAAAGGTTGTTGGATCTCTTTTACAAAATTAATCTTTTGAATTAAAGTATTATACATTTGATCTAACTATTAATAGTCTTATTGATCTAATTGTAAAGGATGATTAAATTCTTTTAATATTTGTCATTTCTCTTTATTTTATTGCTTAACTTTAATCACACCTGATATTTTCATGGTTTATCTTTTAAATAAATATTATATATAAAATTTCCCTCTATATATAAGAATCTGTACCTCTAATATTTTAACCTTTCTCTTGATTGATAAAACTTGTACTTTACACTTCTTATTTGAAAAGTAATTTTAATACTTTAAAAACAGTTAATTGTACCATAAAACTCTTGAAAATTAATACGCAAAAATAAAGAAGTCCTAGTGGTTATTTGACACACATAATTACCTTAAATCACTACTCATAATTGTATTCTATTTACTTCAAAGTTCAAATAAAACTGCAAAAAAGCATCTTTGATTATATAATAGAAAAAAATGGTAGGTCCACATTTTTGAAAAGAAAAAAAAAATTTTTTAACAAGATGAGATGCTTCACTTAAACCAACTATTATTTAACTATAAACCCATTGACAACTTTACTGGTGACTGAAAATGGCTGTAGGTACTAAGAGAAAGAGATCCAATTCAGACTCAAAGAAGAAGGAATCTCCTCTTGTTAGACAAGATAGCACAGTTATCCCTACCAAGTCTGTATTAGATACAAGTGAAGTCTCTTTCCCAAGAGGTGGTTCATCTGTTTTGACGCCATTAGAATTAAAAGAAGTATCAAATCAAGCTACTTCAGATGTTTTATTTGAAAAGAAAGATGTTACTGATAAGAAAGATGTTGCCAAAAGACCTTCCAAGAAGAAGAAGGTAGCTAAATCCATTGAATCCTCAACTTCTTCAGATAAAGAATCTATTCCAGTTGAAAATCTTACTTTCAAAAGTTTGATTCCAGGAACATTAGTATTGGGTAAAGTCATCGAAATTAATAAGTTAGACTTAGCTTTATCTTTACCAGATAATTTAATAGGTTATGTTCCAATCACCAACATATCAACTTTAATAACTCAATCTCTTGATAAATTTCAAGAAGATGAAGAAGAATCATCTGATGAAAGTGAATCTGATGGTGACGATGATGATGAAAAAACCGTTGTTAATAAAGCTTCTAAAACAAAGGAAACTAAATCATTCCCTGAATTAAACAAATTTTTCAGAAAGGGACAATGGTTACGTGCTATTGTTGTTGAAAATAGCAAATCTAATAAACAAAAAAAGCACATTGAATTATCTATTGAAGTTGAAAAGGTTAATAAAACATTAGAAGAAGAAGATATTGCTCCAAATTGTACATTACAAGTATCTGTTAAGAGTATAGAAGATCATGGTGCTATTCTTGACATTGGAAAAGGTTCTCTTACAGGTTTTATTTCAAATAAAGATTTAAAGAATGCAGACTACAAATTAGAAGATTTATCTCCAGGTTGTGTACTTTTAGCTACCATCACAAAGAGGGATAGAGCTGTAAATGTTTCTCTTGTTAGAAGCAAAAATATTCCAACAACAGCTATCTCATCTATTGACTCCATTGTACCAGGTAATTTAATCAATACTTTAGTTACCGAAATCAAAAAAGATGGTTTGATTACAAGATCATATGGTTTAATTGACTCTTCTATAAATCTTGCACATTTAGAAGTATTCCAAGAAGCTGAAATAAAACACAAATTTGCTATAGGTTCAAATGTCAAAGCTCGTGTTATTGCTGTTTTATTAGGTAGTTCAGGTAAGAAACTTGTCCTTTCTGTCCAATCACATATTTTGAATTTATCAGAAGCATCACATAATGCAAAAGTTGCTTCATCTCCTTTAGATGCTTTCCCTGTTGGTTATGTTTTCAATGAAGTCGAAGTTAAAGGTTATGATTCAAATTATATTTATGTTAAAGCTGGTAGTTCATTAGGACAGATCCATATTTCAAGAATTGATCAAGATAAATCTGATATTAGTGTTCATTATAATATTGGTTCAAAACACAAGGCTAGAATTTTAGGTTTTAATGAATTTGATAGATATTATACTTTATCAATGAATCCAAAAATTATAAAACAAACATACTTGAGAGTACAGGATATCCCAATCGGTGAATTAGTCACAGGTGAAATATTAAGTGTCTCAGCAGACGAAGGAATCAAGTTAAAGATTTTTGATGTATTTGAAGGTATTGTTCCATCTCAACAAATGAGTGATATTAAATTAATCTACCCAGAAAGAAAGTTTAAAATTGGTTCCAAGGTTAAAGGTAGAGTATACAGTTTATCTAAGAACAAGCATAACGTCTATCTTACCTTAAAGAAATCATTAGTAAACAATGAAAATGTCATTACAAAGTTTGAAGATGCAAAAGTTGGTGACAGAACAACAGGTTCTGTTTATTCTTTAAAACCTTCAGGTGCTATTATTTCCATGTTTGGTAACATCAAAGCATTCTTACCAAAATCAGAGATTAGTGAAGCATTTGTAAGAAAACCAGAAGACTATTTACGTTTAGGTCAAACTTTAACTGTTAGAATAACTAATATTGACTCTGAATTAAAGAGAATTCGTGTTAGTTGTAAGTTAACATCAGAAGATTCAACTAAAAACAATGATTCTATTCTAGAACATCTAAAAATTGGTAGATCTATTGTCAAAACTCAAATTATTGAAAAGACCAAAGATTCTGTTATTGTTGAATTGGATAGAACTAATGTAAAAGGTGTTATTTTTGTTGGTCATTTATCTGATGGTAATTATGAACAAAACCGTGCTCTTCTTAACAAGTATTCAAAAGGTGATGTTATTGAAGCTGTTATTCTAGATAAAGATCAACGTACTAATGTTTTCAATTTATCTGCAAAAAGTTCATTGATTGAAGCTGCCAAATCTGAAAAATTACCAGTTAACTTCAGTGATATCAAAATTTCAGATAATCTTGTTGCTGGTTATATTAAATCAATAACTGATAAAGGTGTTTTTGTTGGTTTTGGTGGTAAGCTTGTTGGTTTGGTTTTAAGTAAGCATGTATCAAATCACCCTGTTAAATTAGACAAATTATTTTATCAAAATCAATCTATCATGTCAAAAGTTATTAGAACAGATGATAAAAATGAAAGATTCTTATTATCCTTGAAATTTGATAAGAAAGATATTTCTAACCCTATTGATTCTTCTATTACTTCTTTAGATGACTTTGTTCCTGGAAAAAAAACAAAGGCAATCATCAAATCGGTTAAACAAAATCAATTAAATGTTGAACTTGCTGATAATATTCAAGGTCGTATTGATGTTTCTGAAGTTTATGACAACTTTTCAGATATTTCAAATACAAAACAACCCCTAGAAAACTTTAAAAAGGGTGATATTATTGATGTTAAAATCATTGGTTATCATGATGTTCGTAATCATACATTTTTACCTATTACACACAGAAAATCTAAGCAGGTTATATATGAACTTAGTGCTAGAAAATCTATTGTTCATTCTGAGTCACATAAGTCATTATCATTAGATTCTATTACTGTTGGTACAGAGTGGATTGCTTATATTAACAATTTTTCAAAAACATATGTTTGGGCCAATATCACACCAACTATTAAAGGAAGAATCCATCTCCTTGATTTATCAGAAGATCCAAATTTACTTGTTAATAACATTAAAGAAAATTTCCCATTGGGTACTGCATTGAATGTCACTGTTAAATCAGTTGATACTGAACATAACACATTATTATTAACTGCTAGAAAGAGTATCGTATCATATGATGAAATTAAAGTTGGTTCAACCTTACCAGCTAAAGTTCTTAAAGTTTCTACTTCATTTGTCCTTTTGGAAATTTCAGATGATTTAAAGGCAATTTCTTTTATTACAGATGCTTTAGATGATTATAGTAAAAAATTAGAAGATGTTTATTCTAAGGATCAAATTGTTAGTGCTACAGTCTTAAATGTTGATAAAGAAACTAAGAAAATAAATGTTTCATTACGTTCTTCTAATAATAAATCTAAATCAACTGAATCAGCTGCAGACTTAAAGACAGGTGAAGTTGTATCAGGTTTCATTAAGAATGTAACAGAAAAAGGTCTATTTGTTTCTCTTGGTCGTTCTGTTACAGCATTTGTCAAGGTATCAGATTTATCAGATTCTTTCATTAAAGATTGGAAAAAATTCTACAAACAATATCAAATGGTAACTGGTAAGGTAACAAATGTTGAAGGAGATCGTGTCACATTAACTTTAAAAGAATCAGAAGTTAGCGGTGAGTTTAATATCTTTAAGAAATTTACAGATTTAACAGTTGGTGATATTTTTGAAGGTTCTGTTAAAAGAGTTACTGATTTTGGTGTTTTCGTTAAACTTGATGGTACTATGAATATTACTGGTTTAGTTCATCATTCAGAAATTTCAGATAATCCAGTCACTGATTTAGCTGCATTGTTTGGTGAAGGTGATAGAGTCAAAGTTAAACTTCTAAACATAGATTCAGATAAGAAACAATTGAGTTTAGGTATGAAAGCTTCTTATTTTATTGATGAAGACCAAGAAATGGCCAATGCATCAGATGATGATGAAAATAGTGGTAATGAAGAAAATTCAGATGAAGAAGAAGAAAATGATGAAGATGAAGATGAATTAATTGAAGATGCTTATGAAAATTATGAATCAGATAACTCATCATCTAATTCAGATGAAGAAGAAGATACAAATCCAGAAACAAAATCAATAAATGGTTTAACTACTAATGGTTTTGATTGGAGTGTAAGTGTTTTTGATCAAATTAATGATTTCTCTGACTCAAGTGATGAAGAAGATTTTACATCATCAAGAACCAAAAAGAAGAGAAGATCAAATGATATTGTTCAAGATACTACTGGTGATATACAAGCAAGAGCTCCACAATCTGTATCTGATTTTGAAAGACTTATTATTGGTAATCCAAATTCATCAATTGTCTGGATGAATTATATGTCTTTCCAATTACAATTAAGTGAAATTGAAAAAGCAAGAGAGATTGCTGAACGTGCTTTAAAAACCATTAACTATCGTGAAGAGCAAGAAAAACTTAATATCTGGATTGCATTGTTAAATTTAGAAAACACATTTGGTACTGAAGAAACTTTAGAAGAAGCATTTAAGAAATCATGTGAGTATATGGATTCATTGACTATGCATCTAAGGTTAATAAATATCTATATTTTATCAGATAATGATGAAAAAGCAGAAAGACTCTTTAAAGTTGTTACTAAGAAATTTGGTAAATCATCTGTTGCTGTTTGGGTCACATATGGTACATATTTAATCAAGAAAGGAGAAAATCAAAGAGCTCATGAAGTTTTAGCTACTTCATTAAATTCATTACCAAAACAAAATCATATTGAAGTTGTTCGTAAGTTTGCTCAATTAGAATTTTCAGAAGGTGATCCAGAGCAAGGTCGTACATTATTTGAAGGTTTGATTGCAGATGCTCCAAAGCGTATTGATATATGGAATGTTTATATTGATCAAGAAATGAAGAAGAATGAAGTAACTAAAGTTGAAGAATTATTTGAAAGAGTTTTAGCAAAGAAGATTTCAAGAAAACAAGCCAAATTCTTTTTCTCTAAATGGTTGGCATTTGAAGAGAAACAAGATAATACAAAGTTCATTGAATATGTTAAAGCCAAAGCACAAGAATATGTCTCAAACTATTCCAGTGAAAAATAGTCATATAAATGTTGTCTTTAATAATAAAGACATTTGATGTAATGTATATTAGCCATGTTATATAAATAATTTAAATTTAAGGTATAAACTAATAATTCTTTTAATTATAATTTGTATAATTAAAGTGTAAAATCATTATTTACATTTTTATACAAAACCGCTGTTAATATAAAGAATTTTTAATCGTGTTATTAACACACAGGCTAATAAAGCTAACATTCTATATAACAGTTAATATGTCTTCATAAAAGAGGGAAATGATAGAAAAATATTTGTTAGTTGTAGATATCTTGATTTTGAGTTTTGACACAAAAATAAAAATTTGCATCAATTTTAAAATCCATATTCCATTTTTGAAAATATTGAGGGAAATGTACAATAATAATAGTAATCAATTACACTGATCTATTATTCTATAATTGAACTCTAGATATTGTTTGTGGTGAATTAAACTATTATATGGTTATTAATTTTACTGTTAACAATATGGATCCCAAACCTACTACAAGGAGGAAATTTTGTCATTCCCTCTTCTACAGTTTAGCAATACTCATAGTTTTAATAGTGTTACTAAAATATCTACTTCATTCAACAGTTCTACCTGCTATCAAGCAATTCAATCCTGCTAAATTAAAGTACCAAAGCCATCAATATACATCTTCAAAACTGATTAGTCAACTTCCAAATTACAGTCCATATTCAAATTCATTGGGTGAAGAATCTTATGATATTTCAACATCGTTGCCTTTCCAAAAAATGATTACATGTAGTGAGGTCAGAGATCCAGTCTCATGTTTCAATAGACTACAAACAGATTTATTAAAGATTGTTTCCTTCAATCAGAAAAATTCAAATTCAGAATTACTTTTAAGAAGGATCACCAAGTAAGTTTAATATATTACCATATCATATCACATTAACCTTCAATTTATGTTAACCTGTGAGAAAATGTAAGTGATATATATATATATATATACTAATAAATCAACAATATAGCTGTCTTGAAGATGTGGTTAGAAGTACAAATAATGAAAATTCAAATATAATGAACTTCAGAATACATTCTTGTTTCATAGTTTTTCCAACAAAAAGTGATTATATGAGTAATTCAAATCAACTCAACACATATGAATCCAAAAAATCATCTATATCTTCTCTGAATATATTAATTTTCATTTTGATTACATTTGTTGTTATTCTCACAAAGTTTGATGATAATTACCAATTTTTGTTTAATAAACATATTGAATCTGAAAGTCTGATGGAAGAAAGTATGCAAATTGGTATATCAGATTATAATAAATCAAAAGGAGAAGAAGATGATAAAGGCATTATAATAACCAATACAAGTTCTATTGTTCACTTTTCCAAGACGAATTTTGTTGAAAATAGTAATAAACTAATTTCTTGCCATGAAAAGGATGCCACAGTCACTTCAGATAGACCAATATATAAAGATTCGTATAATTCATTTAATAGGAAAGGAACAATAATCATTGAAACCCAAAAAATAAAAAATGGATGTTTAGATTCATCTAATAATGAAGTATTTGACCTATCAACTGAGAGTGGGAAAAAGAAATGGACAAACTATTGTCAGAGATCGATTAAAACGGTGAATTATCAAGAAAATACTAGAATTAATACCAGTTCAGAAGGAAGCACAATGAAATCTTCATATATATCAACCATTTATGATAAAACCAACAATAATAAGAAACCTCCATTTGAATCTATTTTAATAAAAGATGAAATTGAAAATATTGATAAAGAATCAGTGATAGATATAAACCCTAAATTTACCAACAATGCTAACTATATGGATGAACTGAAGATAAATAACATTAGCAGTAATCAAACATTCAGTATCATCAAATCTGGGATGAAAAGAGCAAGAGAAGACATCAATATACATGATCCAAAACAACCAATCCCATCAGTACTAGAATATCCTATGTTTGATAAGAATGGAAGGCCATATCGTAGAGTTTTCCTACCTGGAAGGGGTTGGATATCAGCAAAGAAGTTGAAACAAGAAAAAGAATGTCTTCTACACTCTGTTGTATAGTACTATAAGTTTATAGTTTAGTTTATTAGTTGTACATTTTTTAGGAAGGAGCAAAAAAAGGCAACTTTGTAAAAATTCAAAAAGTAGAATTCAACTTATAACTTTATAACTAATAAAGACATCAAGTTCAATAAGATTTGATGTCGAGTTCTCAGAAAGGATCATATATAATCTGCATTGACTGTCCATTGACTGAGAATACTGATAGTTTGTTCAAAAAGGCATATACTGAGAATAATATTTTCTGTTCCTTAGATACTTCCTTGTTAACTGATAGCAACAACACTAAAATTGTTCATAATATTGATAGTACTAGTATTAACTCTGATCATTCAAATAGCAATAGAATTGAGCTACTTCAATCAAAAACACTCACCTCAGATTATAGATATTCAGACCTTTACATAACACCAATTGAAACCATGTCAATCTCGCAACTTAACAATGAACCATTAAAGGCAAAATTTATGGGATATGGAGTTGTAAGACTATACAGGGAACTTGATAGCACAAAATCAGAAGATACGGATGAAATAGAGTTTGATGATACAACAATAGCCATTTTATCTGTTCCTAATTATTTTTCACCTACTGAATTATTAAGCTTTCTTGGTGGCGAATCAATTATTGAAGAAGTTTCACATTTTAGATTAATTAGATCCAACAATCCAAATAGATTTATGGTATTGATGAAATTCAAATCAAATGAATCAGCAAGATCATTTCATGAAACTTTCAATGGAACCAAATTTAATTCATTAGATTCAGAAGTTTGTAGGGTGATTTTTGTGAAATCAGTTATATTCAAACCATTAAATTTAAATTCACAAGAAATTCCATATCTTTTAGAAGATCCATTTACTTCACAAGTTAGAGATATAAATAAATTGAAAAATACAATAAGTTCAATCAAAGAATTACCAACATGTCCAGTTTGTCTTGAAAAGATGGATTCAGATGTTACAGGTTTGGTTACAATCACATGTCAACATACATTTCACTGCCAATGTTTAAGTAAATGGAGAGATGATACATGTCCAGTTTGTAGATATTCCAATTTAACACCAAATACTTTGAAAGTCGTGGATAAATGTTCAGATTGTGGTGGAAATCAAAATTTATGGATTTGTTTAATCTGTGGAAATGTTGGTTGTGGAAGATATGATAAAAAGCATGCTATAGAACATTTTGAAAACACAAATCATTGTTTTGCTATGGATATTGTAACACAAAGAGTATGGGACTATGCAGGTGATAATTATGTTCATAGATTGTTACAAAACCAATCTGATGGGAAACTAATTGAATGGAGTACAAATTCAACATCCAAGAAAATCAATAATAAACAAAATTTGGAAAAAGAACATAGTCATTACAATAATGAAGAAGATTTAAAAAGTTTAAATAAAGCTAAATATCGTGATTATGGAATTGAGTATTCAAATTTATTATTTATGCAATTAGAATCACAAAGAGAATATTATGAATCCCGATTACTTGAATCTGCTGATATTTTATCTCAATTAAAGAAAGAAAACTCAAGTTTAACTGGTCATCAGAAAAACATTAATTCACAAGAATCATTAATTGTAAATAATGAATTAGATGATAAAGAGAAATTTTTGAAGAATACTGTTGAAAAAATGAAGAAAACAGGTAAAGAACTTGAAAATAAATTAAAAGAAGAACAATTAATATCAGAACAATTATCTAAGAAAGTTGAAGAGTTACAATTACAAAATAAAGGTTTACAAGAAACCAATAATGACCTCAATGATCAAGTCAATGATCTTATGTTTTTCTTAGAATCACAGGAAAAGTTTAAAAATGCTTCAGATGATGTAAAGAATGGTACAATAGTAATTCAAGGTGGAGATGGTAAATCTACAAAAAAAGGAAATAAAAAATCCTCCAAAAAAAGGAAATAAAATTAAAAATCAAAGTGGTGGGATATCAATAATAACAATGGTATTGATGTCTTGATGAATATATTATAATGAATGATGATAACCAATAACGTTTAAACGTATCAACCCGTAGGCTTTAAATTTTGGTGGATTATGTAATCAAGTCCATCAATTTTTTTTTTTCATCTCCAGGAAAAAAAAATTTTTGCATTCATTTCTTTTGTATAAAGTATTCTTAACTGCTGATTTTTATTAAGGATAATTTAGCTTTGATTCACCTATAAATTCATATATATTGCTCTAAATTTGTTCTACTTCTAGAATAATCCTGACATATATTATAACTGGTTACTCTTGTCATTAAAAGAATAACTTTTTTTTCCACCAAACATTTATAACTTTTATCTAAATAAGAAATATAACAATGGCTAGAAATTCAATTAAACTATTAGCTAGTGATGTCCATAGAGGATTAGCTGAATTGGTTGCTAAGAGACTAGGTCTAAAGTTGACAGATATCTATCTTAAGAGAGATTCATGTGGAGAAGTTTCATTCTCAATAGGTGAATCAGTCCGTGATGAAGATATCTATATTATTGTACAAATTGGTTCAGGTGTTGTAAATGATCGTGTTTTGGAACTTTTGATCATGATAAATGCTTGTAAGACTGCTTCTGCACGTCGTATCACTGCTGTTATCCCAAATTTTCCATATGCTAGACAAGATCGTAAAGATAAATCAAGAGCTCCAATTACAGCTAAATTAATGGCTGATATGTTAACAACAGCTGGATGTGATCATGTCATAACTATGGATTTACATGCTTCTCAAATTCAAGGTTTCTTTGATGTACCAGTTGATAACTTATATGCTGAACCAAGTGTAGTAAGATATATCAAAGAACATGTTCCTCATGAAGAAGCTATTATTGTTTCCCCAGATGCTGGTGGTGCTAAAAGGGCTGCTGGTTTAGCTGATCGTTTAGATTTAAACTTTGCTTTAATCCATAAAGAACGTGCTAGAGCTAATGAAGTTTCAAGAATGGTTTTAGTTGGTGATGTTACTGACAAATGCTGTATTATTGTTGATGATATGGCAGACACTTGTGGTACTCTTGCTAAAGCTGCTGAAGTTCTTTTAGAAAATGGAGCAAAATCAGTCATTGCTATTGTCACACATGGTATTTTATCAGGTAATGCTATTAAAAACATAAACAATTCAAAGTTGACAAGAGTTGTTTGTACAAATACCGTTCCTTTTGAAGAAAAATTAAAACTTTGTTCAAAACTTGACACTATTGATATAAGTAGTGTTTTAGCTGAAGGTATTCGTCGTTTACACAATGGTGAAAGTGTATCATATTTATTCCGTAATGAACCAGTATAATAGTCAATTTCTTTTTGTAAAGAAGTTTCTCTATTGTTGGGATATAGTGTGTTTTTTGTATATTTAATTTAAAGAAAAAATAAAGTCATCATGAATGTTTATTCACTTTGTAGAATGAATTACTAGTATCTATTAACAATCTATAAACCATATTTCGACTTATCAAATTCTAATAAAGATTTAATTATTTCACCTTGATCACCAACATGGGATGTCTCTTCCCCTTTCATCACATTTAGTGCTCTACTGTCAGGTATCCAAATAACATGAGCACCAGCAGCTTTACCAGCTTGCAAACCTGGTAAAGCGTCTTCAAATACTAAACACTGATCTGGAGTAATTTTTTCTTCTGATTCAGCAAGTTGTGAATTTAAAGATGCTAAAGCTGCTAACCAAATATCAGGGAAAGGTTTTCCTCTCCCTTTAGGGACTCTTTCGTCATCACCTGTAACTATATGATCACCAAATAAATCAAATCCATGTTTCAAATGGCCTGTTTTACGTTCAAAATTCAATCTATGTGATGATGTTGCAAGTGCCATTGGTATTTTATTTTGGTATAAATATTCCAATAATTCATAAGCACCTGGTAAAAATTTACAATGTTCCCATTTACTTTCTTGAATTTCTTTATTTAAATCATTAAGCTCTTCTAAAGTTATTGGTAATTCATAAGATTTAATTAAAAGATTACCAGCCTTTTATTATCTGTTAGTACTCAAGAAGAATTTAACTATTAATATTTGTTTTATCTTTACTTACATCAGGACCAGTTCTGCCTTGAAGTTGAATTTTGACATCCCAACTTAATGGCCCTTTGTTGAATTTACTTAATATCTCATTTGTTACCTCTGTGTAAATGTCTTCACTGTTGATCAAAAGACCATCCATATCTAATTGAAGTAATTTAGAATATATGTTAGTTCATCTAAAGGATAAAGTCAATTTTATGTTGTTTACATACCAAACAAACAAGCTCTATATCTAGTTAAATTGTATTATTATTAAATGTTAGTAATGAGATTCTTAATATCTTAAATGTCACTAATAATACATACTTTTTTGCTTTAGGTGTAGTTTCACTCATTAAGGATAAATTTAATTATGATATTATAGTATAAATAATGTAAAGTTATTATAATTTTCCAAAATTTTCCTTCTGTTATTTTTTTATTAAGGCTACCAAAATTTCTACCGTCGGTCATCGTAGTTGTTAGTTGTTACTACATAAACACTTCAATAAGCTTATAATAAGCTTATTGAAGTATACGTTATTAGAAAATTAAACATAAAACATTAATAAATTAAACTATAGCTAGATTGTAATATATAAAATTATTTGATCAACAAAAGAAATTATAGTATCATAATTCATCATTCATAAAGGTGGAAGACTATTTCTACAAACTGGGCACTGTAGCTTATACTTCATCCATGATTCTAAACATGAAGTGTGGAAGATATGTTTACAAGGAGTGACCATGTAGTTCTTCTTTGCAAAAATATTCAAAGGTTGTTCAATATTTGATTTAACAACAGGTAATTCAACAGGATTCATACAAATGACACAATCGACAATATAATGACCATTATCAATGCTTTTGATAGGTGTTTCAACAGTACCTGCTTCAAGATCAATGTCATGAATATGTTCAGAATTACGTTCAATTCCAAATCCATTTTCAATGTCAGTTGTTGTTAATAAAGGATGATAATTGTATGTTTCAGGTAATAATCTTTTTGGAAGTAAAAATCTTGGTCCCAAAATCTCTTGAAGATATAATATAATTATTTGAAAAGACAACCAACCACAAAGTAGCCCAAAAAAACTCAAGTCATAATGATGTTCAAAAATATTATCTTTAACAACAAAAATGTAAAATATAGGAATTGTTCTAACAATTGTAGTCCCTAAGATAAACCACCAAGAAAAAGATCTATGTGATCCACGGATTGTATTTCTGTAAGCCTGAGGGATCCAATATGAGTTTAAAATAAACAAAAGAGCTTTCTCAAACCAGTTTCTGATTCCTTTTGACCACATTGTAGCATTCAAAATTAAGAATGTTAAAAATATTACTGAAAAAAAGAATCTAGCAGTAATTGAAGAACTAACAGCTGCTTCATCTATGTCTCTATTATTCACATTATTTGGTTCATCATTTAATAATGTTTCATTGTTACCATTGTTATTTTGATCCTCGTTGTCAATTCTGTTATTATTATCCATTGGTTGACCTTGTAATGCAGTAAATATATTAAGGGTTCTTTCATTCATTTGAGAAGTGTAAATACTAACCATAAATCTCATTTCAAAAATAAAAGCAAGCATTAAACAGAGGAACGCTGAAACTGTCAATGGAAGATATAAATTATTTAAAACAGATGATGTTAAAAGACACATCATAGTTAAACATCCATCAACAATTCCCATGATCCAGATTGTCCAAAAAGAAATTCTTGATATAGTAGATGGGGTATTTATCAGATTCATTTGACGCATCATTAAAAATATTTGAGCTAAGAATATTGAAAGACTAATTAAAATCATTTTATGAATCTTAAAAATTTGTATTTCTCTTTTTATACCTTCAACATTATCGATTTCCAAATGAATTGAACAATCAGGTGAATACATTAAACCAGATAATTTGATTTTGGGAACTGCATTAAAATCTATAGGCTTACCAATTGGATTTATTAACTCTTCGTCAATATCATCAATCTCATGTGAAGTCAAGTTGACAGAATTAACATGGAAGAAATTTATGAATTCGCATCTCTTTGTGGCCTTTTCAACAGATTGGGCTAAATAATTAAAATTGATATCAATATTTTCTGAATCATTAGTAACGTCTTTATCAAACATGACATTTTTAAAATATTCTATTGTTAAATTTTTAGAATTGATAAAATTCTCTTCATCTGGAATTAAATGTTGCATTCCTGAAAACATACTTAAGAATTTTGCACTTTGAGTTGATGTTATTATATTACCATTATTAATAAAATAAAATCCTTTTGTTTCAATTGTATGGACTTTATCATCATTATAGTCTGATAATACGATGTCAATATTAACCATTTTAATCTTGTTGTCCAGTTTATTAAAATATTTCCCATATATTGTATCAATATTAGATATCTCAATTTTAACCTGACCATTAAATAAATCATCAGAAGTGACATTTCCCACCAAATTATTGTGATTATTCTCAGTATAATCGTCATTTTCATCACCTGTTTCTAAGTTTACATTAGAAAATCCAGATAAATCATCAAACCCTTGCAAATAAGTAGGCAATTGTAACGGAACATGAACAAAATCTAAAGATGAATTTACCACTTTAAAATCGCCCCTCAACTTTGAAGTTAAATTTTTATAAAAATTGGAATCAAATTTCCTACTATCTATAGAATTTATATCAAATTCCAGAAATTGATCATTTGATTCTGTATCTTGTTTTTTAGATTCTAAATTCCAAATGGATTCAGAATATTCTGTTATTTTATCAGGCAAAATTGAATATTTTTGATTAAGCACCCATTTCGAATAATCTTTCCCAGGTAAAGGATAAGTTTGATTTAAAATACCATATTCAGCATCCTGATAACTAAGTTTAAACCCTGTCAAGTTCCCAACATGGGTGGTGAAAGAAGAATTTAGAAGTATGTTGTTATAAGAGTATTGTAATTGATCTTTGAACAAAGATAACTTATGGTGTTGATCATCTGAAGTTATGGGTTGAGGAGCAGGACTAGACAATATGAAGAATAACAAAATAGCCCAGAAGATAAACTGAGACCTTTCCATTCTAGTGATTTATCTGAGTGAACTAATGTAAATGATCAAATTAAATATTAAATTAAAGTGTTGTTTAAAATAATAAGGATTTTGATTTTGAATTTTTTAAAATGCTTTATTAATCTGCCATTTTCTGTTTTTTGACAATTGACACGTAAATTTTCCAACCATCAAAAAAAAAAAAAAAAAAAAAAAGTGAGAATAGTTGCAACAACAACAACAACAACAACAGCAACAACCAACAGTCATCAAAGCTTGTCATATATATTGCTTTAGAAGTCATGTCCAACTCACCTTTGTTGGTATCGATTGATGATATCAGAAACGGTGCTATTACTAGACGAAAGAGCGATGCAAGTAAGGTTCTAATAGCAAGAAAGAGAAAACTAGAGGAAGTCTATACAATGTCTAGTTTAGCAGTTTTAGGTTTAGAATTAGATGTTGTTGATGATATTATTTCAGAAGAGCCTGTTAAATTGGTAAAAGGTTCTATGAAGAAGTTCTTGGATGAGATTCCTTTCCCTGATGATTCTAAAACCAGTGATAAAAAAGAAAGTTTTTCTGATAAAGCTAATCAATCAGCTAAATTAATAGCAGAAGCATATATTAATAGATTCCAAAACTCTCTAAAGGATTCTAATAACAATTTAAACTCTTCAGAAAAGACAAGTTTATCTGCAAATATATCTGATAGCCATACTTTGGAGAATGATAATTTTCATAGATCTTCCAATAATAATAATAATAATGTTCCTGAAAATGATAATGCCAAAAGTACAGTAATGAATCCTATAAAGGAGAATGCTGAAATTAAGAAGGATGGTTTTGATAGAGATACAATTCAGCATAATAATCAGAAATTACCAGATAATGATAATGGAGGTGAACAAGATAAACAGAATGAAAGTCAAAAACTTGAAGGTCATGATCAACAACAAAACATCAACTCAGTTACAGCTCATCAAGAAATAAGTACAGCTGAATCATCTCAAACTAATGAAAAACTTCTAAAGCCAGATAATTCAAATGTCGTTTCTGATAATAATAGTACAACTAAGTTCAAGAAGACTAATTTATTAAAGAAAAGAAAAATAAGTAATGAAAATGTATCATTGTTCAACCCTGATAGAAAGGACATTAAAGACTATTTGGTTGTTTTGCTAAATGAACAGCTTCCTGAAAAGGTATGTGACTCTACATCTTTGGCTGAATTATATTATCTTGCACAAACATTGCCATTAGTAAAGTTAATCACACAATCAAATAAAGCAGTTACAACAACTATGTTTGAGACTAGTTTAACTGAAGGAAAAATAAATGTTGTTCACTCTAGAATTGAAGAACTAAAGAGACAAAATAAATGGGCTTTGAGACAACCAACTAAGTTTACAGATCCATTGAGAAATTCCTATAATAGAGCTCATTGGGATCATTTACTTTCAGAAATGAATTGGATGGCAATTGATTTTAGGGAATTTAGAAAGATTAGAGTAGCTATGTGTGCATTTATTGCTCAAAATATAGAAGACTACTGGAAGTATGGTAAAGTTTGCTGTATAAAGGTAAAAAGGAATATTGTAACTAAAATAGAGGATGAAGATATGAATATTGAACATGATGAAGTTAAACTACAAGAAGAAACTGTACTAGATAATGAAGAAGCACAAAGCATTGATATTTCTAAATTGTTAAAAAGACCTAACCCAGTGGATGAGATTGAACCTCCTAATTTACCAAATACAGAAGCAGATATTTATAATGAAATGAAGAAGTCCAATAGTTCTGCTATTTATAAGCCATATCTTGATATTAATGATCTGAACAAAAGAGATAAATATTTAATTGATACCATTCCAACTTTTAATTCTTTTGAAATTTATGAAGAAAACTCTTCAGAAAGACCAATAGTTCCAGTTTCAAAAGCACTTGTTTCTTCAAATGAAATAGATGATGGTAAATGGTATAATCTTTTTGTTAAACAAATCACAGATGAAACTAGATCTCCTCCTCTTCCTCAAAAAGGGTTGTTTGGTTTCCCCTCACAAAAAAGATTTCCTCCTATCAAACCACCTATTCCTCCAAGTTTAAAATATCTAGAATTAAGAACACCAACAATTTGGTTGCCAGAAGATGATCAGAAACTAATTGAATATGTTACACAGTTTTCTTTCAACTGGGGTGTTGTTTCAGCATATTTATCTATGAGACCAACTAAAAGATATGAATCTAACATTGAGAGAAGAACACCATGGCAATGTTTTGAACGTTATATTCAACTAAATGATACTTTCCAGTTTTCAGACTTGAGGGGTTTAAATACTGTCCATGCAATGAAATGGTTGGAAAATGCACATAATATTCAAGCTACAACAAAACGAAGAATATCACCTTTAGGTGTAGGAATGGACTCAATTCAAAGAGGTCATAAAAGGTTACGTTGGGCAAGTATGTTTGAAGCTATAAGAAAATGCATGAGAAAAAGAGAGAATGCACCAAAACCTAACAATGTTCAAGTTAAACGTAATGTTGATGAAAGACAGTTAGTTGCTCCTACACCTGCTGAATTGGCATTCTTAAAATATAAGAGAGAAGAAGAGCTTAATAAAGTATATGTACAAAATGTGCAAGCAAAACAAAAATCCTCTAATTTATCAAATCAACCATCAAATCGTGTCACAGGAAATGTTAATTCAGATAAATCTTCAAATCTAGGTAATCAAATTGGTATAAATAATGCACACCAACAACAACCACAACAACAACAAATCCAACAACCTCAACAACAGCAGCAACAACAACAACAGCAAATTCCAATGGTGAATAAGAGACCTGTCACAACACCACATACCAACATTCCAGTTCAACAACAGCAACAGCAGCAGCAAGGTCAAAATAACATCCAAAGAGCAGTATCAAATCAACTGCAACCTAATCAAAATGTCCAACCTCAGATACATAACCAAAAATCATCACTTCCAGTTAATATTCCAAATCATAGTAACAATGTGAGATCTAACAGTGCTAATATCAACCAACAAAGGGCTATACAGGCTAATGGAACACATAAAGCACCAAATAGACAATATTCAGCAGAGCAGTTACAACAGATAATGCAAATTAGACAAAGAAAGATGCAAGCACAAGCACAATCACAACTTCAAGCTCAATCTAAAGCACATATTCAGTCACAACCTCAGGGTCAAAATCAAATTCTCCAAAATCATATCCCTATCTCATCACGTCCTAGACAAATACCTCATAATTCAACAGGTCAAAAGAGTGTTTCATTGTCTAAGAATGGTACAAATATTTCTAGATCTAATAGTAATAGTGGTCAAATGTCAAATTCAGCCCCAAATCAAGCAACATTAGATAATATCATTGAGATACATCCTGATGGTAGAAAGAGTTTCTCAAATACATATGTTACTGCTGTGATTAATAAGATTCAATCACAACATCCTAATTATACAAAAGAGGAAGTTTCAAAATATGCTGCACAATATTTGGCCAATATACAAGCTAAGCATGGTCTTCTTAATGCATCTGGTATCAATAAAAACAATTCAGTAAATGTTTCAAGAAGTAACTCTAGTTCAGGTACACCAAATTCAAGACCTGTTGATCAACAAGTTCAAGTCAAACAAAATGCTCCTACGCCAACTCCTACACCAACTCCTCAGCAAATTCTTCAACAACAACAAGCTAAATTAAATGTTTCCAATGTATCAAATTACATAAATAAGAATCAACAAGTACAAAACTTACAAGTTTCATCCAACAATATGGATAGGATGTCACAGTTAACACCTCAACAGAAGGCACAATATGATATGTTGGAACAACTTCAGAAACAACAACAGCAGCAACAGCACGAAAATCATCAATAATTTATTTGCACCACTGGTATATATCTAGAGTTCCCTAATTGTTACAATTATAAGAATATAGAATACAGGTATTTTTAATTACGGTATATTACACTAAATTAACTGTAGTACAAAAGATTTAGAATTGTATTTTAGTCTAAAATTATCATTTATGTATTTAAAAAAATTAAAATTTTCACTTTTCACTTTTCACTTCGTTTACTTTCTCTATCTTAGAGTTGTAAAATCTAAAGTTCATATAGATACAATTATATTCCAACTATACAAAATAGAACATCATCTAAATAGAAGGCAATGTAAATGTGTTTGTTTCTTCAACATCGGTACCATTAACAACGTAATTAACTTTCCATTTGATTTTTACAGGAACACCACTAATGGCCTTGTCAATTCTTAAAGTTTGGGTAACAGAATCACTAGCATGACCTGGTATAAAGCTTCCTGATTGAGGATCTAAACTTAAAGATAAAGTCTTTGGAACAGCAATTAAAAGAGTTAAATTGGAGATTGGAGAAGTATTTATATTTGAAAATAGAGCTTTAGCAACAATTTGTGAAGGTGATTGTCTTGATACTTCCAATTCAAATTTTAAGTGTTGTGATTCATTGACCAATGAACGAGGTTTAGATTGAGTAGTAGCTGGTGTGGAAAATGATCCTAAAAGGTCAAAATCATTTGAGCTAGCAGTTTGTTGGACAGGTTGTGAAGATAATTGGGAAAAAATATCATAATTTGAACTGTTGTTGTTATTTGATGGAGGAGAAGGTGAAGATAGATGGATTGCATTATTATTAGGTTGAGAAAATGATAATGAACCTAGATCACCTAGAAGATCATCAACAGCATTGTTAGAAGAAGTGTTGTTTGAAGAATTATTTGTTGTAGTTGAAGGAGAATCACCAAAATCAATCAAACTTAATAAATCTTGTGCTGCAGATCCTGAACTTTGAACTTGAACTTGAGAGGCACCTGCAATGTTTCCATTTTTCAATAATTCATACTTCTTCATTAATGAATTAACAGAATCATTGATTTTCAATAATTCTTGAACTGCATGTTCATCATCAGCTTCTTCTGAAATTAATTTTTCTAATTTTGGTTGAGAAACTTTCATCGTACTATAAAGATCAACAATTGTGTCATCAGATGAATCCAGATGACCTACTCTTTCACTTGTCTGTAGCATTTCACTTAATATATCACATTTTCTTTTTAATTTTTCAAGATCTTCAGCTACTTGAGCTTTACTATCAACCAAATTATCATCCTTGAAACCAGCCATAATTTTCATCAACTTATTTGCTTCCTTTAAATCTTGAGGTCTTCCTCTTCTGACTAATTCTTGTAATTTTGCAGATTGAGCTAATTGTTCTTCCTTTTGGATTTCTTCTAATGATTTCAAATTATCAGATGGGTTTAAAACTGAAGCATCCTCAGGTTTAACTTCAGGGAAGACATAACCTTTATATAACAATAATCTATGCATATCTCTTATAAATCCTAAATCATCTTTATAACGTGAAGTTTTGCAAATAGTTTGATTCCATTCTTCAATTGCACCTAAAATCAATCTTTGAGGACGAGAATATCTTACTGGTGGTCTTTCTGGGAATCTTTTAACCAATTCATTTAAAAATTCTTTACGTGAAATTTGTAAATGGAAAGGATATCCACAATTCTTGACTAAAACATCTAATAATGATAAAGCTAAGATTGAAGTATGACTATCTTTGCTATTTATAAGCTTTACAATTGTAAAAGCAGCTTCTCTTGGAGAATTACCTTGTTTTTCATTGATATAATCAGCAACACCCAAATTTAAACCTAAATCTGGTTCAATCAAGGTAGTTCTACAACATCTGTCTAAATTAAAAAGAAATCCAAATAATGTTAGTATTTTTCCACAACATATATCTCAATTGAATGAGTTGTAAAGATTGTAATGATTAAAAAACTGAATGATTAATGTTTAAGGATAATAATGAATCTTCTTCTAACTATCATGGTCTATAATCAAAAAAAAAAAGTATAGTCCCGGTAGGTCCGAGGTTCCAGTGATACATACAGATCTTCCTTTGTAAAGATGTTAGCGATGAAGCAGAGGTACGATCTTGACTTGACATTGATTGTTCAATAAGTATTCACAACTAGTTCTAGAAATAAAGAGTTTAGGTTTTTTTAAATTTGACAACGAATAAAAATTCAAAAATTCTCCTTTTTTTTTTTGGAAGAAAATTATCGGAAAAAAAAGTCACGTGAATTTTTTTTTAATTTAATTTTGTTTATTTTATTTTATTTAATTTGTTATTTGTTATTTAAAAGTATTGAGTTTGTTTAGTGATTAATGCTGGTGGCAGATGTCTTCTCAATCAGAACAAAGGGTTGAGTCCAGTTTGGAGCATGTACCAGATATTTCACTGAAAGTGCTATCCAGTGAGAATAATAATAACAATAATGATACTAATAGTACTATAAGCTCAACATATAATTCAACACATACACATGAAGACCATTTAATAACAGATGAACTTTCAGTTGATGATGATCCACTCGGTGTAAAGAATCTTGCTTTAAGTTATGATTATTTGTTATACAAAATAACAGAAAAAGTGGAAGCTATAGCTGATCAAAGTCTAAATCATGTTAATGCCTTAAAATCAGATTCAGAATTACAATTAGAAATGGTTGAAGTTGCAATAACTAGGTTAAACGATTTGATTAAACAATGTGATCAATTGAATAATGAATTTAATAAAGTTGAACAATTAGGTTATATTGTCAAAGATTTTTATATGAGAATTAATAATTTAGAAGCATTTCTCTCTCAAAAACACAAGTGACCTGAAATAATCACTAATGAGTGTTGAATTGGAGTTGAATACTAAATTATATGGGGTTTTATTATTTTGTTAAAGCAGTTTATGTTACTAGTATTCATTAATCGATTAATAACTAGGAATGATATTACAAGCTCAATAGTTAGACTGTTATACTTATGAATAGTTGTGCTGGTGTTGGTGGAAGTCTGATAGATAATATATGTCTACTGCATTTTGCTGGTCTGTAAATATAATGTAATATATATAATAAAACTATATTAGAAATCAATACCTAATATTTGTCCGTTTATTTAAAAAAAATAATATACTGAATCAATAAAGAATAAAATAGAACTAACGTTTTGATTTTAATTGCAACTGTCTAACTTGTTCATCCAATTGCTTAACTTTTTGTTGTAGGTCATCTAAATCAGTATTTAATCTATTTCTTTCATTAACAATATTTTGTTCCCATTGTCTGAATCTTTGTTCTTCAGCCTTAACTTGATCAGTAAAGAATTTCTTTAATGAATTTTCTTCTTCCTTAAACTTAGGATTGTGTAATTTTCTTGAAGTTGTAGTAATACCATTTGATTCTTTAGAGTCACCACTTTCCATTCTTAAAGTTCTATAAGTTTCATAATGAAGTTCTTCAGTAGTTAAAATCAAATCTAATAAATTTGTTCTCAATAAAAGACTTCTTACTTTTTTGAAATCAGAATGATCATCATTTTCAACTTCTGCAATACCCCATGGATATTTTCTACCTCTTACTAAAGTTCCAGTACTATTTTCATATTCATATTCTGATGATATAATTGAAAATGGCATACTTTGAATCAATTGTTTAGCATGTTCAGCACTTGCACTATCATCAAGATCAATTGGAGGTGTAAATATTCTTATATCTTGAGCTTCAATAACTGCTCTAATTCTACTCTTAAACTCATTGACTTCATTTGGTGATAATGTATCAGCTTTTGCAATAATTGGAATTAAATTTACTCTTGTTGATAATTTTTTCATTGTTTCAATATCTAAAGGTTTTAGAGAATGACCAGTAGGTCTAATGAAATAAAGACAAGCATGAACTCTTAAATCATATTTAACGTTTCTCTTTGGTTGTTGTTCTTGTCTCATAAAGGAATCGTGTTGATCATCAATAAAATCAACAATTGCTTGCCATGAATTTTTATTATTAATATTATCACCAAAACCTGGAGTATCGATTAAATTCACTTTCATGACAAAGTTTTGTTCTTCTAATTCAGCTCTTATGATTTCAATCTCAGTTGTTGCATGAATTCCTCTTTTATGTCTAGTTCTATTATCAACATGTTGTTTTAAGGAGGTTTGGAAAAGAGTGTTAATGAAAGTAGTTTTACCTAAACCAGATTCACCAGCAACCATCAAGGTGAAAAGACCACCTTCTTGAGTAACAGATTTGTATCTATAAATTGATAAATAGTTAGTAAAACACACTTCAATATTACACACAACAATTCTTTATTGGTGCTGAAATAAACAACAGTCCAATCAAGCAAAAACAAAATTCAAATTGAATGCTAGAAGTTGGGTGGAAAACAGCACTAAGAAAATATGGACATACTTTTGGTTTGGTAAAGCAGAGATACCGATTGATTCATTCATATTCAAACAATGCTCTTGATGTTTACTTGTATCTAATTCTTCTTCTTTGAATATTTGAATATTTTTAGTTTCAATTCGAAATTTTAATTTACGCGTCGTTTTTTTTTTTTTTTCAAAACAAAATTAATTAAAAAAATCACGTGACTGGAAAAAAATTTTGTTTAAAAAAAATTTCGAATTGAAAAACTTTCAAACTTTTTATAACATTTTTATTAAAATTAAAATTATCAATGAGTATTTCTTTGAGAATGTTACAGAAGTAATATGGTACATCATTGATTAGTTTAGTTAGTCTGTTGGTTTATATATCTATATAATTGTTTACTTTGGTTCTTTCAAGACTATCAGCACATTTTGTCAAATCCCATCTGGTTGATTCAACTCACAACCTCCTGGTGCCGTTCTTGTGCTAATAATATTGTTTTGAGTGGTTAGAAAATGATATTCTTTCTATTCTGGATAATCTTAGTGCTTTTAATGATTTGTATGTTCTAAGTTTAAATCATCTGGCCGGTATATCCCAACATTGGTCATATTGATGATCGTAATTTATGTTTAATAGTTTATATAATTGATACATTTTTCAATTAATATTCAGTATTTATCATAATTATTCAATTGTTTATTTAAAATCTAAATAGAACTATTAATATTAATGATAAACTCAAAATTTGTAGTGTGCTATACTTCCAAGTTTAGTAGCAATTTCAGGTGAATCATCATATATCTCAATCCAAGTATCAATCTTTAATAAAGATTTAGCATCATATGCTTTTACTTCATCCTTATCTATTCCTTTTGGTAATGCAATACACAATGGTATTATCTTTAATTGATCTAGTTGGTTTTGTTCAATAAATTCCAAATTAGATAATTCATGACCATCAATAACTTGATCATTATCATCATCATCCATTTTATCTGAACTACCATTATCAATATTCTTATGATGAGAAGTTAAACCTAGACTTAATATAGGTTCAACCATAATTCCAAATATAGTTTTACTGTCATTAAACCCAAATTTTTTAATTCTCCAACTTAACTGATTATTTGATTCATTATATATTGATTTAAGTCTCTTTACCATTGCTCTTGGTGGTAATGATTTTCTAATTGGTAATAAATCTAATTGAAACTTTAATTGCTTTAATAAAAATGGATTAAAAATATTTGAATACTTATTAATGAAATATTTTATTACTTCAGCTTTTGAATCAATTTCAACTAGATGACCATAAAAGTTATATCCTCTTCTCAACTTTTTAGCTTTTTTCACTATTTGATGTCCTCTTTTTATATTATTATTGATTGGTTGAATACCAGATTTTAGAATAGAATCAATAATCTCAAATTCTTTAACAGGTTTTAAAAATTCAGATATTGAAAATATAGGAATTATATCATAAAACAGATTAGATCTAAGAGCATCAGCAAATTCTTTTAAAATTTTTCTATATCTGTTATTACTCTGATTACCTTTATTAATAAAACTATCATAAATTAAAACTTCTTCAATTCTTGAATATTGGTTAATTAACTTTATTATCATATGAGATTTAAAATCAAATGAATTTTTAAAATTTCCTTGTAATAATAATAATCCATCAATATCTAAATTGACTGATTTAATAATATCATTTATTATATCAATGAATAAATCCTTCTTCCTACTTGATATCACTATTGTTAAAGTATCATCACGAACATTTGATAAATTTATGAGTTCTAATATATCATCATCAAAATAATTTCTGGACCATACTTTTTCATCTTTTGAAATATTGGAGTTTTTAAGACTTAACAAAACAGAAGGTTGCTGCCACCAACTGTTATCTTGGGTAATATGATTATTATTTGTTATAATTTTGTGAGTACTCTTAGTGTATAGTGAAGGATTTGGATGTGGTGATTTAAAAAGAACATTATCAAATTCATATATATGCAGTTTTGTGATTGAATCTATAGATGGAGAAGGTTTTGAATCATAAAGACAGTTCCATAGTGATAATGGGTCATCCTTAGACGTTATATTAAACTCATCCAGTGCCATAATTGTTCTTTCTTCATATGAGTATTATATTGTTGTCTACGATTCTCTTCTCTCTGTGTTTTTTTTTTTTTTTTTGGTATGTGGAATTCAAATTTGAGGGTTTTAAGAGAGTAGAGTTACAAATTGAATAGTTTACTAGTTGTTATGACGATATGAAGAAAATAGAATATCACTATAGTACACCAATTACAAAATAATGCAATGAAAATTAAAAAAAGTTTGATTAACATATGGATAAATGAATGAATATATAGATTAATGAGGAAATTTTAACTTAAAAGCTTTATCTTTATTTGAGACTTTATAAATGAAATTTGTAATAACATCACTTTCTTTAACGTGTTGATTTGTAAAATGTTTCTTAACAGCAGATGCCAGCTCTGGTTTAGTTATTCTATCACTTTGTTTATATGTTAAAGTCTTCTTACCAACTTCTGATCTTAATAAATAACCAGGCATTGTCATTGAACTCTTAACAGGCAAATGATACAAATCTCTATATTCTCTAAGGGTACCCAAGGGTAGTGAATCAAAATCTAGAGGATCTATCTTTGGTCTATCATTTGGACCATTTGAATTTATATGTCTTGCTAATAATTCTGCTTGTGCTGCTTGTTGTGCTGCATTTCTAGCTTTAGCTGAAGTTCTTACATTTTGATTGTTATTTGTATTTGTATTTCCTGATTGTTTTGATTCAGACTCAGATGCTGAAGGAGCTTCTTTAGATGAGCCTCTTGGTGCCATTATATATTTGTTTTTTAGAGTATTGATATTTTATTAATTGAATATTAAAAAGGAAAGAGATAATTTTGGTTTTGAGACCTTATTGTACAAAAAAATGCTGACTAAGCAATTTGGGATTATTAAGATATTACGTAAATGCACCATATCAGAATACAAATTTTAATTCTTACATTCAAATAATGAAATAAATATTGTAAATTTATATATAATACACCCACAGTTCAAATACGTAATCATAGATCCATTGGATCCTTATCTTCTTGTGCCAAATATAGTCTTGAAACTTCTTTGATTAAATCAAACATAGATGTTTCATGATCAAATAGACCAACAGTTCCTTCTCTTAATGCTAATAATGCTATACTATGTTCAATTCTTTCTATAAATAATCCCAAAAATGACTTATCCAAATGGTCAGATCTCTTAGGTTCAAGTAAGGCACCCCCACTAGATCCTGTTACTATTGAAAGAATGGTATCTAATCTAGAAGCAATGTCCCTTAATCTGAGTATATCATCATTAGTCAAATTTGGTTTACGTTGGAACCCAATTCTATCTTCTAGAAGTTTAGGGAATATCATGGATATTTCTTCCTCGGTTTCTAAACCTTTAAGTTGAACTTTACCAAATAATTCAATTCTCCAATCAATATTAACTAAAATCTTGAACTCATTATCTAAAATTTCAGCTGTATCAATGTTTCCATATGCTTCTTCTAATAAAGAACCTTCATCATGATGTTTATGATAAGCTGTTTCAATTCTTTTGAATTCCATTACACAATCATTTGTTAACGCAATTTCACCACCATCGGCAACAGCACAAACTCTTGCAGTTTTATTAACCATAGGACCAAAATAATCCATTCTTCTGGTAATGATATCTGGTTCACATACTGGTGTACCCCAATGTATACCCATACGAACTGATAAACCTTTGTATAAAGTAACACCATCAGTACTCTTAAATTCTCTCCCTTCATCACTTTGTAAAATTTCAGCAGGCCAATCTTCCAATAACAATTGTTGTTGGACATTAAAACACCAAATCATAGCAGCAGGAACAGTAGGGAATGAAACCATAAAAGCATCACCTTCAGTTTTAACTTCATACCCACCAACAATATGTAATTGACGTCTCATAATATCATTATGAGTTCTAATAGCAGATCTCATTGCTAAAGGATAGTTTTCCCATAAAGAGGTGGAATTTTTTATATCAGTGAATACCATAGCTAGTTCTCCAACAGGTGGTTGAATTTCTGGTCTCAATCTTCTTAGATTTGAATCTTCAACTTGTTGTCTAATAATAGGTTGACTCTTCTTTTTGAGTTTGGTATTTGATAAAACAATTGCAGTACATTTAGGACTATTACTATATGAAATCACATAATCTCTCAACTTTTCAGCAGTCAACATTGGATTATCATCTTCTCTAACAATATCACCAATTGTCTTTGTTGGTAAATTATCCCATAATTCTTTAGTACCTATAACTAAAATTTCATCATGGAAATTAACTTCAGTAATATCTGGACCAGTATGAATATGAGGTAAAAGATCTAAGAAACCAGCTGCCCTTGAAACTTTAGAAACACCATCTAATTTATCATTATTAGATACAAAACCACCACTATTTCTAATTCTATCGAATTCAATATCACTTGATGGTTGATGATTCACAGTCAAAAATGTATAAGAACCATCTGTTTTAGCCAACATTGCCATTGTATCACCAATATTAGCAGTATAAAGTTTATTATCTTTGATATAAATTACAGTAGCACTTGAACCAGTCAACCCATCTTCAGAGGTTAAAATATTAGAATGTGAAATAACCTTATCCAAACTTAAGAATGTCAATCTTAACGCATTAATAATATCATGTTTCTCAAGTTCTTTTTCAAACATCTTATGGAAATTCTCTTTTATGATATAAGATATTTTATTGGAATAAATACCATCAAAAAGACCAATCAAAGTACCACCTTTAACTTTTTCAAACACAGAATCTCTAGCATATATATGTCTATGTACTTTATCAGAAATACCATATGACATATTACCCAATACAGTAGCAGTAGTACGCACTCTAACATCAATTCCTTCATCTAGAATTGATTGAGTTGTTAACGTTAAATCCATTAAACCTAACAAAGTTAATTTTGGTAAAACAAGACTTTCTGTTATTTCAAATTTCTTATTACCTGAAAGATTGAAATATCTTAGATTGGTATTTGATTGCCAATTCCATTCATATTTAGAGTTTGATGTATTATATCTTAAATCATTTGAACCAACATCAACAGCTTCTAAATTACTCATTTGACTTAAATCAGCTGGTAAAGTACGGAATTTATTACCATTCAAACATAGCACACTCAATTTCTTTAAATAACCAAAGTCATCTGGTAATACAGACAGGTTATTACCAGACAAGAAAAGAGATTCCAAATTTGTGTTTGTTGATAAAGTTCCTAATGGTATATCAAAAATATTATTATATGACAAGGCTAAAAGCTTTAAATTTGGAAAATGTCTGACATTGTAAAAACATTCTGAAGTCAACTTATTATCACTTGCCTTTAAAATTTGGATAGAATTATATTTGCATGGATCAGGTAATGAAGTAATTAAATTTGATGAAATATTTAGTTCTTCCACAAATGAAACATCAGGAACAGACCTTAAATTATTGTCATGTAAATCTAATTTTCTTAATTTGGTCATTTCAGCTAATTGAGAAGGTAACCCTTCAAGATTATTACTGTATATAGATAATTCTTTTAAATTTTTTAATTCTGAAATATCAGGAAGTTCTCTTAAAGCATTCTTACTCAATTCTAACTTTTCTAACTTCTTTAACTTTAAAATTGAATCTGGTAAAGATGTTAATTTGGCTTTTGATAAAATAAGTGTTGATAAATCAGGACTTTTGAGACTTAATTGTGTTATTGGATTATGATGTAAATCTAAAACTTTCAAAGAATTTAATGGATCTGAAACATTTGAGATATTATTATTGGTTAAATATAAATTCTCAATATGACAATCTTCATGAAGATGAATTTCAGTAATTCTGTTAAACTTTAAATTTAAAGTTCTTAAGTTATTCAATTTTATATCAACATATTCTAAATAATTACTTGAAATATTAATTTTCTTAACTGATTTAAGATTATTTATAGATGAAGGAATTGTTCTAAGTCTATTATATGAAATATCAAGTTGTAATAAATTAACCAGTTTATTAATTGATTCTGGGTAGACTTCAAATTCATTTGAACTAACATCTAAAATTTTTAATGTAACAGGTAATTCTGGTAAATCTTTCAATTTATTACAACTCAGAGTAAGAATTGATAAATTGTTTAAGAATGATATATTTGATGGAATCATTGAAATAAAATTTCTTTCTAAATCAAGTGATACCAATTCTCTTGCATAGACAATATTTGGAGGGAACTCTTTTGTTCTAATATTTACCATTCTTAAACTACTTAATTGATTATTTGTTGCTTGAAAAAAATCAGATGGTAAAGTAATATCACCATTATTTGACACATCTAAACTTTGAACTTTTGATGAATAACAAAATGCAGGTATTTTTTGTAAATCTTTTGATTTTAAATTAACATGAACTAAATCTCTAGTTAAATATTCTTCTTCAGCTGGTGGTAATTGTTTTAAAACGTCATGATGTAGAATGAATTTAAATAAATAACTTAAATCATCACGACCTATTTCATCTAATCTATCATTTTCTAAATAACCAGATAAAAGTAATAAATTTGTTTGGATTTTAATAGGTTTATGATGACCTTCAAGAGTCTTTGTAACTTTACCTAATCTTAAACTTAATTTATAATCACCATGAAGTTGATATCTTCCTTTAATATATTTAACAAGATCTTCAGCACTTTCATCAAAAGGTCTTTTTAATGTTGAAGTAAAATCATCATCTTCTGCATAAATTCTTATATGATATAAATTATTTTTAATTTTACAATCTTCAACTTTTGATATTTTTGTATAAGTCTTTCTAACCACATAATCATCTTCATCATCAGTTGAAACACTTTTAGCAGTTTCACTTTTAACATCCCATGATTCAGGAGCAGCCCAAGAATCTTTATGATCAGCTTTTAAATCTTGTTTTTGATGATTATTTCCAGTTTTATCAAGATGTTCATTTGAAACAATACCTTCCATATTATTTAATTCATTTAAATTTATAGCAACTATAGAATCTTGATTAGATCCAGTTGAGAAATCTGAGATTGAAATAGAAGGAGGTAATGATATACCTGAAGGAAATCTACTTTCCTTTGGGCTTCCAGTTGGAGCACTTGAAGTTGATATACTTGATTGTCTTAAACTTGAAGCTTGTGATGGTCTTGTAAGAGGTTTTGAAACACTTGCTCTATTAGAAGATCTTATTGAATGAGCACCAAAAGAACCATCTTGATGCATACTTGTATCAAAACTACCACTTCTTGAACCTGGATTTTTTTCACCTATTGAATTAATAAATTTACCAAATAAACTTCTTTTACCTCTTGGTTTTATTGGATGAGAAAATGGAGGAATATTTACTTCATTCTTCATATTATGATGGAACCCTTTGTAAGATAGAGGTAAGTTATTTGCAGGGTTGTGTAATTTATGAGAGAAAGCTTCACCAATGGATTCGGAATCATGATGACTTAAGGGAGAACCAGCTTCATTATCAGAAGTTATTGTGGTTGAATCATTTTCAGTAACAATTGTTTTGTGTAAATGGCCCTTGTCGAATAATGTTAGATTGTTATGATGATGTGGATGATTAGAATTTGGATGAGTATCAATGAGTGAAACTTTTCTTGAAGTTAAAGGAGAAACATCACCATCTGAGGATGAGGAATTAGAATTTATAGAAAGTTTCTTCCTGTCCTTAGTATTCTCAGCAAAGTGGAAATTACCATCAATCCCCGAAGACATGTTGACTAATCAGTTGTTTGCTTGGATACAGTTGCTTCTGAGTAGACAATGTCTTTGGTATATGGGTTTAATAGTAGTTGTTGTATATGTTTTTTGGGTTTGAAATTGAGATGGATTTGTTGTTTTTTTTGTTTTTTGGGGGATTTCAGTTTTTTTTTCTCGACAGAAACAGATGTGTTGTTACTATTTGTTGGATAAAGTGTTTAGAGTTGTGTTGTATTGGTGAGTGAGGTGGTTGTTGTGGTTGTTTGCTGTGTTCAGTGTGTTCAGTATAGTCTTCTGTTAGAGTTTTGTGTTGTTAGTGTCTCTCTAGGGTTGTGTAAACGTGTTCTTTTGTTATAAAGTCTTCTACATACACCTCAACTCAGAAGAGACTCCCTGACCAGCCTTATCGCAATAGTTAACATCAATAAAATGGTTAAAAGAATTACAATACTACATATTTCTTAATAAATAATATTATTAACTGTATAATATGAATTGAATTATTGGTTGAACTGTTTGATTCTATTGATTATTATTTATTCAAAATACCATTTTACTGATTTTTCTAACTCAAAAATTTAACTACGATAATCACCATTGATAGTAACATATTCATGTGATAAATCACAAGTCCAGAAACTAGCTTCAGAATTACCAGTAGTACCTAAATCAACTAAAATTTCTAAATCTTCAAATTCAAGAATTTCACTAGCTCTTGATTCATCAATATTTTGTGGTTCACCATTAACTAATAACTTTAATTCAGGTGTACCATCAGTTGGAACAAAAGAAACATTTGTCTTTTCAGTATTTACTTCAACATCAGAATAACCAATAGCACATAAAATTCTACCCCAATTAGCATCTTTACCATATAAAGCAGTTTTAACTAATGGAGAATTTGAAATTGTTTTAGCAACTTTTTTAGCATCTTCATATGTTAAAGCACCTTTAACATTAATTGTAACAAATTTAGTAGCACCTTCACCATCTCTAACAACTAATTGAGCCAATTGTTGAGCAAAATCAGTAATTTCATCTTGAATTAAATTATAAGCTTCAAGATTTGTACTAGCATCAATTAAATCACCACCAGCAGCACCATTTGCTAAGGCAGCAATTGTATCATTAGTTGACATATCACCATCTACAGAGATACAGTTAAATGAACGATCAGTTGCATAAGTTAAAATTGATTGTAAAGCCTTTGATGATAATGGAGCATCAGTAACAAAGAAACCTAATAAAGTAGCCATATTTGGACAAATCATACCAGCACCTTTTGCTAAACCAGCAATAACATATTTATTACCTTTAATTTCAATACTTTTACTAACTAATTTTGGGAAAGTATCAGTTGTCATTATACCTTTTGCACAAGTTAACCAATGATCATGATCAGAACCTAAATTTTCATTAATTAATTTTGGAATATTTGGTATAATTTTTGACATATTTAATCTTTGACCAATGACACCAGTTGACATACAAATAGTTGATTGTTTAGTTGTTGAAGGATCAATTGTTTTATCAACTGTATCAACAATTATATTGGCATCTTCTAATCCACCAACACCTGTAACAGCATTTGCACAACCACTATTAATGACAATGGCATTGATATTTGAGTTATCACTTTCTTTTAAAATCTTATAGGATACTTGTACTGGAGCAGCTTTGAATTTATTTGTAGTAAATACAGCAGCAGCATTTGAAGGAATATCAGATTTTATTATTGATAAATCTAAATTACCATTCTTTTTAACACCAGTAGAAACAGCACCAACTTTGAAACCTTTAGGGTAGACACCAGAGGTTGGAACATAGCTAGCGTACTTGTCTAGACACTTGGATGTGGTAGTAAACAGTCTCTTTGCCGTTAGTGAATTGCTCATTGTAACTCTTCTGATCTCAATTCCAATTCATCGATGACTGACTGTGACTAAAATAACAAATTTTTGCAGAAAGAAAAAAAATTGCTGGTCGTCACGTGATTTTTGTTTTGAGGCCAGTAATTTTTTTATTTTGAACAACGAAAAGGATTGGCCACAGAGAACTACAGCATTACATCCAACTCCAAAGCACACTGTTCAAGACCATGGATTCCCCAATTGAGTACAACATTGACTACGACATCTCAGGAGTCACTTTCTTGAACAACGACGTCTTTCTTGTCACAGGGAGGCCTCAATAATCAGAATAAATTAACTGCACTTTCAATTCAAAAGAATCCAATAACAAAAGTAAAAAAGTTTAGAGAATTGACTCTTTTGAATGATAAACCAACTTCAATCAGTGCTTCCAATGACTTAATCCTTCTAGGTTCAAATCAATTCACTAATGATCCTAAAAATTATAATTTATTAAAGTTCAATTTTGAAAATCAACATTTAAAATTTAGATCAAGTTTAGCTTTAGAAAAATTAACAGATTTTAAAACTTTTATTAAATTTATTAAAATTTCTGAAAATGCTGAAGTTTGTGCTGTTGTAAATTCAAATATTCCGAGTATTATTCATATCTTAGAACCTTCAAAATTATTTGAAAGATTTGAAATTGAAACTAATAATATAGTTCTTGATTTAACTTTAAATTCAAAAACTATTTGTTATATTACAAAAAATTCAATTGATATCATTAGTGTTATTACAGGAAAGTCTTTAATTAGAAAAGTATTGGATGAAGATTTATTAAAAGTTAGATTATTAAATGAAAAAGAAGTAGTTTTATTAGCAAAATATCAAAATGGAATTAAAGTAATTAAATTATCTTTATTAAATTTAAAAAAAGTTAAACAATATGAATTAAAAAATATTAAAAATATTACAAATTTAGAAACTTCTCATGGTTTTATATTTATAACTTCAAATTATGAATTAATAATTTTAAATTCAATTAATATGAAAGTTATTAAAAAAGTTAAACAAGATTTTAATATTAAATTTTCTTGTATTAGTCCTGATTCAAATAATTTAATTTTAACTGATTTAAATAACATTAAATTGTTTAAATTAGATTTAAAGAAAATGAGTAAAGGTTTCTTTGATCCATTGTTTTATTTATTCAATTTAATTATAAAATTAATAATATTTCTTTTAGGTTTAGCTGTTTTAATGGCAATTGGTTATTTCTCTTATGATTATTATTCTAAAAATAAAGCTCCAGATTATTCACAATATTTTACTTTAAAAGAAAGAGATCCAACTAATATAACTACTAAATCAAAGATTATTACTAGTGAAACAACTCAAACAACAAACTATATTACAACAGATCAAGAAGAATATGAAGAAAATTCAAGCTCATTACAATCAATAACAACAAGCTCTATTAGCTCTGCATCAGGATTTATTCAAAGAACAACATTAAGTCAACCTTCAATAACAACAACTTCATTGAGTATAATTACAGATTCAATTTCAAATGAAGATTTAGAAGAGTCTACTATTAGTTCCACTTCCACTTCCAGTACTTTTATACCGTATGATGATGAAGATGAAGATGAAATTTCTAGTGATATAGAAATTGAATCAACCATTGAATCAATAGATTTAACTACTACAGAACAAGAAGTAGAGTCAAGCTCGGTTACAACTGAATTAGCAATTGAATCTGTTACTGAAATTGATTCTAAAACTATGACAGAGATTGATTCTAACACTGTGACTGATATTGAAGTTGAACCTGAAGAGGAGATTGAAATTGAATCTGAATCTGAGTCTGAATCTGAAATTAAATCACAGACCTCAACTTCAGTAAAATCAAAATCATCAAAACCTAAATCAAAATCAAAGCAAAAGTCAAAAGCAAAAGCAACTAAAAATTCTAAATCTACTTTGAAACCAAAATCAAACTTAAAATCAACATCATCATTAACATCAAATATAGAAGAATCACAATCATTAGAAACCTCCTTGAATACAGATGGTGGCAATGTTTCCAGTACATTTGAAACTTCTTCCTCTTCTACAACAACTGAAGAATTGTCCACAATCCAAGAAATAACTTCATCAAAACCAGCTATGGGAACAATTTCCAAAATTACATCAATTAGTAGAGTTCTTCCAAGTAAAGCAACTGAATCAATAAAATCAGAAATCTCATCGGTTATATCAGATGAAGTTTCAACTTTAAGTGTATTATCTAAAGAACCAGTTGAAATTACAGAAGTCAGTTCTTCTGAGGAATATACTACTCGTTCAACATCTGTTGTTGAATCATTAACTTCTGATTTGATCCAAACTAGTATTTCTACTTTAGAACCTCAAACCACAGATGTAAGTGAACAACCAAAAGATGAAGAAGTTGTTACTCTAGTAAAGGATGATGAATATGCTGAGAATATTAATTATGATGCTTATCCTGAAGGTAATGCAATTCTTGATGATTTAAATGAAGAGGAAGATGAATATCAAGTATCATATAATGAAACAAAAGAATCTATAGAAACGACTAATGTTACTGTTCATGAAATTGACAGTTTAGCTTCAAATTTAACACTGAATGAATCTAGCCAAATCATCCAAAGTGACCAAGATGTCTTATCATCTACTATTTCTTTAAACATAACAACAGAATCATCAGAATCAGATATTTACACAAGTACTATTAATAATACCATTATTGAGTCATCTGTTGGTACTTCTTCTGAGACAATCACAACAAAGAGTGATACATCATTAACAGACTCCTCTGCTGGAACAATAGAAACATTGAATGATATTAAAACTGTAACCCAAGATAAATTATATGAGGAAGATGGAGAGAAACAAGATGAAAATATCAATGATGAAGATGAAGATGATACAGAGGAAAAATCCCAAGCAGATCTAGAAGAATCTGAAATTCAAGAAGAAACTAGTGAATCTGAACAAGAAATGGGAGGTGAAGAAATAAACACCGAGGAGTCAGATGATTATACAAGGGACGAATCTGAAAATAATGATTCTGATGATGAAGCGGAAGTTGAAGAAACAATAGAAGATGAAGAAACTGTTATAGAAACTGATGATGGATCTTCTAAAGAAACTGTTGAAGAAGCCAATATTGATTCGGATGATGAACCTGAAAATAAATTACAGTCAGAATTGGAAAATCAAAATATTGAAGAACCAAAAGATGATTCAGAATCTGAAAATGAAAATGATAATACAGATGTTGTTGAAGAATCTGAAACAAGTGAGGATCCAGATAAAGATATTGAAACTGATTCCTATGAAAATATCTCAGAACAAGAAATCACTTCTACAAATACCGCACAAAATGAAACAGTTGAAAGTAAAGAATATCATAAGGAAGATATTATAAATGATCAAGCAGTTGAATCAGAACTTGAAGCTGGGGATAATTCAGAAGAATCAGAAGGTAAATCAGGAGAAGAAAAGGTTGAAGAATCTGAAGCTGAAGAGAAAGAGATAAAGGAAGAACAAGAAGAAGGCGAAAGTGAAGGACACGATGTTGAAGAACACGAAGAAGAAGAAGAAGAAGAAGGTGAAGAAGAAGACGAAGGTGAAGAAGAAGGTGAAAGTGAAAGTGAAAGTCAAAATGACGAACAAGAGGAACATGAAGGTGAAGAAGAAACTGGCGAGTATGATGGTGAACCTTCTGGTAAAGTAATTGATCATAATGAATTATAGATTTATTACTAGGTGAATATTCTCAAATATTGTATGTTGCTGTAACACAAAGCTATAGACCATAATTTTTAGCATTATTGATTTGCATAATTTTTTAATATAAATTGTACTTTTATATTTTTATATTCAGCTGTAATAAATTTAAACTAGTATCTCGGTTTTGTACTAATTAAATGGTAATTAATTCTTAAAATTGTTCATATATTATTAAATCAAAAAAACAAATTCCTATTCTCAGCATTTACACTTATACATTAACCTCATTACTTTCCCTTTCTTTGTTTATCACAATGTTATCATATTTTGATGATATAAAAGAAGATTGACTATCATCACTTTTACTATCAGCAGATTCCTTTGGTTCAATTGTTTGGGATTCAAAATTCTTGTTTACATGACTTGCAAAAGAAATTTTTAAATTTGAATCATAATTTTCAATATTGACATTATTTTCAGTATTATATGGTAAATTAGTTGACATTGTTGGTATTTCTGGTATTTTATCAAGATCGACTTCCAATTGTGGATTGAATACTTTCTTACTTTTATCCTCATTTGCTTTCTTTGATGTATCATCTGAAGTGAAAATTCCTGAAAAGCTTGAACCATCATTAATAAAAGATAACGAACTTGAAACTGAATGAGAAACTGGAATCTTTGGAGCACCAATAGTAGACTTTCTAAAAAATCTTGGAATAACTTGAGTAATGGGGGAACTGGAACTTGAAGATTTTCTCTTGACCAGAGGATTTGGTAGCATCTTTGTATTAATATTTGAAGTTCTTTTAACATTAACATCCATTGGAGATTCTAAAGTTGATTGTGAATCATTAGTTTTATTTTGAATAAAAGATTGATTTGAAAAAGTATTGTTAACAGATTTATATAAAGTTGGACTTGGAGGTGTTTGAAATTGTTTGAAGTTTGATATTCTTTGAGGTTCAATTTTAGAACTTGTATCAGAGTTAGCAGAAGATGGTTGTTTTTCACTTTCTTCATTTTCAAATGAAAAATTATCTTCATTACTCTCTGTGTTTGGTATTAGATCATAATTTAAAGCATCAGTTTCAATTGTAAGTTCAGATTTTGTTGTATTTTCAGTAGTTGTACTAGTTGGAGTTGGAACAGCATTAAAATCATTATTAGTTTTAATTTCATGTTTTTTAAATATATCAGCATTATTTTTATTCTTTGAAATAGTTATATTTTTAAAATCAACAATTCTAATAGATTCAAAAGATGATAAATGATTAATATCTTCAGTATTAATAGTATTTAAGGAAACTCCTTCTTCCTCTTGTAATGTAGGTAATTTATGATCAGAAGTAACATCAGTAGCAATTGTATTATCACAATTACCATTTGTAGTATTCAATGAATCAGAATCAGTTGAAGTATCAAAAGAGGAACTATCATTTAATTTATTATTATTGATGTTGTTGTTACTATTGATATTATTTGTTTCATCATATTCTAAATCATCATTATAAACATCAATTGGTTTTGAAGGATAAGAAATTCTTTTTAAATCATTCTTATTTGGAGATTTTCTTGTTAAATTAGATGGAGGTGAATTTTTTGTAATATTGGTAGAAGTTGGTGATGATGATGATGAAGATGAATTTCTCTTTGGTGATAAAGATTTTAAAATATTTGAAGTTCTTTTTTGATCATTAGTTGGAGTTATTGTTTTTTTTAATTTATTTAATTCGATTTCTCTTTCTTTATCAATTGATTCAGTACAAGAACTTGGAGGAGTTAAATATCTATTATTTGATAAATCATCCAAATTATTTAATTTATCATCAGCAGTAATAATTAACCAATCACAATCACCAATAGTTTTAGTTAATTTTAAAACAATTGTATTTTTTAAATACCCTAAAAATGATTCATATTTCCAAGTATTTATAAACCATTCAGTTATATCTAATTTTGAAATTCTAATTGGATTTTTATCAATAACTTTATCAAAATTTGAATTAAAATTAAAATTAATTGTATCAGTCATAAAATCATTTGAAGAATAATCAAATCCAAATTTATTAAATTGATTCATAAAAGTATTACCAATATCATCTTTATTATTATTATTAAACATTAAAGTACCATCTCTTAAATTTTTTCTAAATTCATTCATATTTGAATTTAATTTAAATTTTTCAAAATTAAGAGTTTTATCAAAAGTTAATAAATATTGTTTTGAAGAATTTGAAAAGAAATTTTCAATAATTTTATAAGGATTTGATTCAAATTTATCTAAGAATAAATTTTCATATTTTGTAAAAGAATGATTTGAAGAATAAATTCTTGAAGTTGAATTTGAAGCAGAAGAGATTAATTTATAATAATTTGAATCTTTTGCATTCATTGTTAATAAATCTGAAGAAGAAACTGTTAAAGTTAAAGCCTTTTGAGTTTTTGGTTCATAATGAAGAGGAGGATATTGATGAATATCAAAAGTTTCAAAAAGAAATTTATATTCAATAGAAGGTTGAACATTATTTGAATTTGAAACTGATAAACTTCTTAAATAAGAGATAAAGATTTGATAAAATGAATAACCTCTTTTATAATAAAATTGTTTTAATTGATTTAAATCTTCTTTATTATTATTATTATTAGAAGAATAACAAGAATTAATAAATTCATCTCTATTAAAACAAATTTGACCTGCAGTAAAGATTAAATCTAAAGAATTATTTTTATCTAAAGTTAAATAATTTTTTGGATTTGTTAAAATTGATAATAAAATTTCTAAAAATTCAAATAAAACACAAACATGATTATGAGAAGGTAAAAATAAAGGTAAATTATTATAAAATGAAGAATAATTATTTTTATCTTTATTTAATAATTCAGATTTTTCAAAATTTTTAAAAGAATTCCAAGATATAATTGAATTTGGTAATAAAGACCAAATAATTCTAAGTGTTAAAATTAGAGTAATCCAATTAGTCTTTTTAATACAAGATTCTAATTCATCACCAATCAATGAGCAACCTTCAAATGGGAAAAGAGATTTAAGGAATTGATTAGCAGCAGTTAAATCTTTATCATTGAATTGACCAATACTAGCTTTAAAGATTTCATAAAGATGATGTTTACCATCACAAGATCTTTCTTTTAACTCCTTTGTAATATAATGAATAACGTATCTAGTTGATCTGTGTGTGATGTTTTTATCCTGAAGAATGTCATAACCAGACTTGAGAATGGCACCGTTGTTGAACTTGTCATGGTCGTAGATGTATAGCTTCTCAGACTTGAGTCTGTTAATTTTAGCAGCATTAACAAGATCCAAACGCGATGTTACTTGAGGATCCATAGTTGTAGTAGTAAAAGAGAGGACAGGTTAGTTGAATAACAGAAAAATAGAAATTAAGAGGAATTCAACACCCTTTTAAACCAATTAAAGAAAACATTGAATTTAAATTAGTTTTGAAGGTGTTTTATATCTGTTTTAAATAAAAATTGTTACATTTCATCTTCAAACAAAAAAAAAAAAAAAAATTTACTTCAAAACAAGAATTGTTAGAATTCAACATTAAAGAAGATGGTTCAGTACAGAGGCAGTCTTGTATTGGCCCCTATGGTCAGGGGAGGTGAGCTTCCTACTAGACTGTTGGCACTCAAGTATGGGGCAGATCTTGTTTGGAGCCCTGAGATCATTGACAAGAAGATTTTGACCTGTGATCGAATTATTAATACAAAGACTGGTACAATAGATTATCTTTCAAAAGGTCAAACAAAGACTCCAGGTATAACTAATTTGGTATTTAGAACTTTCCCACCTCTTGAATCTAAAAAATTAATCTTTCAAATGGGTACTTCAAACCCTGATTTGGCTGTTGAAGCTGCTAAAATTATAATTAATGATGTTGATGGTATAGATATTAATGCTGGTTGTCCAAAACATTTCTCTATTCATTCAGGTATGGGTGCTGCTCTTTTAAAGACTCCTGATCTATTAGTTTCAATACTTAAAAATTTAGTTGAAAAAATTGGTAAACCAAATCAAAAACCAATTAGTGTTAAAATTAGATTATTACATGATAAAGATTCAACTTTAGAATTAGTTTCAAAATTAGTTAAAACTGGTATAACAAATTTAACTGTTCATTGTCGTCAAACTCATATGAGAAATAGAGAAGCTCCAATTAGAGATTATTTAAAATCAATTCAAAATGTTTGTATTGAAAATAATGTTTCTTTAATTATTAATGGTGATATTAAAGATAGAAATGATTTTAATAAAAATATTAAAAGTTTATTAGGTAATGATATTGGTGGTATGATGGCTACTTATGCTGAAATTAATCCAACTGTATTTAGTTTAACTCCTTTACATTGGTTAAATACTGCTAAAGAATTAGTTGATATTTCAATTAAATTTGATAATTATTATGGTAATACAAAATATTTATTATCAAGAATAATACCTGGTAAAGCAAAAGTTTTCCAAAATATTATGAAATCAAAAAGTTTAATTGATTTAAAAGATTGTTTAGATAAAATTGATGAAAATAATCCTGATTTTAAAGTTCGTCATCCTTTTGAAAAAATTGAATTAATTTCAAATAAAAGAAAGAATAATGATAATTTAAAAGAAGATATAAAAGATTCAGAAATTAAAAAGAGAAAAGTTGAAGAATCAATTTTAGAAACTGAACCTATCATTAAAGAAATAAAATCTGAACCTATGACTACAGAAACTAAATCTGAATCTATCATTACAGAAACAAAACCAACAACCACTGCTTAAATATCCAATATCTCTCTTGTTCATATATCATCTTCCATTTATACGTTTTATGTTTCATTCCTGTTCTTAGTTTTAATTTATAATTTTGCATTTCCCTTTTTAACTTTACTGTAAGCTACGTTGTTATATCTATAACTTAAAGAAAAAAATATGTTACAATATTAATTAGAGAAAACATATATAATTTCAATCAGTAATTCATTATAATTTAGTTATATAATATTCATTGACGTATAGTAAACTTGTATTATAGGTTTAAAAAAAGAATAAAAACAATTAGAAGATTAATAAATATTTCAAAATTAAAAATAAAACAATTAAAAAGTAATTAAAAGATTCTCCTGAGTATACATGGCAAATTGGTAGAAGAAAATCAGTTGGAAATAAAAATATATACATGTTTATAACTTATTCTTCAAAAAATCTTATTATTATTATTAATGTTTCTTTTAATGGGAAAAAAAAATATTTCATCTTATTTTATTCTTTTTTTTAAGTAATGTACAATATTTTGGAAGTGATATGATATGACATGATGGAGTAGGTTGAATGGGATAAAACAAAAGAATAGAACATAACATGGATTGCTTTATTAATGTTATATTTTATCTCTATTTTCTAAATATAATTTTTTTTTTTGCATTATTTAAAAACAATCTAAGATAAAACAGCTTTAATACCACACCAAGCAGTAGCAGCACCAGCCATTATACCAGCAGAGATACCAGCTGGTTTGAAACCTTTAGTTGATTTGAAGATAAAACCAGAGATTGCACCAGCAGTTATTGAATTGATTGCATCATGTTTACCTCTAATACCATCTAAAGAACTATTAACTAAATTATAAGTTAAAGCTAAAACACCTGCATTATTACCTATAAATGGACCTCTTTTAGTTATATGATTTAAAACAGTATTTAATTTCAATTTATTTGGAGAACCTGGAGGAATATTTCTAAAACCTTCAATAGCACCATAAGCACCACCAAAACCTAAACCAATTAAATAAACAGAACCTGTACCATAACATAAATCATCAGTCCAACCTTTTGAAGGAATTAAACCTTGAGAACCTTCCAATGTGTTTAAGGTTTCATCTTCTAATTCAAGATATTCAACACCTTTTTCTAAACCTGCTAATGGATGTAATTTTGAAGTATCTAAACCACCATTTGACGATATAACTTTTGAAACATCAGAAATTGAAGATGGATCAAAACCTAATTTTGGATCAATTTTACCTGGTTCATTGACACTTGGTATGCTTGAATCTTCTTGCTTTTTAGAACCTCCAAATAACCAAGACATTATGAATAGATATGTGTGTTAATTCTGTTTTTTTTGTTCAATTGAAATGATTTAAAGTGGGTGATGAAATGGGAAAAACAAAAAATTCTCAAACTTTTCAGTGGTCAAAAAGAAAGATAAATTCTATTACAGTTATGAAATTATTAGAAGAATGAGGAATAAGATATCAACTCTTAAAATCACAAAGTTTCTAAAGTTTTATTTGTGGGTTTTTGAAGAGAGAAAATGACATTTTTCTAAACTTTTCACCAATTTTTTTGCCCAATATAATAATTTTTTTCGGAGGAACTTATTACCCTATTAGATATTATTAGTAGTTGGATTTATATAATTATCATCATTGGTGCTTCAAGTGATGTATTACTGTGTATTAGTGTGTATTAATGATGCATTCATCTATTCAGTATTTTAAAAAATTAAAGTGTTTTTCAATGGTGGTAAAATACTATTTAAAAAAAAGAGCGAAATCAATTACAAATATAGCTTAATTATGACAATATCAAATCAATTGTATATAGAAAAAGGTTTTAAAAAGAAAAAAAGACAGTTATTTCTAAATGATTTATATTCTAAATTTATTCTAATTCAGATAAGTACTTTTCAGCATCTAAAGCAGCCATACAACCAGTACCTGCAGAAGTAATAGCTTGTCTATATCTATGATCTTGAACATCACCAGCAGCAAAGAAACCTTCAACAGAAGTTAAAGTGGTACCTGGAACAGTCTTGATGTATCCATTTTCATCAGTATCAACTTGACCTTTAACGATTTGAGTAGCTGGAGTATGACCAATAGCATAGAATAAACCATTAACTGGTAAATCTTTAACTTCATTAGTATTAACATCTTTAATGGCTAAAGCATTTAATAATTTACCATCACCTTTAGCTTCAACAGAGACAGTATTATATAAAACTTCTAATTTTTCACATTTTTGAACTCTTCTTTGCATAATAGTTGAAGCTCTTAAATGATCTTTTCTAACAATCATATAAACTTTTGAACCATATTTAGTTAAAAATAGAGCTTCTTCACAAGCAGAATCACCACCACCAACAACAGCTAAAGGTTTATTTCTAAAGATTGGAACAGCACCATCACAAACAGCACAAGCAGAGATACCTTGTTGCCAGTATTGTTCTTCACCTGGTAAATGTAATCTTTGAGCAGAAGCACCAGTTGCTAAGATAATTGCATCAGTAGTAATTGGTTCATCATCTTCATTCCATTCAGTCCAAAATTTAAAAGGTTTTGAAGATAAATCAACTTTTGAAATAGTTTCAGTAATAACTTCACTACCAAATTTTTCAGCTTGTAATTTCATCTTTTCAACTAATTCAGAACCAGTTAATCCATCAGGGAAACCTGGGAAATTTTCAATTTCAGTTGTTGTAGTTAATTGACCACCAGCAGCGATACCATTAGCTAATAAACCTTCATAAACAGTTGGTTTAATTTCAGCTCTTGCTAAATAAAGGGCAGCAGTTAAAGCAGCTGGACCACCACCAATAATTGTAACTTTTTGATGAACCATTCTTATAGATTTAGATGTATTATTGAGATATGAGAAATTGACTTTTGATTTAAACAGTTTGTAAAATCAATTAAATATTAATTTAAGAGAAATTGAAATAAAAAATGGGAGAAATTGTGGTTTTTTTATATTTCTAAAAAATGATGATTCGAGACTTAAATTTGATTTGAAATATTTGTAAGAAATTTTATGTTAAAAAAAATGGTTCTTTTTGTTTTTAATTCGAGGCTTTATTTACTTTATTGAGTTTTATGATTAGTAACTATGTAGTTGTTAGTTATAAATAATAGTCATTACGGATTTATCATAGTAATTTCGTTGATGACTAAAGGTAAACCGAGATTATGATGAGTATTAATTGCATAGTAATTTTGTTCAATCGGTCAACGTTTTATTGTATATTTGAGTTGAATATTGTAATGTTGTAATATTGTAATCCAGTACTCGTCAGTAACTTCTAACTTCAACACTATCTCTTCAATCATCCAATTAACAGCAGCAGTGAAGATAAAGACCTCCAGCAGGGTAAACATCACGTGACTTCTCAGCTGACCTACAAAATTTCCCAAAGTTATTTGATTTGATTCAACCATCAATCATTTCATTAATCAGATACTATTAATCAATGAGTGATACTAAAGACAACAAAACGGTACTCACACCGTTCATAAAGTCAATGCTTCTAGAAAAACCTAACCTTACAACTGAAGATTTGGCTCTAGTAATAAAATTAATAATTCAAGGTTTACCAACTGATGTTCAAATTGCAAGTTTCTTAACTGCTCTTAAATGTACAGGTCTTGATCATCAACCTGATATGATAGCTACTGCTGCTAATCAAATCTTAGAATATTCAGATCTAATATCTATTAATTCAGTTTATCCAAATGTTTCAAATCCTTCAATTGATGATTATGGGTTTGTAGATATAGTTGGTACTGGTGGTGATGGTCAAAATACTTTTAATGTTTCAACAAGTGCTGCCATAGTAGCTGCTGGTATCAAAGGTATCAAAGTATGTAAACATGGTGGTAAAGCTTCTTCATCTTCATCTGGTTCTGCTGATCTTTTAAATTCTTTAGGAATTGATTTAACAAAGATTAATCCATCAACAACTTCAAAAGTTTTATCAAAATCAAATTTTACATTTTTATTTGCTCCAAATTTTCATAGTGCAATGAAACAAGTAGCTCCAATTAGAGCTGCAATGGCAATTCCAACTATTTTTAATATAATGGGTCCTTTAATAAATCCTGCTCCAATTAAAGCAAGAATTTTAGGTGTTTATTCAGAAACTTTAGGTCAAGTTTATGCTGAAGCAATTTTAAAATTAGATTTATCAAGAGGTCATGTAGCAAATACAATGGTTGTTTGGGGTTCTGTAGGTTTAGATGAAATAAGTCCAATTGGTAATACTAAAGTTTGGATTGTTAATCCAAAAGATTTAACTATAACAACAAGTTATATATCACCAAAAGATTTTGAAATTCAAGAACATTCTTTAGATTCTGTTAGATCTGGTACTCCATCAGAAAATGCAGAAATTTTAAAAGATATTCTTAATAATAAATATTCTGAAGGTAATCCAATTTATGATTATATTATTATGAATACTGCTGCATTAGCAGTTGTTAGTGGTGTTGCAGATAATTGGATCGATGGTAAATTATTAGCAATTGAATCAATTAAATCAGGTGCTGCTAAAACTGCTTTAAATGAATTAAAAACTGTAATTGATACTATATGACAAATTACTGAAATAGAAATATAATTCAAATAAAAGGAAGAAGAAATAATTAATTTTGTATAAATCTTTAAATTTAAAGGTCTTAAATATAACTAAAAAAAGTTGAATATTTTATAGACACCAATTATATCAGATTTCAGACTTTTATTTTACAATTAACAAAACAGATTGTTGAAATTAATATCTTTTGTAGTTTATTTGTTTATTCTTTCCGATCCAAACTTTATAACTGAAGTTGAAAAGTTATTGGAATCATTATCATCCAAATTATATTCTTCTTCAGGTGTCCAACTAATTTATATTCTGCTGATAATTCTATTTATTTTATTTATAAGATTTTAGCATTGATTGGTCTGAAATTAGATGGAATTGATGAATCTGTTGACTTTGGAATAATTGTAATGACAATTGATTTCAAAGATAGAGGTAATAAGCTTAATCAAAATTAGTTCAAAAATATCATTAGTTTCATATAAAAATCTGTAATTTATACCATCTCTACCTGTAGAGGGCCTTTATCAGGAATTTAATTGCATTTTGGTATTCATCTTGATTAACATTAGCAGCAAGAGACATAATTTCATTAAGAGTTTTAATATTCAAACCATTTATGAATTGTTGAAATTGTTGTTCATTGAAAGTATAAGAATCATCCTGTTCATCTTGACTTAAGTTAGAGATATTAGGTATTGACTTATCATGACCAAAGACTCTTTTCATATGTTGAAAAATTTTTTCCTTAATTTATTTGAGAAGTGTAATTATCAAATTATAATTACAGTTAGTTTTAAATTATGAAAACTTCTTGAAAGTATATTAACAATTATTAGTCTACAAGATTCTGGTTATAAAATATAATGTTTAACTCATTCAATTCTAAAATACTGTTATCAAAGAATGCGGTTAGTTTATTTCAAGGAGCAACAACAACTACTACAAAATTATTCCATCATAATTCAATCAATCAATTGAAAGATAATAAGTTAAAAGATCATATTGGTAAATTAAACAATTACCTACAACTAACAATTAGGTTCAAATTTAATTCAGAAAGCATTAAATCAATTCCAACTGCTTATTATAATCCATGGATAACAACAAAAGAAGATTTACAAATGACTTTAACTGAAGTTCATAAAACATCTGGTGTTGATCAAAGATTATTAGCTATTTACATATATTTAAACCAATCTTTATTCATAAAATCAAAAAATTCATTAAATTCAAACAATGAACAAAATAATGTTAGTTATACACGTAATATATTAAAAGAAGCTGGTTTAACTGATTTTAATAATACTGAAAATCAATCTGTTAATGACAATTTTCAGAACAATTCAAAATTACCTTTAATGTCTTTTGATTTTAAAGATAAAAGAAATGTTCAACACATTTATCCATATCTTTATGATTCTCAGATACATGTTGATGACAATATTAAAAATTTAAATGAATCTAATTTGAAATTGGAAATTAGTAAAGAAGTTCAAAAACATTTAGACTCTATCAGTGTTGGTCAATTAATAGATAACACAAATTTAGATAACAAATCACCAAATCATTTAATCCAAAATGAACATGAACTTGATGTATATATCATAGAACTTTTAAAATCATTTAAAAACTTCGATCAAACTGGAATATCAAATTCAATAAATTATAAAGTTTTAAGTCAAATAAACTATACTCTTCAATTTCCAGACAACAATAAATATACGGTAACACCTGATATTTCACTATCAAAAGACAATGACTTTAAATCCAATACCTTTATAGTCTTTGAGGATAAATTTTTAACAACAAGTCCAAAATTAAATAAATCTTTTTTAGATTTACTGAAATTTATAAAAAATTTCTACTTATCAAACAGATTTAAAGATGAAATGTCTGAAATCACTGGGTTTACACCAGCTTCAAAGAATTTTGTTCTATCATTCAATCAATTAATAAGTCAAATGTTGGTCACTGGTTCCTCTGGTGGTGTTTTATTGGATGATACACAGATTATTTTTGTTGAATTTGATCTATCAAAACTAGATTTAAATGAAGATTTGTTAAATGAAAATTTTATATCAGATGGTATTGGTAATATAATTTATTGTTTTAATCACAATGTTTTAAAAATGACAATATTTGAATTAAATAACACAGAATCAGAATTATCAGGGTATCCAATAATAAGATATTTAATTCAATTTATCAATAAATGTTATAATGAACATAATCATTCAAATAAATTAAAAGGTCAAGAATTGATCAATCAATTGATAAAAATAAAAAAGCAGAAGATTCAAGGAAATGATACACTCTATTATCAGAAACTCTTAAATGTTGAATTAATATTGTTAGATGATCTTTATAATTCTAATATTAAAAAAGATGATTATGATTTTACCACTTCTGAGTTATTAAAAGAAAATATTGATAAGACGATGAATATAACCAGACTTCCACAAGTTAAGAACAATATACTACAATCCAAAATATTTAATAAGAAATTAAAGAATCAGGTTAAACAGATTTATTTGAATGTTGATTATGATGAAAGATTAAAATTCCAGGTTCAATCAATTGATGATATTATTTTAAACTCCCAGGAAGTTGAAGTTTTAACTGGTGAAGAAATCCATAAAAGATTATCAATAGTTGTTAAACATCAAACAAAGACAAATAAAACCAAAGTAATAACAAAAATCATAGATCCAATTAGATCAATTCTATTCAAAAATATGAGTGAGTCTGGGTTTATTAGAATACAAGATCTCTTCTATGCTTCACTTCAGATGTTTTCAAATGAACTTTCAGTGTATCAGTTATTGAGTAATGATGAATTAACCAAAGATCTTGTTCCAAAAATATATTCCAATGGTTATATAAAATTCAATGATATCTCAAATGCTAATTGGTATTATAATGAACCTTTGGAAAGAAAGAATAAGAATTTCAAAGTAGAAGAATTTCTTTATAAAGTACATGGTTTCTTCATTACAATGGAAGATTTAAATGAAGTTGATGAAAATAATAATGGACCTTTTAAAACATTAAAACAATTTTGGGATGATAATAAAGTAAGGTATGATGATGATTTTATTGAGAGATTGATATTGAGTTTATTTGAAGTTATTTCCAAAATACATTCAAAAGGAGTGATACATAATGATTTATCAATTGATAATATCATGATATCAATGAATCCATTAAATGATGAGATTGAAATAAAACTAATTGATTTTGGGTTTTCAGTCAGCTGTGATTTCAAAATGAATAAAAGATTTAATTGGAAATTTGAAGATTTCCAAAAAGATTATGAAGATGTCATTGAAATCATTAAAAGTTTAAATAGATTTTGTGATGTTGATGGTATAATTGATACAATGATTAAAAAGAATTCAAAGAAGAATGATACAATGATTAAAAAGAATTCAAAGAAGAAAGGATTGAACCTGAAATGTCTCAATGATTTGATTAAATTAGAGTTAAAGATGACAAAAATAAATAAATATAATGTTAATTATATTAAAACATGGGAAATTTTTCAATCAAAATGATAACAGATTTAGAAATTTTAATAAAAGACTACCTTTCTGTGTGATATAAGTAAGTTTCATAAATCATAAATTCATTTTATAAAGTTTATAAATTATATGGTATAAATAAAATTCAAAGTTTTTTTGTAGGAATTAACCATCTCCATAAAGAATCTCTTCTATTTAATTTTAAAAATTTCCAATTAGATATATTATTTGAATCTTTTGTTGATGATTGAGATGATTGTTTCATTAAAATTTTTGTTTTTGGTTTTTGATATTGATTCATTAAAGTTATTTTTTGAACTTTATGTAAAGTTTTAAAATTTTTATAACTTATTATACTTGCAATTAAAATTGAAAATCCTGTAATTAAACCAAAACCAAAATTTGATTCTTCAATAAAATTTTTTAAATTCATACCAAAAAATGCAGGTGCTAAAGTAGCAATTGTAAAACCAAGTGTATAAATAGTTATTTTTAATTCAAATAACATTAAAGAATTTCTATTTGCATCTAAAATAATATTAATAATTTCTTCAGTTGATTTAATATCATTACTTAAAATTTCACCTTGTTGAACAATTTCATCTAAAGCTTTATAATAAACTTCTAATAACATTTCAATTTCATCAATATCTTGAATAGAGGAAGGTTTATTTGATAAATATAAATCTTGTAAATCATCTTCATTTTCTAATAATTCATCAAGAACTTCTCTAATTAAAACAACTTTTTGATTAAATGAACTTAATTTTTTTGATTTAATTAATAATTCTTTTAATTGATCTCTATTAATTTGATTTTCTAAATTATTTAAAATTAAACCACAAGTCTTTAAATGATAGTTTAATTCAATTTCTAAATTTGATATAACATTAATTAAAATTGATTCTAAAGCTTTAAATTCATATCTTTCATTTGGATTTAATTTTAATTTTGATTCTAAATCATAAACAAATAAACTTAAATTTGAAGCAGTTTCAATATTTGAAGTATCAAATAATAAAACTTTATTTGATTGAATTAAAGCTTTAATATTTAATAAATTTACTAATATTGTCTTTTTTCTTAATGTAATTGAAGGTATAATATCAATAATTGAAGAATCAATTTTTCTTAAATCACGAGGATATAAATTATAATCTTTTAAAAACTTTAACTTAGGGAACTTTTCTGATAATGCAGTTACATTACCACTTGTATCAAATATTGTACAACTAATATATTGATCATTTGGTTGTATTGGTTTTAAAATTGATGGGTCAATATTGCCATCATTTGATTTTTGATTGAATATATTTGATGAAAATAAACGATTAAAACTATGTACAGGATGTATTTTTTGTATGAATGAAGGATGGTTATATCGCACACATTGACATATTGTGCTGTATCTGGGTATCACTGTTCGTATCATGTTGATTTTCTAGTGTAATATTGTAGTAAAACTGGTCTTCTTGATTATTAAAGTCAAAATAAAAATGGAAAAAAAAAAAAAAAATAGCAGAGAAAAATTTACACCTTGAAGAAATTAATTAAAAACAGTTAAATAGTGGTTCAATAAAAGTATAATTGAGTAGAAGTGTAATATATTAGATAATTAGAAATACTTTACTTACATTTCTCTATAACTTTTTTTAATATAAACTAATAGTAGGAGTAATAATAATTAAGGATTTTTTTTCTAAACAAAAGGGGATTAACTAATTAACCAAAAAGAAAACATGTGTATAACAAAATAAATGTTAAGATTTGAGTGTCAATTTCTCTTATTCAAATTATTCAAAGAATTGTCTAGTCTTTGATGGACCGAATAATTCTAATCTTATTGATGGTAATGATTTATGACTTAATAATTTTAATCTTTCTTCTAATGTGTTATCAATTTCAATCTTTAAGTTACCACTGTATAATTTTAAACCACCAATGGTTTCATCAGATAGATAATCATGTTCTAAGATTTCAATGGTGACATCTTGATTACCTTTAGTTTCTTTCTTGTATGCTTCTTGAACAGTAGGTATAATGGATTTAACAACTTCTAAATCACACTTCTTGATACTTAAATAAACGGTATCTTCTAATAGTAAATATAAACCTTCTTTAATCAATTCAGTTAATAATGCCTTGTAATCTTTCTTTGATTTTGTAACTTTTGATAATTTTGAAGAAGCTTCAGTAAAGATATCATTAACAATGGAATCTTTTTCAGATAAAACTTTTAATTTTAAAGAATTTAATTTCTTTGATTTTTCAATTTGTTTTGATAATTTTAATTTCTTTAATTTATCATTATATAAGTTATCAATGTTTAATATTTCAGTTCTAACAAGGTTTGATTTTTCAATTTCATATTCTTCATCAGCTTTTAATTTGATTTCATTTGACTTTTCTTCAGCTTCCTTCTTGATGAAGGCTTCCATCTTCTTCAACTCCAAGTTGACTTCAGAATCAGATAGAGGTTTGTGTAATTGAGCAGACATTGTATTGATATGATGTTTCTTTGTTGAATGTAGAATTAAAATATAAAACGTTATCTTCAGAAAAATCCCCTAAAAAAATCGTCCAGGATAAATTTCTGCATAAATGAAAAAAAATTAAAACGGCGTCTGTTTCATTTATGCTTTTATTTTATTTAATAGTAAAACAACTACATTACAATTACAATTAACAACAACAGCTATACAACTACAACTATACCATTCACTGTTGGACTGATGATACGAAGAACGTACAGTTCGTTGGCTAAAATTGAGAACAAGGCTCGAATAGATATCAATGCTTCCAAAAATGTACTCACAAAACAAACAACTACTTTAGACAATTCAATACTTCTAAAGAATTCAACGCCTCCAAAAGATACACAAGAAGAAACTCCATTCATCAATTTTGTAGGTATTCAATATCTATCTCATAATCTACATAAACAAATATTCCCATCTTTCCCAAGAAATAAAGAAGTTAATAATGAATTAAAGAAATTACAATCAATATCTAAAAAACATTTACAAGATAATGATCTTTGGGGGAAACCAACTTCAAAAAGTAAACCTATTCAATTAAAAATTCCTCAACTATTAGGTAATAATTTAGATGATCATTTTAAAAGATTAGCAATTCATGATTCAAAAGAATATCTTGATATTGCAAATAGTGCTATTAAAATTGAAATACCTCCAATACCCAAAAATATTCTTTTAAAATCTGGTTGGTATAAATATCCAAATTCTTGTATTAATAATGAAGAACCAATACCTGTTAAATATCCTGATACAGAAGATAATTTCTTAGTATTTGATGTTGAAACTCAATATAAAGTTTCAAATTATCCAATTTTAGCTACTGCTTGTTCTAAAACTAATTGGTATGTTTGGGTATCACCAATAATTACTGGTGAATCAGATTCTTATGAACATTTAATACCTTTAGATTTGATGAAAAAACCAAAAGTAATAGTGGGTCATAACATTGGTTATGATAGAGCAAGAATTAAAGAAGAATATGATATAACACAATCAAAAGCTTTTTATCTTGATACATTATCTTTACATGTTGCATCAAGTGGTATGAGTTCAGTTCAAAGAAATACTTGGAAATATTTTAAAAAAGTTGAAAATAGTGTTAAAGAATATAAAAATATAAAGAATAAAAAAGTTAAAATTATACCAATTAAAAAGACAAAAAAAAATTCAAAAGTTGTTGAAAGAGATTTAGATGCTGAATTTAATGAAAATAATGAAGAAGTTAATGAAATGAAAGAAAGTAATCCTTGGTTAGAACAAAGTGCAATCAATTCTTTAAAAGATTTAGCACAATTTTATTTATTAAAAACAATGGATAAAGAACCAAGAAATTTATTAGCTTCATTAGATTTACAAGAGATTAAAGATAATTTTAATGAACTTGTAAATTATTGTGCAAATGATGTTTTAATAACTTTTCAAATATATCAACAAGTTTTACCAAATTTTTTAAATGTTTGTCCAAATCCTGTTTCATTTGCTGCTTTAAGACATTTAAATTCAACAATTTTACCAACTAATAATGATTGGAATAAATTTATTAATAATTGTGAAAACCATTTCCAAGATTTAAATAATGAAATTGCAGGAAATTTATTAAAATTAACAGAAGATTTAGTATTACTTAAGGATAACCCAGAAATATTTAATAATGATCCTTGGTATTCACAATTAGATTGGGAAATATATAAACCAAAATTAACAAAAGCAGGTAAATTACCAAAGAGAGCAAGACAACCATATTTACCACAATGGTATAGAGATTTATATGATAGTAAAACTAAGAAAACTGTTATTAAAGTAAAATCAAGATTAATACCAATTTTATTAAAATTAAAATTTGAAGGTCATCCAATTCTTTGGGATGATTTACAAGGTTGGTGTTTTAAAGTGTTATCTGAAGAAAGAGATAAATATATTAAAAAAAATTATTTAGAAATTCAATTTTCTAAAAATCGTCTTGGTAATAAATCTGATGAATCAAATCAAGATAATAATGATCATATGTTTGATGAATTATATGAAGTTGATTCAACTTATTCATATTTTAAAATTCCAAATGATGCAAATGAAGCTGCAAAAACTACGATTTTAATATCTAAATCATTTTTACCATATTTTAAAAAAGGTGTATTATCATCAGATTTACCATTAGCAAAAAGAATTTTAGATATTAATAAAATTACTTCATATTGGGTATCTGCAAGAGAAAGAATTAAATCACAATTTGTTGTTCCTTATAAATCAACAAAGACTGGTTCAATTAAATTTATTTTACCAACATTTATATCAATGGGTACAATTACAAGAAGAGCAGTTGAAAATACTTGGTTAACAGCATCAAATGTTAAATCAGATAGAATTGGTTCAGAATTAAAATCTAAAATAAGAGCACCAAAAGGTTATTCATTTGTTGGTGCAGATGTTGATTCTGAAGAATTATGGATTGCATCATTATTAGGTGATGCAGTTTTTGGTTTCCACGGTGCAACAGGTGTTGGTTGGATGACACTTGAAGGTACTAAAAATGAAGGTACAGACTTACATACAAAGACTGCAAATATTTTAGGTATTTCAAGAAATGAAGCCAAAATTTTTAATTATGGTAGAATTTATGGTGCAGGTTTAAAATTTTCTGTTAAATTATTAAAAAGATTTAATCCATCATTATCAATTGAAGAATGTCAAACTGCTTGTCAAAATTTATATAAAGCAACAAAGGGTGCATCTGGTAAATTTAATTTAACATTATCAGAAAAGAAACAAGATTCAAAGTTAACATCAATTTGGTGTGGTGGTACAGAATCAGTATTATTTAATTCTTTAGAATCTATTGCTAATTTAGATCAACCAAAGACACCAGTTTTAGGAGCAGGAATAACAAATGCATTAAAGAAGAAATATTTAAATGTTAATAGTTATATGCCATCAAGAATTAATTGGGCAATTCAAAGTTCAGGTGTTGATTTTTTACATTTATTATTAGTTTCAATGAATTATTTAATTAAAAAATATAAAGTTGATGCAAGATTTTGTATTAGTATTCATGATGAAATTAGATTTATAACTAAAAATGAGGATAAATATAAATGTGCATTATTATTACAAATAGCACATTTATGGACAAGAGGATTATTTTGTGAAAGAGTTAAAATGTATGATATTCCTCAATCAGTTGGATTTTTTAGTGCTGTTGATATTGATCATATTTTAAGAAAAGAAGTTGATCTTGAATGTGTTACACCTTCTAATCCAATTGCTGAGGCTCCAGGTGAGTCTTATGATATTGTTAAACTTCTTGAAAAATGTTCAACTTTAGAAGATAATGGTGTTAATAGTCAAGATGAAGAGATTATGAAGATTAAACTATCAGAAGATTTAATAAATGAAGAACAAACCCATATTACAGAAGGTAAAAAAGAATCATTTACATTAAATGATCCAAATTGGAGAGAAACATCTTTAAAGATTCAAACAAGTAAAAATATGCCATTGGCACGTACTGAATACGCCAAATATAAGAGAAATAATAAAATCCAAACTTCAAAATAATAGACTTTAAAAAGATAAGGACTCTGAGTAAATATTTATTATAATGATTTTATACAGTAATTAATTTATGATGATGATGATTATATTGAAGTTGTAGTTCTACCATAGCCCTTTTAAAATACACCCAATCACAGAAACCCACCCAAATTTCAGTATTTAAAAACGGATTAAAACATAAGAAAAGACACAATTGATACACCCAACCTCCAAATAGACTAATACACCATCCACCAACTACTTCAACAACTTCAACAACACAAACTATACCAAAAAGACCTGAGAAAAAGACACATTTTAATCCAAAAGTCACGTGAAAAAAAAAAGAAAATTTTTGGGAGAGAAAAAAAAAAAAAAAAAAAAAGGATTTTGAAATGAATTCGACCAGCTCTTCAAATTAGTTGGAAGAAGGTAAACAATCATTTGAGATTGATAGCTCACACTTAGTTTAGCGTGAACAACAACAACTACACTTTCTCAATTCACACACACAGCTGCTGTATCACCTCTCACTCCACTTCTTCCAGTTCTCTAGAAACAACCGCAGAAGGTCCATTGAATTGAGGTTAAAATCTGTCAGCTTCCCTTATTGCTATCTCATCATTTATTTCTCTCTACTTCTCAACTTGCATTGATCAAAGATAACAACGTGTTCAGGAAACACCATATCTATACTCCATTCTACTGTTTTAATTCACTCTTAAAACATATTCAGTCTTTATTACTCAAGCCTCAAAAAAATCCATTTTTTAAAATATAATTTTATCATTTACAAAATGAACTTCAATTCTTCAGATTTTGATCAATCTTCATCGTTTTTGGCTGGTAATCAACATTCTCCAAATCCATCAAGAGCTTTGCCTGGTGCCTCTCTTTTATCACCTCAAGCAAAGGCAAAAATTACTGCTCCTTCTTTATTATCACCAGAACCTTTTAATCCTCAAGGTTTAAATGCTTATAACAATATGAATGCAACAGGAACAAACTCTTCAATCGCTCTTTTATCACCTCCAGGTTCAAGATATGCATTTGAAAATGAACAACCTATACAACCTGTAATGTCACCATTATTATCAACTGATAATGCATTTAGTAATACAAGACCTTTAAGTGCTCAAGATTTTGATACAAATTTTAATAATGCTGCTAATAGTATGAATAATTTAAATAATACTATTAGACCTTTTAGTTCTCAAGGAATTCCAGAAAGACCTTTAAGTTCAATGGAAATTGATTCAATCACTTTTAAAAATGATGTTGCAAATTTAATGAATTGGTTAGGTACTTTAACTTCAAATCAATATAGAACTGTTATTGATAATCTTGTATCAACTCTACCAGAAGATATGACAACTTATACAAGACAAGTTTTAGATATCATGAGTTATAACAATAACAATAATAACAATGATGCTAATAATTTTAATCAAAGGTTGGTATCACCAGTTCCAATGCAATATTATTCTCAACAAGAACCATTAACTTTAGATGCTGTTTTAAATGGTGGTAATCCACAATCAAGACCATGGACTCCTAATAATGGATTTATAAGTAGAGCAATGTCACCAATATTACAAGAAAGACCAAGATCTGCTGATCCATATCATTCAAAAATTATAACACCTTCAAAGAGCAGGAACTCTAATGAAATTAATGGATCTGGTAATGTCAATAATGCTAATAATTCATCGAATTCTGGTAATAAAAATTATGATATTACTAATTTAGCACAACAATTAATGCAAAATCCTACAAAATTTTCAGATTATAATAATGCAACAGTTTTAAAATTAAGTGCACTTTCAACAATTAATTCAAGAGCTCAATTAGATTCAAATAAGAAAAAAGTTGAAGAAAGAGGAAGATTTGCTCAGCAACATGATGAAAATTCAAGAAATGCATTCTCTGTTCCACCAATGCAAAGAAATCTTAAACATCATCATCATCATTTACAACAATATGGTAATTCAAATTTAAATTTAAACTCTAAAAAAGCTGATGATATGGTTAGAATGGCAAGTTTAAATAATGCTACTAAACAATTATCTTTAGATGAAATGATTACAAGTCCAAATTCTAAAGGTAAATCACCAGCTATTAATACAAAACAAATTACTAATTTGAAATTATTAAATGATATTCCTGCTTGGTTAAAAACTTTAAGATTACATAAGTATAATTCAGTTTTACAAGATGTTCCATGGCAAAAATTGATATATTTTTCAGATCAAGATTTAGAAGCTCAAGGTGTTAGTGCTATGGGTGCTAGAGGAAAATTATTAAAAGCATTTGATATTGTTAAAACTGCTTATGAAAATGATGAAATTACAAAGGATTAAAATTTTGTATGTGTTCTTTCTTTTTTATTATATTATTATTTTTTAATTAATTATAAAGTTTCAATTCTATGAATTCTTATATTGTTTAAACGTTCAGACACAATTGATTTTTATCAGAACTTTTTTAAATAAACATCTTTAATAAGAAAATAACTACATCTTTAATTGACCTGTAGAAAGTAGGTTTTAATAAAAAAAAATCTATTATTATAATTTATAATATTATATATGCTTTAACAAAAAAATGAATGATCAAATTAGAATTAGTGGTAGTATATGTGGAAAATAAATGAAACAAAACAAAAAAAATTATATCAATAAATAACAGAAATATTTATAATAATAACTCAAAATGAAAGTTTAATAAAGAGAAATGAAAAAGTAAAAAAATAAGCTGGATCTAATAAATCATCAGTGTTGTAGAAAAAGAAGAATGATTTAAATAAGTAATAGAAATAGAATTTAATAAGAATAATAATAACTCAAAACAACAAAACAAAGAATGAAATAAAATATTGATAAAATAATAAACAAAGAAAAAGATAAAGAAAAGAAATAAAACTATTAGACAACAGATTCCCAAAATTTTTTATTTTCATCTATTATTTGAGAAGAAAATTCTAATTCTGGGAAAACTTTTGAAACTTCTTTAAATAAAGCTTCAGCAAAAGTATTTATGAAAAATAATTGACCTTTATGAAGATTTGGATTTCTTTTTAAAGCATCTTCAACAGATTTAGGGAAATATGGTTGTAATCTTAAATCTTTTATACTTTCAATATCAGTTCCTTCTTTTAAATGAGTATTTAACATATTAGTTTCTTCAAATTCTCTTGCTAAAATAACACCCCATTTTGAAGATATTAATAAAGGTCTTGAAACATTTGAAATATCAGCACATTTTATTATCATTGATAAAATAACATTTGTTTGTTTTAAATCATTTTTAATATTTGATCTTTTAACATCATCATTAACAAGAATTTTAATTTCATTAATTCTTGAAATATATTCAAAATGATTAGCCATATCAGTAGCAATAATACTTTCAACTTGCATTATTTTAGTATTTAAAGGATTTGAATCATTAATAGTATAAGAATTTTTTAAAAATGATGGCCAATGATAAGTTAAAATATCTTGAAAAATTGTTGAATGATAATTTTCTAAAACTGATTGATTTGAATAAATTTTTGAAATTGGTGATTCATTTTCAATTAAGAATAGGTTAGTTGTACCTGGATGACCAACATCATGACCTATACTTGATACTAATAAAGCTAAAGTCTGTATTGGATGAAGAATTGAATTATTAATTTGAAAATGATTATTAATATTATTATCAAGGAATAAATTATTTAATTCTTGATTTAATGGATGAATATTTAAATTTTCAGTATATTGAGGAAATTTTGGTAAAACATTTAATCTTAATAAGAAATAAAAAGTTGCTTGTAAAACATCAACAGCATGTCTAAAATTATGGAAAGCATTACCACCTCTATAAGAATCTCTTAAACTAAATAAAAAACTTAATATTGAATTATCATCAATAATTAATTCTTCATCATTATTTAAAATTGAGAAACTCATTTTAAATATTTTAAAAGCACAAAAAGTTAATTCATCACAAGTTAATTCATGAGCAATAAACCCCCAATTACCAATACATTTTAAATAAAATTCTTCATTTTTTGGTAATTTTAAAAGTTGAATAAAATTAATTTCTGAATTAATTAATTTAACAAAGTTTTTTAATTGATTAATTTGATGATTATCATTTGATAAAATTAAATTTAAACAATGTGTCATACTATGAAAACATGAACAATTATGTTCTTTTAAATAATAATTATTTAAACCTGTCCAATTTTTCATTCTTATTATTCTATTATTTAAAGATTTATGATATTTTGCAATATCATCATTGATCAAAGTTAAGTTTAAAGTTGATAATCTAAAGTTTATTATATTTAGATGTTTATAATGTATTGTTAATAAATAAGTTATATCATCATAACTTAAAGAGTTTAAGGGAGATAATTGATTTAAACCATTATTAATTTGATCATTTGAATCAGATTGACCTAATTTTGGAGCCTGTTGTTGATTATCAACGTCTTGCTTAACATTAGAAGTAGACATGGCATCATTAGTGATGACTATTGTTGGATAGTTGACGTCTAATTCAGATTTTCCAACGATTGATATATGAGCCAACAAATCAGCCAGCTTATCGAAATAAGTGACGGAAGAACATGTCAGGGTTTGCTTGAAGAGGCTGATGTTGTCGTCTATCACTTTTCTGTCATAACAGTATGAATCCAAGTACAAAACAACAGACATCTTGAAACTTTTTAAATGATTTTTTTAATGATTAAAATTAAAGGAATTTTTTGAATTTAAATTTTGAATTTTGTTTTGATTTTTTTTTTTTTTTTTTTTTTTTTTTTTTTTTTTTTTTTTTTTTTTTTTTTTTTTTTTTTTTTTTTTTTTTTTTTTTTTTTTTCAGATTTATTTTATTTCAAAATTTAATTTTAATTTTAATTGAAAAAGATGAAAAAATGGTTGAAAATGAATATTTGAGGACAGATTATAGGTCTGTTGTTTCTCAGATATTCAGAGAGTCGAAGAGGGACAATTCTTCGTTGAGAAATAGGCTTCATTCCATCCATTACGACTCTCTATGGTGTCTTCAAGTAGCTGAATACTTTAAAGTACCTTTAATACCCAATGAAAGATGTGGTCCTTGGTATGTTCAAAGTTATGATCATTCATGTTATTTCAAATCTACAGATGGCCACACACATCAATGGCAATTCAGTTTGAAAAGATTGAATCTTCATCTGATCAATATTATAAGTGAAAATAATGGTGTTATAATAGTGGATTCAACAAGATCTGGTAAATTAATGCCAGATTCATGTTCAAAGACTATTCCTATTTGGTGTTCAGTTCTTAACTATATCATGTTTAATGATGATGATGTCAATAATAATTGGTTCTTTTATCCAAAAGAAATGGTTTCATTAAATGAAGCTTCACAAATTATAAAATTAATTCCAAATTTTGCAAATCAACTATTAAATCTTAAAGTTATTGATAAATTATCTTTATTAAATACATTTAAAGGTAAATATTTAAAACCAATTTGGGTTTATCCAGGGAAATCTTTAAAAGATATTAATATTGATAATAAAACATATTATCCAATAATTAATTGTATCTCAAGTATAAAATGTTTAGATGGTACTAAAAAGATTAGAGATTTTACATATATTCAAGGTGCAGGTGATGATCATGAACTTTGGTCTCCAAAAGGATTTGAAAGTATTATATTTTGGCAAAATTATTTATCGTTATTAGAATTATCAAATGATGAACAAATTATATTAAAGATTAAAGAAATATTATTATTAAAGAATCAAACTATTGAAACAAAATCATTTTGTTATAGTAATTTAGTTAAATTAACTAATGATTTAACAATAGGTAAAATAATTTCAGATTATAATATTGTTACAGATTCAAATTCAAATTCAAATTTGAGAACTAATTCTTTTGATACTTCTGAATACAAGAACATTGTGATATTCTCAAATGAATTTAAACCAAATCAAAGTATTGAAGATTTAACTGAAGATTTCAATGTTCAAATATACTATTATCCAATAAGTTGTAATAAGAAGGGTTCAAACATTCTAAGAAGTTATTTACCAGAGATATCCAAGATTCCTATGACAAAAGTATTAATACTATGTGAGAATGGAATTGATCTATCTATTGGAACTTCATTAATATTTCTATCAAAGTATTATGACCTTAATTGGGAACTACAAACACAAACTACATCAATATCCAAAGATCTTCTGAGGAAACACCTAGCCAAAATCCAAATCCTAGCTAAAGTAAATCCCTCTAGAAGTACCATCCAATCAATAAACTCATTTCTTATGTAAAAATACTCTAAAATCTAATAAATATTCTAATATTAATATAAAATCTAAAAAGACATCTCAAAAAATAAACATCCAAACATTTTTATTTTTTTTCGTCGAGATTTTTCCAAAAAACCAAAAAACCCAAAATTAACACTTTTTTCATAATTTTTCACTTTTTGAAAGGTTTAATTTTATTGATAATAGTTTGGTTTTCATCAGTTATGAGTTCATACGTGGCTAAAAGAGCTGTGTCGTTGGGACAAAGAGCTTTCTCATCTTCCAAAAATTCATTGGCTTCTGTCACTATACCATTAGATAATACTGTTAATGTTAAATCATATTCATTAAATTCAAAAGTTGATTCAAAATTTGATAATTCAAATAATGATTTCCCAACTGTTAAAGAATATCTTTTAAATTCAGATTTACCTCGTATCTTAGATTTAAATTTGAATAATAATAAAAATAGTGATAATGATGATAATAATACCAATGAAAATATCAATACCAATGAAAATATTAATACTAATGAAAATAGTTTACAATATCTAATAGATTCACAAGATTTATCATTAAATTCAAAATCTATTAATTTAGAAGAATTTTTATCACTTTCAAGAAATTATCAAGAAAAATTAATTTCAAGACTTATATTAAATGATGAAAATGATTATACAACAGAAAGACAAATTACAAGAATTATTCCACCAAAAACAATTAAAAATTTAAGTAAAATTAGAAATAATAAATCAAAATCAATTTCAAAATTTATTCAAAAATTAAATAATTTAAATTATTCATTTAATCAAAATCAATTAGAATCAATTATTGAATTTGAAATGAATAAAGGTGCTTATTTAAATGCAAAAATTTATATTGATAATTATGAAAAAAATTATTCAAATAATAGAAGTGTTAAATATTGGATTTTAAAATTAAAAATAATGGGTGATTTAAAATCTGATTTATGGAAATTTGATAATAAAAAATTTTTTTCAAAATTTAATTCAAGACAAACTGGTCAAGAATTTTTAATTAAAAGATTACCATTAAATAATTATTTAAAAGAATTAAGTATTGATATTAAAAAAAATGATTTATTAAATAAAGATTTACAATTAAATATTTTAATTTTATCTTCTTATTTTAAATTAAATATGATTGATGAAGTTAAAAATTTTATTTATCAAACTTGGAGTATAACGTTAAATGATGAAAATTTAATTAAACCAATTTTAAATCAAAATGATTCTTTATACCCAAATAATCAATTAATTTATGAAATTATTAAAATATTTATTATAAAAAGAGATTTATCAAGTGCACTTTCATATTTAGAAAATTTTGATAATTTATATAAATTAAAATTAAGAAAAGATAATAAAATTTGGATTATTATTTTAAAATATATTTCAGAAATTTATAAAGATGATCCAATTTTAAGATTTGAATTAATTGATGGGTTTTGGACTTATATGATTAATAATAAAAAAATTAATTATAATACAGCTTTATATTATCAAAGATTAAATTATTTAAAAGAAGGTTCAAAATTACAATATTTAATTGATGATTTACCATTAATTTTAAATAATTATTATAAATGTTTTGATAATATGAATAGATTATTAATTAAATCTTTATTAGAAAAATATATTATTGCAACATTTAGTATTTATTTAAAAAATTTAGAAATTTTAAATAATTATTCAAATGAAGAATTACAAGAAAAACAAATAACTTTTAATGAAATTTTAAATATTGAACATAAATTAATTTCAAATATAATAAAAACTTATGGTATTGATGATGAAATTAAAGAAAGATTAATTATTGAATTTAGAAAAGAAATTTCAGAAAATATGAAATTAAGAGAAAAATTCATTGAATTACAACATGAATATGATGTTGAAGATGATGAAAATAGTATGTGGTAAGCATTTATGAATTTATATAGATAAAAAGTTTTAAATAGAAAACAATAATGAATATTCAACTTTATAAAACAATTATAATTTGTATAAATGATTTGAATTTAAATATTTACTTAAACCTAACCAAAACCATCTAAACCAAACCATTTGAGATTTATGACCATCAATCATTGCAGTTATTGTTAATAAAAAATCTGGGAAATTTGAATATAATTTAAATTCTAAATCATTATTTATAATTTTTTCTTTTTCTTCTTTAATTAAAATTCTTTCTAATTCAATTGGTGATAATTTATCAAAAATTAATTTAATTCTATTAATATAATATTCTAAAGTATTTGATAAAGAAGATTGTTTAAAATAAGATAAAATTAAATTAAAATTTGTTTCTAAAGTAAATGAATATTTTTCAAAAATGTTTAAAGTTTTTAAAACATAAATTGATCTTTTAAATCTTAATGAATAAACTGCATTAAAAATTGATTTATGATTTGAATGATTTGAAATTCCTTTTGAATCAAAAGTTAATAAAATTGAATCTTTTGAATCAATTTCATTTAAAATTAATTCTGAATCCCAAGTTATATTCATACCATCAGTAAAATTTAAAATTTTATAATTTTCAATACCTAATATTTGTAAACTTCTAATTAATTCATTTGATCTTTCACTATCACCATGAGAATAACATATCACACTAATTGTATTGTTCAATCTTAATAAACTTTGAATAGTTGGACCAAAGAACATTACTTCATCATCTGGGTGTCCAATAAGTAAATCAATTTTATTATTAATTAATTCAATTGGAACATCATTATTCAAAGTATAATTTGTTGTTGAAGGTATAATTGTTGATAATAGAATCCAAAATATGAATGATACAAATACAATCTTCAACAATTGTGAAACTTTTCTAACTATATACATCTTTAATTAATCTTTAAAATAATGTAGTTGTTGTTATTTATTTTGAAATTTTTACTTATATTTCGAGATGTTTGGATGTTTTAACTACGGTGTGTCTTTTTAGATTTTAAATTTAAATATATTATAAAGCAAGGTTGTTAGTGATTGTTGTCTCTCTTTGTACATAGTGTTCGCTCTTTATGTTCAGTAGTTCTTTTTCATTATCTTTCATTTATCATTTATCATTATTCCAAATCCATTCTTTTAAAGATTTATTATTTGTAATATTATCACCTAAATCTTCAACAATTGATTTACCACCATCTTTTGGGAAAACAGTTCTATACTTCTTAACTTCTCTATTACCATCTTTAAAAGTCTTTTTAATTTCAACAACTTCTTCAGAATCACCATTTTCTAAAGTTCTAAAATAAGAAGATTTTGATGAACTAACAACACTAGTATCATCACTTCCATCATCACCAAAACTATAAGAATAACTTGATGATGAACTTGAAGATGAAGGAAATTCGTTATCATTGTTATAACTATTACTCTTAATCAATGCATCATATCTTTCTTGTTGTTTTTGTTTTAATAATTTTTTCATATTATTTCTCCAACTTAAATAATTTGAATATTCATTAAAGAATAAACCATATTTATTATCTTTATCATTTAAAACATCTTCTTTTGAAAGAACATTTGAACTATCAAAACCTTTAATTTCAGATTTTGGGAATAAACATCTCCACCAACCATTTTCATCCCAAACACTTAATCCATTAATATCTTGACATTTACCAAATTGTCTATCAGATGGAGTTGGATAAGCTTTTAATTGTTGAGATTGATCTTCTGTAAAATAAGGTTTAAAGTTTTTAAAAGATTCAAAAGATGAACCTAAAGAACCAAATAAATCATTAATATCATTATTAAATGGTGATTTATTAATTATTGAATTAATTAATTTGCCACTATTATTAACTAAATCATTAACTTTTGAAACGTCAAATGGATAAGACAAACGATTGTCAACAGTTTCAACAATCTTATCGTCAGTATATGAATTATCAATATCAGAATTTGAATAGATTCCCATTATTTGTTTTTATATTATTTTATAAAATTAAGGATAAATAGTGTAAATTCTATTGTTTAAAATAATTTTGTCACAATTTGGATTTTTTTTCTAGAAAGTTGTTGACTGCCTAATTCGGTAATAAGTAGCAAACTACATATAAATATTAGAATTAAATATGTATAATCATTAAGTATATATCTCATAAAAAAGCGAATGTAACAAAGAATTAAAGTTTTCTATCAATTGGAGTATGTAATAATTCATCATCTTGATTAAAATTTTTAACAACTTCAGCATTTTCTTTAGCAGCATTAACAACTGCATGAAATAAACTTTGACTTAAAGAACCTCTTTTACTTGATGAAGAATTTAATGAAGTTGAAGATGAATTAATCTTTGGTAATGATTTTTTTAAATCTGTTGGTGTTGTTTTTAAAGGATTTGTATAAATTGAAGTTGGAGTTTGAATTTTTTCATTTGTTGATGAATTATCTGTTGAAATTGAACTTGAAGTTGAAGATTCAGAATTTTCACCAAATAAAACAATATCTGAATCATCTGAATCATTAGCACTATCATCATCATCATTATCTTTAAGATTTCTTAATTTTTTTATTCTATTATTTAATTTAACAATTTCAACAATTTGTTTAAATCTCTTTTTAGCTTGATATTTTCTAATTAATGGAGTTAAATCTTCATTAACATAAGAATCAGATTCTTTAACAATCCAAGTATCTTTTAATAATTCAGAAGCTGTTGCTCTTTTCTTTGGATCAACTGTTAAACATCTTAAAATAAAATGTTTAGCATTATTACTAATATTTTTCCAATATTGATGATGAAAAACAACTGGTGGATCATTTTGAACTTCATTTAAGAAATCATCAACTTTTTCTGATCTAAATGGAGAATAACCAGCTAATAAAGTATAAGTAATAACACCTAATGACCAAATATCACAAGGTTTACCATGACCTTTACCTGTTAAAACTTCAGGTGCACAATAACCAAAACTACCAGCAGCAGAAGTTAAAGCTTGACCTGTTGTTTGTAATTGTTTTGCAATACCAAAATCTGCTAAAACTAATTCAGAATCTGAATCTTTTGTAACATATAATAAATTTTCAGGTTTTAAATCTCTATGAACAATATTTAATTCATCATGTAAATATTTAACAGCTTTTAAAATTTGAGTTATAACTCTAATTGCATCAGTTTCAGTAAATTTACCAATTGAAACGATTCTATCAAATAATTCACCACCAGTTGCTAATTGAGTAATTATATAAAATTTATCTTTACTTTCAAACCAATCAATAAATCTTACAATATTTGGATGATGACATTTTTGTAATAAATTTAATTCATCATAAAATACTTGTTCATTACCTTTTAAAGCCTTTTTCATTACAATTTTTATAGCTACTTGTTCACCAGTTTTATTAACAGTTGCTTGTCTAACTATACCAAAACTACCAGCACCTAAAGTTTTACCTAAAGTATAATTTTGTTTACGACCATAACTCTCTGGTTGGCCACTAATTTTACTAACGAATTTTGAGAATGACATTGTTGATTAGTTGAGGATAAATAAAAAGGATTGAATTGAATTGTGTGTTTTTTTATAATTGATTTATAGTTTAAAAATTTAGTTTGTATTATATTAGTATTCTAGTGAAGATCAATAGAAAGAATTAACCAATTATATATACTCAATTGGGATTACTATCTTTAGAAAGCAGACAATGGGCAACGGCTGGGGAGATTGGCTTGGGCGAAGTAGACTACTGAACCACTGATTGAACCACTTGATTGTTCGCAGATGTTGATAGTATTGTTGTTCTTTTAATCGTATCAAAAATAAAAAATAAAAAACTCCTTTAAAAAATACTAAAAAATATTTAGTTAAAAAAATGAGCCACTAAAAATTTAGGCAGAGATTTTGAAGAGTTAGGCTGGGAGTACTGAAGTTTAGGCAGAGATGGTGTTTGAGTTAGGCAGAGAGACTTAGGCAGAAGACTTAGGCAGACATCAGATAAGAAAACTACATAATAATATGTAATAATAAAAAGTATTCAAAGAGATGGTTGTATGTTATATATAGCAACTATAGTAGAGTAAGTTTATAATTAGACTCACAGCTTCTTGTCAATGGGTGTCGTTGGTTCATGTGTATCTTCATCAAACTCTTTAACGGTCTCTGCATTCTCTTTGGCTGCATTAACAACGGCATGGAATAGACTTTGATTTAATGAGGATCTAGTAGAACTGTTCTTCTTTAGTGCTGGTAATGATCGAAGAATACTGGCTGATAACCCATCCAATGGTGAATTCATAGTATCAATTGAACTGGTATCACTAATATTACTATTGATTGAATTAATTGTTGAATTAGAACTAATAAATTCAAAATCTGGATCATTATCACCATCTTCTTCTAAACTTCTCAATTGTTTAATTCTATTATTCACTTTAACTAATTCAACAATTTGTTTAAATTTCTTCTTTGCTTGAAATTTCCTCAATAATGGTGTTAAATCATCATTAATATAATCATTAGAATCAACAATAATCCATGGATGTTTTAATAATTCTTTAGCTGTAAATCTCTTTTCTGGTTCAAGTTGCATACATTTATTAATAAAATCTTTTGCATTATCACTAATATTTGACCATGTTTCTTTATGGAAAACAATTAATGGAACCTCTAAAACTTCTTTTAAAAATTGATCAACATTTTCTGAAATAAATGGTAAATAACCACATAATAAAATATATGTAATAACACCTAATGACCAAATATCACATGGTTTACCATGTCCTTTACCTGTTAAAACTTCAGGTGCACAATATCCAAAACTACCAGCTGCTGAAGTTAAAGCTTCTTCAGATGTTTGTAATTGTTTTGCAATACCAAAATCTGCTAAAACTAATTGTGAATTTAAATCTTTTGTAACATATAATAAATTTTCAGGTTTTAAATCTCTATGAACAATATTTAATTCATCATGTAAATATTCAACAGCTTTTAAAATTTGTGTAACAACTTTTATTGCATCAGTTTCAGTAAATTTACCTTTTGAAACAATTCTATCAAATAATTCTCCACCTGTTGCTAATTGTGTAACAATATAAAATTTATCTTTAGTCTCAAACCAATCTCTAAATCCAACAATATTTGGATGATTACATTGTTTTAATAAATCTAATTCATCATATAAAACTTGTTCATTACCTTTTAAAGTCTTTTTTAAAACAATTTTAATTGCAACATCTTCATTACTTAATCTTGATCTTGCTTGTCTAACAATACCAAAGGCTCCACTACCCAATGTTTTACCAAAGATATAATTTCTTCTTTTATCATTTTCAATTGGACTTGATAATGATGATGTTATTGAATCTCCTTCTCCTTCAAAACTTCTAAATGAATCTATGGGGCTTTGCATATTTTCTCTCTGTAATTATGTGTGTGTAGAATAAATTGGAATGAAACAGTCTCTGAATACTTTGGGTTTATACCTTATACTTTATCTTAACTATACTTATATCCAATTGTATGAATATTAATGAGAATTTAAAAAGATTGCAAATTAAAATAAAATAAAAGGATTTTAAATTATTTATTGGCAAAAAAAAAAAAAAAATTACTACTATTTAATTTTGAAATCAACTTATAAAAGTTTTGGAAAAAGAAGAGAGATATTATAATTATAATAAAGTATTAAGGAATTGATTCCAATTATATATATCATTCTTAAAATCCATTTAATACATCAATTAACTAGATTTGTGGGTAAATTAGACGGTATCAGTAGTGCTCCAACCGATTTCTATAATAATGTTGGGATTATGTAATCAGTGAAATCTTATATTAATTTTGTTTAATTAAATACATATTTTTGTAAGGTAAGATATCATTATTATCATTTATATATTAATATTTGTACTATATTATACTATTTAACTCGATTTTAAGTCTAAAAACAGTGTTTGAAATTCATCAATTTTCAGCTTATTTTTCAATTTAACGAAATTCGAAATTCCACAGTACCTATAACTACTCTGATTTTGGAGAATTTTAGTGAAATTTCAAACGTCTATTTTGGGCATAATATTATATCCATTAAAAATCTAGAAATCTAAAACCACTATGTATAAGATAAAATTAGTATATTACCTATAAAATATTTTAAGTTTTTGGTAAATTTTAATTTTTACTCGATTTTTTGGCAGCAAAAATTCAATGGCCGAGTTGAGGTACTAACAAAAAAATTATTTCATTTCTTTATTTCTTTAATTTTACTTGTTTTAATACTATATTTTGGGAATAAATTTAATATTATATAGTTTATTTTAAATTATTTTTATAATATATTCTTTTTTAAATCAATTACAAAATTACATGGCAAAATTTTTTTTCATTAATATTTTCATTTCATTTATTTACATAATTAAATATATTTGAAAACATAGTTTCATTTCTTATTTACAATCATTAATAGAATCTTAATTATCAGTTTTTGGATTTTCAATCTCTGTTAAAGCTTTAGCTTCAGCTTTTGATCTATAATCTTTACTACTATCACCACCAAACCACCATTGATTTGATAATCTATCACCACCTTTTCTTGAAGAATAAGCACCACCTGAACCTTCATATTCACTTTGTCTCTTATATTCACCTGTACTTTCAGCAAAACCTGGTCTTATTTTAGCAATGTTTGTACTTTCTTTATTATTTTCTTCAGTTGATATATGACTTGGTAAAAATTCCTTTTGTCTTTTATTTGAGATAATACCTTTCACCAAAAACATTAACCCAATAGTTGAAGATGTAATGAACCAGAAGTTACTCATGGTTGTCTTTGAAAATAGTCTTGGAGCCATCTCTTACTGTTCTTTTTATTCTTTTTGTAATTGTATTCAAATAGTTTGTTTTTGGTTTCTTTGAATATTTTCTTCCTTTATTTTTTCAGTTGTATTTTTTTTTAACCAATCTGAAAGTTTGTGTAAGTAATCAAAGTTTGAGTAGTGAAGAATAGGTATGAAGAGATGAGTTCTGTTGTGAATTCAGTAGCTGGTGGTGTTGGTAGTGTTCTAAGTCTTGTAGTGACTTATCCTTTAGTATCTGTTACAACTCTAACACAAGTTAACAGTGGTGATAATGATACAACTGATAACAATAAAGATAAGAAACAAAAACAAACATTACAATTAATCAAAAATATTTATAAAAAGAATGGTATATATGGGTTTTATTCAGGTTTAGAAAGTGCTTTATTAGGTGTATTTATAAGTAATTTAATTTATCATTATTTTTATTCAAAATCTAAACAATTAATTTTAAGATCAAAAACAAATTCAGGTTTAAATTCATTACAAAGTATTTTGATAAGTTTAATTGCTGGTTCAATAACTGTTATAACAACAAATCCATTATGGGTTGCAAATACAAGAATGACTGTTAATAATAAAAATAGAAATACTTTAAAAACTATTTATTATATTATTAAAAATAATGGAATTAAATCATTATTCTCTGGTTTAATACCTGCTTTAATTTTAGTATTAAATCCAATAATTCAATATACTATATTTGAACAAATTAAGAATATTATTAATAAAAGGAAAACATCTGGTATGTCTTCAATTGATGCATTTTTTATTGGTGCTTTTGGAAAATTAATTTCAACAATTTTAACTTATCCATATATTACATTAAAATCAAGAATGCATTTAATTAATGATAATAAAATATTTAAAATTATAAATGAAATTTATAAAGATGAAGGTATTAATGGATTTTATAAAGGAATTTTAATTAAATTATTTCAAAGTGTTTTAAATTCTGCATTTTTATTTTTATTTAAAGAAGAAATATTTAAAAATATTTTAAAATTACATTTTAGATATAAGAATAAATAGTTTATTAAAGAATAAATATAATGTTTACATATCATAAGCTTCAGAATGATAATTTAAATTTTTTGATTTTGCAAAAATTTCAGCAGAATTATTTAAAGATTCTGTACCACAACTAATAACCCAATCATTTTGATTACCTAAATCATTAAAAAATTCAATATTTGATAAATTTGGTCTACCAATTTTTAAAGTTAATTGATTTAATAAATCTTGATTTAAATTATTAATTTTTTTATCATCATTTATAATTGAATTCATTTCAATTGTATCTAATAATTGTTCTGTATCATTTTGATTATCATAATCTAAATCTAAAGAATCTTTAAATTGATTTGTATTTGAACTTGAACTTAAATCATTTGATGAAGTATTTGTTAAATAAATATCAATATTTGAATCAATATTAAATTCATTTAAAATCCATAAATCTTGTTTATTTTTTAAAACCCAAATAAATTTAATTTCAATGTTGTTATTTAATTTTGAATTTTTTAATAATTCATGATAAATACTTAAACAATAAGAAATACCTGAACCACCAGATATTAATAAAACTTTTGAACAAGTAATAAAAAATTCTGATGGAATTGATGGGAAAGGACCAAAAATTGAATAAAATTCTTCATTTTTAAATTTTATATCTTTATTATTATTATTATTTTTTAAAATTAATTTAATTTCATCATCATCTGGAGAAGAAGCAATTGTAAATGGATTTGATGGAAATAAAATATTTAATGGATTAAATGGATTAATAAATTTGTTAATTCTTAAATGAGAACCTGATAAAAATGTTTTTTCAGTATTAATATTTTTAAAAATATTTTTAAATTTAATTATATAAAGATTTGAATTATCTCTTTTTAAAACATTAATTTTTAATTTTTCTGAATAATACCATTTAAAAAGAATTTGTAAAGATAAAAGAATAACAATTAAAGAATTATAAAATTTAACACCAGGTCTTGCATGTAATTCAATTAAATAAATTGATAACCAAGATAAACCAATATGAATACTATAAAAAAAATTATAAATTTTTCTTCTAAAAAATTTTAATGAAATTATTAAAATTATTAGATAAAATAAAGTTGCAATAAAACCTAAAAAATTTAAAAATTTCCAAAATTTATTAAATTGATTTAATAAAATCCATCTCCAAATAAAACCAATACCATGAAGAGTTGTAAATAAAATAATTAATCTTGAAAACCATTTATGTAAAAATAATAATTCTAAATAATAAATATTTGAAAAAGGATTTGGTTTTAAAGTTATAAATATATTTAAAGGTAATAAAGCATAACTTAATCTACCCATTCTTTTAATTAAAACATTATAATTTGGTTTAATTGAATTAAAATCATAAAAATTAAAAATTAAAATTATTAAAAACCAAATTATAATTTGTAAAGTTTTTGATGGATAAAAATTTTCAATATATTTAAATTTTGAACCATTATTATGATTTGACCATTGTTTTAAAGAGATGTAACGTTTTAAATAAATTAATGAGAAATAAATAATTGATAATAGAAAGATATAATAACCATAATTAATGTTATATTTATGAAGACTTGCATGAGAATGAGTTTGTGCTGTTGTATCTATTTGAGTATTTGTATCCACTTTTGTTGGATTGTTGCTATGAGGTTTTGAAGGAGGGTTTGGAGGAGATGTCTGTATGGAGAACATCTGTGTTCCAAGAGATACAGTGGTCATAGTTGTGTTGATAGTTGGTTGAAAGAAGAAATAAATGCTCATCTTTTTGATTTGAATTTGATTGTTTACTATAGGCTAAAACCTTATTGACACGTGATAAATCTGCCAGCCACAGACAAATTCTGCCAAAAATGACCTCATAGTAAGTTAAACAGCAAAATTTACACAGCAAGAACTCGTCCTTGTTAGCTCAGTTGGTAGAGCGTTCGGCTTTTACAGTCTTTGAGGAATTATTTCATATCTTCTTTAGGAAGTTAACCGAAATGTCGGGGGTTCGAGCCCCCCATGAGGAGTTCTTATTCTTTTTTTTGCTAATTGTCCAAATTTTGATGTTAATAGTTTGTTCTATTACTTGGTTTTCTTTTTTTAATAGTGTCTACATTCACAGTTTTAATAATATTTGTTTATTTACATGCTCATACAACCACTAGACCTCTAATAGTGAAGGAATTGGTTATTCTTTTTGACTTCATTAAATATGTTTTATAAATTCTAATTAGTTAAACTCAATTATAATTCTAATTCTAATTAAACTCAAACATAACGTGTCTTTTGAGCTCTCTTCTTTTGTGTCTTAATCTTATAAGCAGTTGTCTTAACTGCAAAGATATCTTCATCAGCTTGTTGTTTAACATATTCTTCAACATGAGCTCTCTTCTTTTCTCTTTTAATAACTGACTTTCTAGGTCTATCAAGTAAAACACCTGCTGGCCAAATTCTATTCTTATACTTCTCTTCAAAGAATTTCTTATCATTTCTTAATGTTGGTAATAAATCTTGAATACCATATCTATTAGCTGCTTTATATAAATCACTTTGTTGTCTTAATGAATATTTTGGATTATGATAATTACCTGTTATTGGATTTTTATTAGATTGAAATGGACTAGCATCTTGTTCATATATTAATGTAGGTTTTGATGAATATTCTTTAAATCCTACTGGTGGATATCTTGTAAAGAATTTCTTTAATTTATCTGGTAAAGCTTCAAAATAATCAATATCTGATGGATTTGGAATCAAACTTAGTTTAGGTAGAGTAGGTGTGTATGTGACCTTGAAGTTTTTGGCCAAAGTAGGTAGTGTTACTCTCATTATGACTTTCTATTTGTTGTAATGATTTCAATTTAATTAAAATATTGGTTTTTTGTTCAAAAACTTCGAACTTTTTTTTATTTTTTTTTTCAGTTTTTTTTTTTTTTTTTTGGATGAATAAAAATATAAAAATTTATGACTGTTGACTAATTTATTTTGTAGTAAAGATTATAAAGATGTTACGTTTCTCAAGAGGTTTCAGTTCAAGAGCTGCTCTATGCAATGCTGCAAAGCCAAAACCAAACACTGAGTCTGCTAAGTTCATTGAACAAAACTCAAAATATACTGTAACCACATATTCAAGACCTTCAATTGTATTTGAAAAGGGTAAAGGTTCACATCTATGGGATATTGAAGGTAATAAATATATTGATTTCACTGCAGGTATTGCTGTTACTGCTTTAGGTCATTCTCACCCTGAAGTTGCTAACATTCTATATGATCAATCTTTAACTTTAATGCATAGTTCAAATTTATATCATAATTTATGGACTCTTGAATTATCAAAACAATTAGTTGAAAAAACTTTACAATCTGGTGGTATGTTTAATGCTTCAAGAGTATTTTTAGCTAATTCTGGTACTGAAGCTAATGAAGCTGCTCTTAAATTCGCTAGAAAACATGGTAAAATAATTGATGATTCAAAAACTGAATTTGTTACTTTTAAAAATTCTTTCCATGGTCGTACTTTAGGTGCTTTATCAGTTACTCCAAATCCAAAATATCAAGGTCCATTCTCTCCTTTAATCCCTGGTGTTTCTGTTGCTGAACCAACTTTAGAATCAATTTCTTCTTTAATCACAGAAAAAACTGCAGGTGTTATTATTGAACCAATTCAAGGTGAAGGTGGTGTTAGACCAATTCCATTAGATTTCTTAATTGAATTAAAAAAATTAACTAAAAAGAATAAAGCTTTATTAATTTATGATGAAATTCAATGTGGTTTAGGTAGATCTGGTAAACTTTGGGCTCATGGTTATTTACCAAAAGAAGCTCATCCAGATATTTTAACAATGGCTAAAGCTTTAGGTAATGGTTATCCAATTGGTGCTACAATGATTACTGAAGAAGTTGAAAGTGCCCTTAAAGTTGGTGATCATGGTACTACTTATGGTGGTAATCCTTTAGGTTCAAGAGTTGGTGCTTATGTTTTAAGTCAAGTATCTGATGAAGAATTTTTAAAAAATGTTAATTCAAAATCAAAGTTATTTATTGATGAATTAAATAAAATTGCTAAACAATTTCCAAATGATATTGTTGAAGTTAGAGGTAAAGGTTTATTATTAGGTGTTCAATTCGCTCAAGATCCAAGTAAAGTTGTTGATGCTGCAAGAGAACGTGGTTTATTAATCATTACTGCTGGTGGTAATACAGTTAGATTTGTTCCAGCTTTAAATATTGAAAATGATGTTATTGTTGATGGTGTTAAAATATTTAAAGATGCTGTTGAATCAGTATTTGCTAAATAATCTTTTTTTCACTTTATTTATAGAATCATCATCATGTAATAATAATAATACACACAAAGCGCTAATTAATTAATTTATAATAAAACTACTTGTAATATTCTTAAAAAATGGATTTATAATTAATGTACTTTATATATAATAATTAAAGTTGGAAAGAAATATATTAGTGGGTTTTTTTTGGGTATATATGGAAGAAGCATAGAATTGAAATGAATGAATAAAAATTTTTAATTTATAATTATAAATATATGAATAAAATGAAAGAATCTAATCTTTTTTTTTTGTTTTGATTAATATGCAAATGAATTAAACATTGGTGTCATACCAGTAATATATAATTCATCATTTTCTAAAGTACCATTAAAATAAAATCCAATAATAACAATTACATAAATTAAAATTAAAATACTACCTTTAAAATAATTTGATTTACCTTCAGCATAAATATAAGCAAATAATATAACACTTACAACTGATGCTGTCATATCCCATTTTGGGAAAATTAATGTAAACATTGATTCTTTAATATAATTAACATTAGTATTATTCCAATCAATTGTAAAAATTGAATATAAAACTAATGAAGGAATTTGAATCAAACAAACTTGTAATGCATAAGCTGAACCAATTTCCATTGATAATGCAACATTACCATGAGTAGCAAATGAAATAGCATTTAAAAATTCTGTTGTATTTGGAACTAAAGCAAAAATTGTAATACCTAATAATTTTGGATTAATTGGGAATTTTTGTAAAACTGAATCAACACAATCAACTAAAATTTCTGCAATAATTGCATATAATAATGTAGCACCTAATAAAACAACTGTTGCTTTATTATTTGACCAATTTGGTGCATCATGACCATTTGATTCATCTTCAGCAACTGGAGCATTAGCAGTAGGTTTAGTATTACTATTAAGATTTGAATGAATTGATTGTTCTAATGGATTTAATAATGGAGTTTGTGGATTTAAAGTATTTGCAATACTTGCAGGTTGTTGTTGTGAAGTAGCTGAATTTTTAGAATGATGATGATCATTTGATGGTTTTGAATTAATTGGTGTTGCCCAAATCAAAGCAGCATGAGTTCTTAAAGTAAACCAAAGACCAATTGTATAAGCTAAAAATAACATAAAAACACAAATTAATGAAAATGGCATTAAAATATTTGTAAAAAAATGATCTAATTGTAATGGAGGTTGAATAAATCTACATTTTGAACATGTTGAATTAATAATTTCTTGACCATTTTTTGGAATTGAACATGGAGAACATTTTAATTCATAACTACCATAAATTTGTTGAAAAGCTGTTGGTGCAAACATAACAGTTAATGAATAAAGTAACATTGTTGAAGAAACACCAGCACTTGCAGGATTATATCTTTGAGTTTTACGAATTAAAGCACCTGCACACATTGATAAACCTGGTAATAATAAAACAGCACCTAAAATTGAACCAATCATTGAACCTTCAACTAATGCACCCTTTTTTTCTTTTAAAGCAATACAATATAAAAAGATTTCAACAATTGTTGAAAAAAATGCATTTATAACAGCACCAACACCCATTGATGATTGAGCACTAATTGAAGCAACTGCTTGACCAATAAAATAAGCTAAAGGAATAATTGATAATAAACCTAAACCAAATAAAATTGATTCATTTGTAAATATTGAATTTTCAATTCCCAAGAAATTTTTTAAAATAAAGAAATCAAAAATTGTGAAAAAGACGACAAACATTAAATTAATAAAAAAAATATTTGTACCTTGATAAGTATATTTATAATAATGAAAACCAAAACATCTATAAGTACAAACTAAAATATTTGAATTTTTTAAATTATGTTGATGATGATTTGTTTTAATTGTATTTGAAGGTTTAATAAATAAAGCTAATGGATGTCTTCTTAAATGATAAGAAACAATTGTTAAAACTTTTGCAATTGGAATTGTAAATACTAATAACCAACAAATTGTTGAAATTATTAAAAAAATTGGTTGTAAAATGATATAAAAATAAATATAAAAAATAATTCTACCTAAGCTCCAGGCTCCTCTACCGAATAATCTTCTCTTTTTATCATCATCATCATCATCATCATCATAACCATAAGAAGAATTATGAGTATTATAAATTGGTAAACTATCTTGACGTTGTGATTGAATTGAAGGTTTAGTTGTCTTATTAGTATCAATAACTTGATCAATAGTTTGTTGTTGAGTTGAAGGAATTCTTTGACTATTTAAAGTTTTTGATAAATTTGAAGTATTTGTAATTGGAGGAGGAACATTAGTTGATGATTCATTATTATTTTGAACATCACTTAAAGAACCAATTGATTGATGAGTTGAACTAAAGAATAATTTATTTTGTTCTTGATCTCTCCATCTTTCATATTCAGTAAATGAAGAACCTTCATTATGATCTTCTGATAAATAATTTTCATCTTTAAATAAATATAAAATTTTTCCAAATGGCCATAATAAATAAAAACTTAATTGAAATAAAATTTTTGAATAATTTATTGAATAACCAAATAAAATTAATAAAATTGAACCAAATAAACATAAAATAAATAATAAAATACCAAAAGTACAAGACCAAATTAAATTTGAAAAATGAACAATAAAAGAAATATTTTTCTTTTTTAATTTATCATTATTATTATGATGATAATTTGAATCAAGTGATAATAAATTTAAATCTTGTTCATTATCTAATAAATTATGATCAATTAAATCATGATCAATTAAAGAATTTAAATTATTTGAATCATTATTATCATCACTATTTGAATCATTAACATCTCTAATATCTTGATCAGCTTCTCTTTCAACACTTCTAATTTTTTTATAAATTGCAGGTTTCCAAATTTTAAGACCAAAAGGATGAGTTGAATTAATTGCAGCTTGACGATTTCTTAAAGTAAAAGATTCAACTGAAGAAATTGAATTTAAATCATTATTTTCAGGTTCTTCTTCATCATCATTACCATCTGAAGGTTGTTCAAATTCATTTGTTGCTTGAGTTTCTAAAGCATCTCTAAATTCATCATCATCATTATTATATTGGAAACGATGTTTTATTGTTGAAGTTGAATTAGCATTTGGTATATTATTATAATCATAATCTAAATTTTGATGAAAATCTGCTTGATTTTGTTCTAATCTTTTTAAACCTAAATCTGCATTAATTAAATTTGATATAACACCTTGAGTTAAAGAATTTAATTTTGGAGAAGAAATATTTGATTTTGATGGCATAATCTTTGGAGTATTTGTAATTGAATTATTATTATTTTTTGAAGCAGCAATATTTGCAGCAGCGTTAGCAGCTGATAAAAATCTATGTCTTAAAGCATCATTATAACCTTCTAAATATTCTCTTTCTAAATCTTGTTTTAATTCTTCTACATCATCATCAACACTATAAAAATATTTTGGATGATTATTATTTGAATTTTGTGAATTAAAATTATATGAAGGATGTTTTTGTAAAATTGGAGAATGAATTCTTTTATTTGAATTATTTTTCTTTTTAATTGAATTTAAATTTTTTAAAGTATTATTATGATTTGAAGAATTAATTGAATTATTATCATAATTTTTTGAATTATTTGTTGAATTATTTGATATTATAGTTGGACGAGGATGAGGTGAATTTGACATGTTTCTTTACCTAAGGCAAAAGGGAAAACAGTAAAAAGAAACAAACAAAGAAAAACAAAAAAGAATATCTAAATTAAAATTAAATAAAATTAAATTGAAAGTGGAATTGAATTAAAAGAGAATTCCTTTATTAACTGTATTACCTTCTATCTTATTTTTAGTATTTGAGGATTTGGTTATTTGTTTATTTATTTTGAAAGGAGGTTTTTTTTTAAAACGTGATTTTTAAATTTCCGGACAACTTTTTTTAAATAAAATTCTGTCATCACGTGAATTGGTGTTTTGATGTTTTTATTTTTAAGTCACGTGATTTTTTATTTTAATTTTTACGGACAACTTTTTTGAGAATTCTGTCATTTCTTATTTTTTATTACGTCATCAAATAGTTTTTTTTTGAGAAGCGAAATTTTTTTTTTTTAAATTCGAAAGGAAAAAAATCACCAAAAACTATTTTTAAAAAAAAAGGAATCAAAATAAAATCAAAATAATTAAATCAATAAAATTAATAGAAAAGATTTTAAAGTCTCTCTGTTTTTGTTTTTTCTTTGATTAACTTTGTCTCTCATTTAGATTTCCACATTAAGATCCTTAGATCACTCAAAACTCATTTGCATTCCATACACATTTCTCAAAAATTAAGGTGTGTGTTGTTTTTTTTTAACTTTGCCTTGTTACTCGAAAATTTTATAGAAGAGCAAAACTATTAAAAGAATGAAGTTTAATTTTATTGCTATACTGGCTTCATTAATTCTACATGTTGTTGCTTTAACTACTTATACCTCAGTTGTTACAACTACAAATATAAATGGTGTTACTGTCACATTATCATATACTTATACAACTGGTTCCACAACATCAACTACTGCTGCTGCCACTACAACTTCTGCTGCTACAACTTCAACTTCAATAAATACAAGTTTAACAACATATTCAACTGTTGTTACAACAACTAATATAAATGGTGTAACAGTTACATTATCAAATACTTATACAACAGAAATTGGGTTATTAACAAGTAGTTCAAAAACTTCAACAGGTACTGGTACAAAAACAACAACTGCTTTAACAACAGGTACAAGTAGTACAACAACTAAAAAATCTGGTACAACTACAACAAGTTCAGGTTTAAATCCAACTTATACATATTCTGATAGTACAACTACATATATTACTTCATCAGCTTGGACTTCAATTTGGGTTACAATTACTTATTCAAATGGTGGTGTTGCAACTGTTGAAACAACTTATTCACAATCATTTTCAAGTTTTTGGTCAACTGTTTCAAGTGTTTCAAGTGGTAGTATTGGATTAGGTACAATTTCTGGTACTGTTGGTATTGTTAAAACTGAAAATTATGTAACTGTTACAAATGGTGGTAATAATAATATTGGAATGTATTCATTATACACTAGTATTGTATTATTTATTAGCATTTTATTCATGTGAGACCTTCATTTTATATACTTTTTGTGTTTATTGTTTCTTATTAAATATTGTTCTTCATATTAAATTTTCACCCAAATTCACGTGACAAATTACATAAGCCACACTAGTAAAATTACATAATCAGCATATACTAACTGAAAACCCGCAAAGAGATATAACTAATGGTGAAGATTCTATTGGTTTAAATTTAAATAAGTAGTTGGTATTGTAGTAGTTCTATTGTTCATATTTTGTAATTTGTAGATCTAATTCTAGTTTTAAAATAAGGTGTTTTAATATTAAATATTTGAACCACTATTAATCCAAACATTAGTAATTAACATTAACACTTTGTACTATAAAGGTTCTCAAGTGATTTGTTTTGAATCATTTGACATACTTAATAACCTTTTACTACCCACACTCTTCTCTCTTACCCTAAACACTTAACACTACTCATCCTCATCATCTTTCATCAGAATCTTCATAATTTATTCAAAAATATTAAGCTTAAAATTAATTTTTCACTCTAAAAAATTCCCAAAAAACCCAAAAAACACCTTTATTTTTATTCTTTGAAAACACAACATTAAAATATTAAAAAATTTATTTTAGAGATCATCACCATCTTATTCATAATATAAAGCTATTCAAAACACTAAGCTATAATGTCAGATATTGATCTACTCAACATCAACATCAAAAAACCTTGTGGGAAAAAGAGACATGCTTGTGGTCCATGTAGAAGATTAAAGAGAAAATGTAATTTAGAAGTACCTTGTTCAGTTTGTAAATCTGGTAGAAATCCAAAAATTGAACAATGTTTAAAAGATCCTGCTACTCCTGCTGATCAACCAAAGAGAAATAGAAGAGATGATGAAATATTGGCTGCTACTAAATTAGCTAATGATAAAGGTTTAGATATACCTTTACCTCCTTCTCTTAATAAAAGATTAAAATTAGAAAGACAATTACAACAACAATCTTCATCTTCAATACAGAAAACTAATACAAAGAACTCTGTTGATACATCTTCTAATTCAAATTCAAATTCAAATCCAAATCCAATAACAAATTCTAATTCATCAATATTGTCATCTTCAAATATAAATAATAACATTAATACAACTATAAACAATATAAATAACATTAATAATACAATAAATAACATTAATGATAAATTATTGGATTTAAATAATAACACTTCAAATTTATTACCAACTCATTCTCATCAAATTCCTCATTCTTTATCAAGAAATAATTCAATTCAATCTTCTTTTAATTCTATTTCTAATTCTACTTCTAATAACAACAACAACAATAATAATAACAATAACAATAATAACAATAATAATAATGGTCAGAGTTATACACCTTCAAACATCAATCAAAGTTCTTTTACTCCAAATTCAAATCATTCTTATACACCAAATTCAACAACAACAATAACAAATAACAACAACAATAACAATAATACTCAAACTCCAATATCTTCAACTTTTATAACGGAGAATTCAAATAATCATGTTCATATGAAACCAATAATTGGTCTTAATAGAGAAAATTTTAATCTTCATCATAAAAATTATTATTTACAATCTCATACTTTTAATAATAATAATCATACAAATATTCAATCAAATAATTCAAATATTTTACCAAATCCATCAAATTCATTAAATTCAAATATTTATGAAATTTTATCACTTTATAATAATAATAATGATTCAAAAGATTATTTAAATCCTGAATTTTTAAATGATAAAAAATTTTTTATTAAATCATCAAAATCAAATATAACAATTAATCAATTTCAAGAATTAATTGATTTATTACCAAATTTAAATATTTGTAAATTTTTAATTGAATTTTATTTAAAAAATATTGATTTTATTTATCATCCATTACATCATCAATCATTTAAATTAAATTATTTAAAATTTTTAAATGAATTAGAAAAATTTAATATTAATAAAGAAAATATTTATAATAATTCATCATCAAATTCAAATTCAAATTCAAATTCAAGAATTTCAACACCAAATTCAAATTCTTATAATTATAATTATAATAGTTCAACAACTTTAATATCAATTGATTTAAGTTGGTTATCAACATTTTTTATGGTTTTAGCTTTATCATCAACTCATTTACCAAAAGGTTTAATTGAAATAAAAGATATTAATATTGAAATTAATAATAAATTATGGTTTGAAGCAAGTCAAAAATGTTTATCATTACATAAATCATTTAATAATAATTTACCAAATATTTTTACATTACAAACTTTTTCATTAGCTCAATTATATTGTTATTCAACAAGAAATCCTGATATTTTATATGAAATGTTAAAAATTGCAATTCAAGATTGTTTTAAATTAAATTTAAATGTTGATGATAAAGAAAATCCAAATTTATTAGAATTACAATTAAAAAGAAGATTATGGTGGGATATTTGTGGTTGTGATACATTTATTTCTTTATCAATGGGTAAAAAACCAATTATTTATTCATTTAAATCAAATGTACCATTTCCATCAAATTCAAATGATATTGATATTGAAAATAATTTTATTAAAGAATATTCAATTAATATACCAACTGATAATTCACTTAATATAATTAGAGCCAAAATTATGAAAATTATGAATAATATTTATATTATTAATAATAATATAATTAAAATTAAAAAAGATTCCAAAAATTTAAATATTAATTTAGATCATGAAATTTTTAAAAATTTAATTCAAATTGATAATGATATTTGTAAAACTTTTATACCATGGTATTTTAAATTAAATAAATTTGGTGATTTAAATTCAACAATTTTAAATCCAAAAATTCATTTTCAACATCATATGATTCATACATGTATTTGTATTCATAGATTTAGATTAATTCAAACATTTTTAAAAGATGATATACCATTAGCAATTGATATTGGAGTTTCAAGTGCAAAATCAATATTTAAAGTTTATAAAAAATTAAAAGAAAATTTTAATTGTAAAAATTTTTTATTTTTACCATTAATTCATCAATCATTTACAGGATTAGTTATTCAATCAATGTTAGTATTAGTTGCAACAAAGGATAATAATATATCAAATTTAGATAGATTAGAATTATTAAATGATATTGATTTATTATTAAATGATTTTAATTTATTATCAAAAGAATCATTTATTTTAAAACCTGAAATACTTAAAGATAGTTTAGAAATTTTAAATTCAATTAAAAAAAATTATTTTAATAAAAAATTTATTTCAATTGATATGGAATTAAGAAAATCAATTGAAAATGAAAGTGTTTCAAAAGTTTTTGGTGGTAAAATTTTAACAGATAATTATTTAAAAAAATTATCAGTTTCATATATTTTAGATGGTAATAGTTCAACAAATAAGGAAGAAATTGAAGAAGATAAAACTGATTATGAAACTCAATGTGGTAATTTAATTGATGAAAAATTATATTTAGATTCAATTGAAATTTTAGCAAAGAATAAAAATATTAATTTAAAAGAGATTAATGTTAATAAAATGGATAATGAAGTTGATATTAATAATAATATTAATAATATTAATGAAATATTTAATGATGATGGATTAATTGATCAAAATGAAGTTTATAATAATATTTATAGAAATAATCATCATCAAAATAATGGAATTGGAAATTTAATTCATAATGAAGATAATGAAATTAATAATGATTCAATATTTTTAAATTCAATTCAAAATAATAATTCAGGATTTAATAATGGTAATGGAAATTTAGGATTTAGTAATCAATTAAAGATTCAACAATTACAACAACAAATTCAAACACAACAACAAAATAATCAAGCAAGAATTAGAAATATGAATAATGGTAGTTCAAGTATTAATCCAAATGAACCAAATATTAATTTATCAGAAGTTGATAATTTTTGGAATGATATTGGACAAAATCAATTAAATCAATTAAATAGTATGTATTCTAATGAATTTGAAGGATATAAATTTTTCTAAAGGGGTTTTTTTATTTAATGAAAGTAATATAGATAATTAATTTCTTATTCATATATAGTAGAAATAATTGTAGTTTATAAAGGGTCTAAACTGACTGCGAATTAAGTCCAGAACAATCTTGTAAGGCTGTATTGGGTGTTTAGTTGGTTGAGAGTAGGGTCTTTATCAGGGTTAGTAGTATTGTAGTAGGTACTAGGGAGTAGAGAGGAGTAGAGAGTGGAGTAGTAGTATTAGCAGTATTATAAGAGTGTTGTTGTAGCAGTATAGAGTATGTAATAATATAGATAACAATACATGTGATATGAAGACATTAAATAAGCACTTAAAGCCACAAAAAGCGCATTAAAAGAGGAAATAGGGTGATCACATGTAAACTGTCGAGTCTCTACCTTCTTATAAACAGCCAATAACAGCAAACACCCAAATAAACCTCAGATCTTCAACTATTAATTTGTAATCAGTTTAAATTTAATTCTACCGTTATTAATTTTTCATTTTGAGATTAGATTGAACACCCTTAATTTTGATTTAGTGTGGATCTGGTAACAAAAACTGAAATAACGTTGAGATAACTACAGCTTTACTACTAACACGTAATAAGTACAGACTATAGAGTATCTACTACCTACCACTACTCTAACCAACCAACCAAACTCTCCAAAAAACCAAATTCTTCAACAATAAAAATTAACAATAAAAAACTTTAAAAAAAGCTTAAATTTTTCTCTCAAAAAAAACATAAAAAATTTCACCAAAAAACACCAAAATTTAATATTTTATTTCAACTCAAAAAAGGTTTTAAAAGTCTTGTTTTACTCTATACTTTCTTACTACATTTCAGATCTTATTAAGTAATAAAATATGAACTTTGTAAGGACAAATTTAAGGAAAATAGACTCCGTTCTAAGAATCCCAAACTCAAATTTCTATTCAAATGATGATATATTACCTTTGCCAATACAGAGAAGAACTTGGTCCTCATTTGATTATCTATACTTTTGGAATATAGTTTCCCTATCTATGACTACATGGCAAGCTTGTGCTGCACTTTTAACTCTAGGTTTAAGTATTTGGGAAACTATGGTTGCCATAATTATTGCAAAAATTTTAATATTCTTATTAGTTATAGCAAATGGTTATATGGGTTCTGTTTGGCATATTGGTTTCCCAATTTTATCAAGAATGAGTTTTGGTATTAGAGGTGGGTTTATTCCTTTAATTCAAAGAATTGTACTTTGTATTGTTTGGTATTCTTTCCAATCTTTTACTGGTGCTTTATTTATATCAAATTTTTTATCAGCTGTTTCATCAAATTTCTTTAATACTTTTGTTAATCTTGATAATCCTCCTTATATTAATGAATCTTTATCCTTGGATACTGCTAGTTTTATTGGTTATGTCATTTATACCGTTATTTCAATCCCTTTATTATACGTTAAACCTGAACATTATAATATTCCTTTTAAAATTATAACTTCTTTATCTTTTATAACAATTTTTGGTACTTCAATTGCTTTAATGATTTTAGGTGAATTAAAAGTTGAAAATTTATCTCCAAGTGATTCAAATTTATTATTAAGAAATTTTATCTCTGTTGAATCTTCAAATGGTATACCTTTTGGTATTATTTTTGTTAATGGTATTAATTTAACAATAAATGGATTTGCTGTTGGTTTAACAAATCAATCAGATTTTACAAGATTTGCTGAAAAACCAAAAAATCAAATTTGGGGTCAATTTGTTGCAATTATAATATTTGGTTCAATTGTTCCTTTATTTGGTTTATTTGGTTCTTATTCTTCTTTAATTTATTTTAAAAGACAAATGACAATTCAAAGTACAAATGTTATTAGATCAAAAAATCTTTGGAATCCTCCAGCTATTTTAGAAGATTTATTAGTTACAAAATATGATTCAAGAACAAGAACTGGTGTTGCTTTTAGTTCTTTAGGTTTTTTAATAAGTATTTTAGGTTTAAATTCAATTGATAATGGTTGTAGTGGTGGTATTGATTTAATGGCTTTATTACCACAATATTTAAATATTAGAAGAGGTTCTTATCTCATTATGTGTTTAGCAATTTGTATTCAACCTTGGCATATATTTAATAATTCAACAACTTTTGTTAATGTTTTAGGTTCATATGGTTGTTTTTTAGGTCCATTAATTGCAATTTTTTGTTGTGATTATTATTTAGTTAGAAAAAGAAAAATTAAATTAACTCATCTTTATCCAAAATTTAATTTTAATTCACTTTCATCATCATCTCAATCAATAATTTCAGATTCCTCTTTACCTTCAATTCATAAATTAAAACAAAATAAAAGTATTTATTGGTTTACTTTTGGTTTTAATTGGAGATCAATAATTTCTTGGTTTGCTGGATTTATACCACCAGTTATTGGATTTCCTTCAATTACTGGTAAATATTATGATATAATTCCTTTAGGTTTTATTGAAATTTTTAGAATGTCTTTTATTATTGGATTTGGTATTTCTTTTGTTGTTCATTATTTAATTAATTATTTTTTCCCACCAATTGGTATTAATATTATTGATGATTATGATTATTTTAAAACTTTTACACCTGATGAAGCAAAAAAATTAAATATTTTAATTAATCGTCATATTTTAAATATTGATGATGTTAATAATGATATTAATAATATTGGTGAAAAAGTAATTGTTAATGATATTGATGATTCTAATGATTCAAGTGAAATTAAAGAAAAAATTGATGATTCAAATATTGTTAATAATACTGATATTGAAATTAATGATACTGATGATATGGATTTAGAAATTGTTAATGAAAAATAATGACTAATTTATGATACTTTATTAGAGAACTCATTCTCTACTTTACCCCCTTTTTAATGATACTTTTTTTATTTTATTTTAACCTATTGATTAGGTTTAATCTGTTTTTCCTGGACTACACTCTTTTATTCTTTTATTTACTGCTTTAATTTTGTTCACTTTTCTTTGTTGATGTTTATTTACTAATGCTTAATTTTTTTTTAATAGATTAATAGAGAATTAATTTTTATTTAAATTTACAATATTGTAAAATGATAAATAATATATATCTCTCATTTATTTTTTTTCTAAACCATATTATAAGTATTGATTTCATCAAATGTAAATGTATCATTGTTATTATTATCATCATCATCAGTTGACCTACTATTATAACTTTCATTTGATATTATACTATGTCTAATAGATTCTTCACCATCAAATAATTGTTCTAAAAATACACTTGGTGGTCTATTATGAACTTGTGATTGATTTTGATTATGATCTAATAACAATGATTGACTAGAAATATTAAAATTATTATTAATTATTGAATGATAAGCATTTGTTGGTGATTCAATTGGTGAATTATTAAATGATGATAAATAACTATCACTATTATTACCATTATTATAACCTCCATTAACTAATAATTCAGTTGGTGATATAAACATTGATGTTCTATTTAAATTTAAATTATCAGAATTAATATTATTATTTGTTAAAGCATTTCTAAAACTTCTACCACTTGGTGCAATTAATTGTTCCATTGATTGTTTTGTTGTTAATACATTAATTGTTGAATTTGAATTTATTGAATAAATTGAATGTCTAGTTTGTTGCTTTTTTAAATCAAGAAATAATGATGGATCATAATTTAATGATTTTGTTTCAGGATTATTTAATTTTGCTTGTTTCTTTGCATGTTTTCTTGATGAAATTGTTGTTATTATTGAAAATAAAATTATTGCAAAACCTAAAACTCCAATACATGCACCAAATATAATAAATGTTGAACCAGTTCTATAACTAGTTATTGGAATTTCTGGATTTTTATTCATTGGAACAATTGGTGTAAATGTAATATCATATGATGATGTACTTGTTGAATCAGAATCAGAATCTGAAGCTGATGATGATGATCCACTACTAGTTGTTGTAATTGTTGGTAAATTTAATACTGTTGAATTACCTGAACTTGATGATGATGTGATTGTAACTGAACTAGTTGTACTATTAGATGATGCAGATGTTGATGATATAACACTTGAATCATTTGAACTACTACTATCATCACTATCACTTAAACTCTTAGTTGAACTTGAACTTGAACTCTTAGTAGAAGTTGAAGTTGTACTTGTACTTTGAGAATTCTTTGTTACTAATGAGGTTGGTAAGCCTGTAGATGTAGATGAAGTTGATGTTGAAGTGGATGATTTTGAAGTAGTTGAGGTTGAAGTAGTTGATGTTGATGTAGTAGAACTTGTTGAAGAAGTTGAAGTAGATGTGGTTGATACACTTGTTGTAGAAGTTGTTGAAGTACTAGAAGTTGTACTTGAAGCAGCAGCTGCATATGATAAAATAGTTAATAGATATAAATAATTGATTCTCATAATAATGTATAAAGTTTGTTTAATTGGTATATATGTGTTTTAATTTAATTTGGTTAAATGAATGTATAAGTGAACTTCTTTTAGTTGTTTAAAAATGAATGACAAAATAGTTGGGATTTGTTTAAAAAATGTAACGAATGAATGTGAATCTCTTAGAGAACGAATATATGCAGCTTTTGATCAAGTCAACCTAGTTAAATAAATGAATGAATGGATTGTAGTTGGTTGTTAAAGAAGAGAAGAGAAGAAGATGTTGAAAATTTTTTACCTCTTCATTTGAATTTCATCTTAGTCTTGGGAATGTGTATACTAGAACTTTTAGAACTTAGCATCATTATGGCAACTAGCTTTACAATACAGTATACACCTTTTGAAAGGGTTGTATTTTATAAATTTGTATGTATAAAGGAGTGAAAAGTAAACAAAAACAATCAGCCTTTCAAAAAAATACGCGAAAAAATACAAAAAATTACGCGTTGTTAAAATATTGAAAATATTGAAAGGCTGATTTGTTTTAAAAGGGTCAATGAAGCTTATACTACTGGCTACAGTTGCTGCTGGTGCTGCTGGTGATGGTGAAATCTTAAAAAAATAAAATGCTATGGGTATATGTGTTTACTTTTGTTTGTATAAATTTATTGGTTGTATATAGTCATCATTTACTGAACCTTTTTCTTTTTGTTGTTAAGGGTATAAAGAGTTAAAAGCTATTAGAATCTCCAATTTTCATCAACTGATTCAATAGCCCATGTGAATTTATCCCTTAATGTCTTTGTAAAGATTTTTTCAATTGGAACATCAAATTTCTTACAAAAGACAACTGATAATCTTGGATCAATATAATTAATCTTTGATGTACCTAAAGCAACTTGTGAATTATCTTCTTTATCCTTCATTTGTAATGTTGTTGCTTCAATTCTTTGTTCAAGTTTAACAATTTGTTGTTCTAATCTTTCAACTGTCATTTTTTCTGGAACTATTGGTTTTCTTGTCTTTAATTCATGTTTATATTCCTTTTCTAATTCATCAACTTTCTTTAAATCTTCAAATAATTGTGATTGAGGTAATTCAGGTTCTTTATTTTCTCTCTTCTTTTCATTTTCTTTTTCAAATTTCTTTTTACATTTTTCACGTTCTCTTTCTAAAATAACTTTATGAATATGTAATTCATCTTCTTTTGTTAAATCATCTAATTCTTCAAAAAATTTTGGTTTTTGCTTTTTTAATTTTGGTTCTAATTCTAATAACATTCTTTTACATCTAATTTTTTGCCAAACCATTTCTTGAATTTTATCTTGAATCTTTTGCATTGATGCTTCATGACCTTTACCAACAGATCTTTGATGGTTACATAAAATAGCAACAGTTCTATTAGCAGCATTAAATTTAACAATTTTTTCAGCAACTGTACCTTCATTTGGAATTAAATCAAGTTGATCTTGCATTGTTTTTGAAGCATTATATGTACGGAAAACTTTAGCAGTTAATCCACTCATATATTGTTGTAAATGTTTGTTTAAAATTGATGGATCTAATCTATCAAAAAGATCATCACCTGGTCCCTTTGGTGGTTTTTTAAATAATTTCAAATTTTTAAAAACTTGTGGTTGAACTTCAACTTCTTGATAAAATCTAACAGAATCTTTACCTAAGAAATCAAATGCAACAGTACTTGGTGGAGTTAAAGTAATATGTTCATATCTTAATGAACAACAACCAACTGTATCAGCTTCATCTTCAGTTTTTTCACCACCTGCTCTTAAAGCAAAAACATCAATTAAATAAGTTGCAACAGCAATTTGACGATTTAACATAACTTGATCACGTAAAAGTAAATTATAATTTTTTCTAATTTTTTCAATATGATTCTTTAATTCTCTTGCCTTTTCAAATTTTTTAAAATCACTCATACCTTTTAATGATGAATTAGCTGCTAATCTAACATATTTTGTATTATTAAGAACATTTTCTTTCCACATACCTAACCATGAAACTGTATTATCATGTCTAATTTCACCCCATTTATGACCTTCTGGAGGTGGTGGAACAGTTGCATCTTTACCAAGATTTAAAATAACATCTTCAGGTTGAACTCTTCTTTTTAATTTACCAGTTCTTGGATGAGCACCACGACCTCTAAATAATCCTGGAGGTTCAATTCTAAAATTACCAACTTGTTCTTTTCTACCATTTAATAAACAAGTTTTATATTTTTCTTCAAATTCTTCCTTTTCTTCTTTTATCTTTTTCTTTTCAGCTCTTGTCATATTTTTCTTTTCTTCTCTTTTTGATTCAAAATAATTGAACATCTTTGTAAAATCACATTTATCAAATGATTTAATATCAACATTACATCCACCAGATTCTTCTAAAACTTTTAAAAAATCATGAAAGAAATTTTTTTGGAAAACTGGATTCTTTGCATGATCACTTTCTAACATTGCACCAAAGAAACCTGCAACTTCTTCAGCAGCAAGAGGTAAATCAACAGGTTTTCCATCATAATAAAGTTTAATATGAGATGGTAAAGCTTCATATTCAGGTGGGAAAACAACACCATTATGTTCAAGTGTATCCCATTTAATTGAATCATCTTCCTTTTCTTCTTCCCACCATTTATAGACACCATCATCATCTTCACCTTCTTCACCATCATCATCACCATCACCAGAATTTGGAGCTGGAGTTCCACCATTTGATTTATTTGATTTCTTTGGTGAATTATTATTAGTTTCTGATTTAACTTTCTTCTTTGGTTGTGATTTTGAACTAGAGATTGAAGAAGCTTTACGTTTTGTTGATTTAGGTTTTTGTAATTTACCTAAAGCTTTATCAGAGTCATAATCATCATCATCACTGTCATTAGATTTCTTGGAACCTTTCTTTGGAGAGACTTGTGATAATGGTAGATCATCATCATCTTCATCTTTTGGTGTCTTTAAATCTATAATAAAAAAAGATTGTTAGTACAATAAGTTCAACAATTGGAAGATCTACTTTACACAATGGATTGTAAAACGCGTTGAAAATTAGACATACTCTTTGGTTTTCTCTTGGAGAGAACGATATCATCTTCACTATCACTTGACATTGTTAATCTTTATTTGCAAACACGACAGCTAAATAATTAGATGTCAAATTTGAAATTCATGTCGAAATTTTTTCTGATTTTTTTTTTTTTTTTTAGATTTAACTATGGAAGCTTTGAATTGTTGCTATTTTGTGCTATAAAGTTTGTATTTGAGAGGGGTATAATAGTTTACAGAGTGTAGTATTTATTTAATATCTATATAATACTTTTTATTGTGAGAAAATAGCTAAATTTTTAAGATGATTTTGCTGAGAGTAGCAAACAACCCAAATCACGTGACTAGTCACATGACCAGATTTTTCATTTCTTTTGATATGATGATCCCTGAGTTAGACAATGATATAAGGTACTAGTCTATACATGAGATACAAGTATACAAGTGTTTCCAGTTTTTAGTTTGATTGAAGCGTTGAAGTCGTTGCAAAGTCTACTATTTGTAGTTTGAGAGCCCTGATGTTGGTTCTTTTGTTAGACAAGTACCGATTTACATATAAATACTAATTGTAGAGTTGAAAGAAGTGTCAATTTGTTTGGAGTTGAAGGTAAGTAGCCCCAAGGAGCACCTCATCTGGTAGTATTCACAGTGTTGATGTCCTTCTCTTTCAGGTTCTTTCATAATGTTTTCATTAATCTGTTTTGGGTTCTCTATTGTTGATTTTTTATGTTGATGTTTACTTATTGCCCAATTCGGAGTGATAGATCAAAGAAATGGAAACAAAATATAAGCTACTCAAAATCTTCTTTTCTTTTACACTCTGTCCATCCAGTAGACAACTACCTACACATTTTTATACCCCCCAATACAATCTGTTTACAACAACACAGAAACAACTACTCTCTTATATACCCATACAGTTGTTATAACTTCAATCAGTTTGTTGTTGTTTGTTGTTTTTCTTTTTGGTTTTTTGAAAATATCGTTTTTGTGTTTTCAATTAAATAATTAAATTTTTTTAATTTGAACTTTCAATCAATTCATTTTGTTGAATTCAATCCCTATTCTATTCCCCTTACTTGTTACTAGTTTAAGTTCTTTCAACTATTACTCACTCTTTTTTTTGGTTTATTAGTTGATACCTCATCTCATCGTTATAATATAATTTCATAATGGCAGCTTTAAGATCACAACCTTTACAAGCTTTAGGTGCAAAAGAATTGAATGCTAGATCCAAAATTCAAAATGTTACTCCATTAAAATCAACTAGAGCTCTAGAAAATGATAAAGTTGATGAAGTTGAACATCAAAAACAAAAAGATCAAGTCAAACCACAAAGAAAGAAGAAAGAAAAATTATCATCATTATGTAAAACACCGCCATCTTTAATTCGTACAAGAGCTGGTAAAGATTATAAAAGAGGTTTATTCTTAGGTGAAGGTGGTTTTGCTAGATGCTTTCAAATTAAAGATGATACTGGTAAATTGTTTGCTGCTAAAACAGTAGCTAAAGCTTCAATTAAAAATGATAAAACTAAAACTAAATTATTATCAGAAATTAAAATTCATAAAAGTATGCAACATCCAAATATTGTTCAATTCATTGATTGTTTTGAAGATGATACAAATGTTTATATATTATTAGAAATTTGTCCAAATCAATCTTTAATGGATTTATTAAAGAAAAGAAAACTTTTATCAGAACCTGAAGTTAGATTCTTTATGACTCAAATTATTGGTGGTATTAGATATATGCATACAAGAAGAGTTTTACATAGAGATCTTAAATTAGGTAATATCTTTTTTGATCCTGAAATGAATTTAAAAATTGGTGATTTTGGTTTAGCTGCTGTTTTACATTCTGATAAAGATCGTAAATATACTATTTGTGGTACTCCAAATTATATAGCTCCAGAAGTTTTAACTGGTAAAGAAACTGGTCATAGTTATGAAGTTGATATTTGGTCAATCGGTGTTATGATGTATGCTTTACTTCTTGGTAAACCACCTTTCCAATCAAAAGATGTTGATTTAATTTATGAAAGAATTAAACATAATGATTTTGATTTCCCAGAAAATAAATATATTTCACCAGAAGCAAAAGAATTAATTACTGATATTTTAACAACAAATCCATTAAAAAGACCAAGTTTAGATGAAATTTTAGAATATGATTTCTTTAAAGGTCCTTTCCCAGATAGAATTACCGTTGAAACTTTAGTATCAACACCTGATTTTAGTGATTTAGATGAACATCAATCTCAAATGAATTTCTTAAATGCTAAAAGAGCTGCTGGTTTAATTCATTCATCAAATAGAAATCCTGTTGAAATTTTAAAGACTGATTTAGAATCTGAAAGACCAAGAGCAATTTTACCACAATCATTATCACCTGGTAATACAAAGAATAAATATCGTGAAGTTACTGATACAAATTCAAGATCAAGAAAATATATTTCTGATGATTCTCCAGCTAATAGTAAACTGGGAAAAGCTAGAAGATTAGATGATGATAAATCATCACAAAGAGCTACAAAATTAATAAAACTTTCTGATGTTGTTTTAAAACAAGAATGTACAAATACATTAAATGGTATTTCAATTGCTGAACGTCAATCAAGAATGAAAACAAAACATGATTCAAATGTTCATTTAAAAACACCTATTTTAATAAGTAAATGGGTTGATTATTCAAATAAACATGGATTTTCATATCAATTATCAACAGATGATGTTGGTGTTTTATTTAATGATGGTAACACACTGTTACGTATCAATCATACTGATAGTTTCTGGTATATAATCAATGATGATATGGAAGGTTGGGTTGCTTCAGAATATAAACTTGATTATATTCCAACTGAACTTCAAAGACAAGTTGAAATTGCAGATTTTTTTGCAAGATATATGAAAGCTAATTTATGTAAAGTTTCAAATGAAGATGTTGCTAGAGATCAAGAAGAAATATTTTTAAGAAGATATTCAAGATATGATCTTTATGTTATGTTTGAATTAAGTAATGGTTCTTTCCAATTTAATTTTAGAGATCATCATAAGATTTGTATATCACAGACAGGTTCTGCAATCACATACATTTCACCTGAACGTTACTCTGAAACATATTCATTAGCAGATGTTATAAGGGAAGGTTGTTTCCCAAATTTGAATTTTGATATAGGATTAGATGAAAAACTTTCATTAATTAAAGATGCTCTTAAATCAAAGATCAATAATTAAAACAATAATTAAAAAAAAAAAAAAAAAATTCCTGCATAATATTTTTTATTTCATCATTTATATAGTATATTCCTTTCTTTTAGTTTTGTTTTGTTTTAGTGTTTTTCTTTATTCATTTTTGTTTCAAATCATTTTAATCATTTTAATAATCAATTTTCAATTAATTCTAAGTTCTTTTGAACTTCAAATATTTAATTTTTTTTGTTTACTCATTTTAGTCATTTTGGTAGTCACTATTACTATTGGTGAATTTACCTTATTATTAATATAGAATTACTTCAACTAATCTTTAGAATTTAAATATTGTAGTCATTATTAATATTGATTTTGGTATATAAGAAGCAGAATTTTATAGGATGAGTAAACTCAAAGGAATATCTACACTGGATATGAATCATGATAATGTTATTATTTGATAAATTTTCATTATATTAAAGTTATGATCTAACAATATATTTAAATTACTCCCATTGACCTTTTTATTCTGATTTTGTATCCTGATTCAAAAATTTATTATGGACTTTCTAAAGACGAATTAGAACAAGAAATAATTGGTTCATTAAAAGGAAGAAATTGAAGTGCTATTATTGAATACTAAACTATGAATTTTAAAGCAAAATATGAAATAGGAAATCTTTAAATTTTTTAAAACTGTTCAACAATTTAAATAAATATCAAAACAACAACAATTTATGTATATGAACTTTTTTCTTCCCAAACCTATAGTACAACAACATGTAAAAAAAAATAATTAAAATGAATACATAAACCATAAACTTAAACAACATAATCTTCTGCATCATCAACCATATGTTTAAGAGCCCATTCATTTTGGAATTTTTGTCTCAAGATATGAATTTGATGAATAATACGATTACAAGCATTACTTAATGCAGTTCTTGGATTATAACCTTCTTCTGTTTGTATTCTCATCAAAAATCTAGCAAATAGAGGATGTTCAACTTTGTATGCAGCGAATAAGACTTTTGGATCGTTTAATAGTTCTGCTCTTATTAGATTACCTAAAGTATGATCTTCCTTTTCAAATGTTATCACAGCAGCATTTGGAACTTTTGGATCTGGATCTATTCTTATTTTAGGGACACCATCGGGTAGAATGAATAATTCGAAACGATCTGGAGCGTTCATTGTGATATGATTATTGTATGTGGTATATTTGTGAAGATGTTGTTGTTATGATGGTTCTTTAATTCTATTTTGATGATTCTATCATGAGAGATCCGGGTAATCGAATTGCCAATTCCGACTTGAGGGGTCACCCTCTCTGATTTTTTTGGCGGCTCAAATTAAAAAAATAATGAATTTATCAGTACGTTTCTCAATTATATTCTGTACAATACCAAAGATTTAGGGATTTATATTGAAGATATATTTAACATCACAATTGATTCATTAGTACTCTTGCAAGATGTCTTCCCAAGATTCATGGAATGCTCAGGGTGATCCAAACGGTTCCAAAAGACCTGGAATCCCTCCTTTACAACAGTATGTTGATTTTTCGTCCCTTTTTAGTTGAAATACACAAAGTATATCTATTAAAGTATCAGATTTTAATATAAATACTATATTTATTGTTATTATCTATCTCTAATAGTATCTTTGATCAAATATAGAATATTTGGGTACTAACAAGAATTACTGTTTTTTTTAGCCGTCAAGGACCACCTGTTTTACCACCACCTGCTAATCTTCAACCACTTGATAACAGTAAGTAGATAACAAGCTCAATTAACAAAATTTCAATCATTATACTTCACTATCCAAGGAAATCATTACCTCTTTTCAATATACTTGATTGTTTTGACCCAAAGTTTTAAAAAATTGCATTTTGATTGAAACGTTTTATTCCTACAAGTTAATAAATGATACTAACAGAAAACTTTATTAGACAATGGTTACTTTACTCTCCCTTCAATTAATCCAAATTTTATGAATGGTAATATGGCACCAATGCCTGTATGTATATTATTTTGGAACAAAATTAAAATATTTATATCATTTTACTAACAGAATTTATTTTATAATAGCTCTCAAATCCTTTCAAGTCTGAAAATCCAACTCAATCAATTCCACCAAGTCAACAACATCAACCTATTCAAAGTCATAATCAAATGCCTATCCATACTCAACCACAACAACCTCAAGGTCAACAACATCAGTTACTTCAACAACCTCAACAATCTCAACAATCACAAGCTCCTCAACAACCTCAAGCTCCTCAACAAAGCCAACAAGCACAACAACCTCAACAACAACAAGGTCAACAAGGTCAACAACCTTTATTACCAATTAAAACTGTTCAAGCTGCAGCTACTACAGGAGCCGGATTACCTGCCTATAGACCTTTGAATGTTAAAGATGCCTTAACATACTTGGATGAAGTCAAAACACAATTTTCTTCCCGTCCAGATGTTTATAACCATTTCCTTGATATTATGAAAGATTTTAAGACTCAAACAATCGATACTCCAGGTGTTATTGAACGTGTTTCAACTTTATTTAGAGGTCATCCAACCCTGATTCAAGGTTTCAATACATTTTTACCTCCTGGTTATAGAATTGAATGTTCATTAGATCCATCTGATCCAAATCCTATAAGAGTAACAACTCCTATGGGTACAACTACTACAGCTACTGGTGCTGTTCCACGTAATGAATCGTTAACTGGATCTTTTGATAATCGTTGGAAAATCAATCAAGTTGGTACTCCTCAAAATACAATTCATTCACATCAAGATCAACAACAATTCCATAATCAACAACAGCAGCAACAACAACAGCAAGTCCAACAACAACAACAGCAACAAATACAGTTACAACTGCAACAACAACAGCAAGCTCAGCAACAACAAGCTCAACAAGAATATTCTGAATCTTTCTACAATCAAAATGGTCAACAGCAGCAACAACAAGTTCAACAACAGCAACAAGCTCAAGCCGTTGATGATCAAAATGGTGCTGATAGAAGATCAGCTGGTCCTGTTGAGTTTAATCATGCTATTAATTATGTTAATAAAATTAAGGTTAGATATTTGAATAAACCTGATGTTTATAAACAATTTTTAGAAATTTTACAAACTTATCAAAGAGAACAAAAACCTATTGCTGAAGTTTATGCACAAGTTACTACATTGTTCCAAAATGATCCTGATTTATTAAATGATTTCAAATTATTCTTACCTGATCCAAATGGTGTTCAACAACCAACTCCAGAATATCAACAACCACAACCTCAGGGACAAACTCAATTACCACCAGTTGGTAATTTTTCACCTCCAATTTCAGGTGCTAAACCAGGTCAAAAACTTACAAATGATCAAATTGCAAATTATGAAGCTGCTAAGTATGCTGCTGGTGAAATTTCCACATCTAATTTAAGATCATCTATTAGTTTAATTCCAAAACATAAATTCAATGATGATGTTAATCCAACTTTAGTTCCTGGAATTCCTGAACCTGTTGATCCTTCTAGTAACACATCTGATTTAGTTGATGAAATTAGTTTCTTTGATAAAGTTAAGAAAGCTATTGGTTCAAAACAAATTTATAATGAATTCCTGAAGATGATAAACTTATTTAATCAAGATTTAATTGATGTTGAAACTTTAGTCCAAAGAGTTGAAGGATTTATTGGTTCAAACACTGAAATATTTGAATGGTTCAAGAAGTTTGTTGGATATGATGGTCATCCTTTGAGTATTGAAAATATTACATACAAGAAGCATCAACTAGATTTATTACTATGTAAACCTTATGGTCCAAGTTATAGAAAGTTACCAAAGGTTGAAACATATATGCCATGTTCTGGTAGAGATGAAATGTGTTGGGAAGTCTTAAATGATGAATGGGTTGGTCATCCAACTTGGGCTTCTGAAGATTCTGGTTTCATTGCTCATCGTAAGAATCAATATGAAGAAATTTTATTTAGAATTGAAGAAGAAAGACATGAATATGATTTCTATATGGAATCAAACCTTAGAACAATACAAACTTTAGAAACCATTGCTAATAGAATTGCTAATATGACAAATGAAGAAAAATCAACTTTCAAATTACCAAATGGTTTAGGTCATACATCTCAAACTATTTATAAAAAGGTTATTCGTAAAATTTATACAAAGGAAAAAGGTTTTGAAGTCATTGATGCTCTTCATGATAACCCAGTTGTTGCTGTACCTGTTGTATTAAAAAGATTAAAACAAAAAGATGAAGAATGGAGAAGAGCTCATCGTGAATGGAATAAAGTTTGGAGAGAAATGGAACAAAAAGTATTCTTCAAATCATTAGATCATTTAGGTTTAACTTTTAAACAAGCTGATAAGAAATTATTAACTTCTAAACAATTGATTTCTGAAATTAGTACAATTAAGATGGAACAAGTTAATAAAAGATTACATCCTTTAACACCAAAACCTCAAAAACAACTTGATTATAACTTCTTTGACAATGAAATTTTATTTGATATAACTAAGTTGGTTTTTGTATTCTTAAATTCAGGTAGTTCATATTCAACAAATGATAAAGTAAAACTTTATCAAACTTTCAAATCATTCTTATCTACATTCTTTACAATCAATAAAGCTGATTTAGAAGCTGCTCTTGCTAAAAGAATCAATTTGGATGAAACTGATAAATTGACTGAAGGTACTGAAAATGGTGATGCTAAAGATTCTGAAAGTGATTCTTCTTCATCTACTCCAGAAATTGATTCATCACGTAAACGTCATAGAGAACCTGATTTATTAAAGGATGTTTTACGTAAGTCTAAGTTACCAAAGAACAAAAAGGATGAATCTGAAAGTGATACTGATTCTATCAATCCTGATCCTGAAGCTGAAGATAAACAAGAAGAAGCAAATGAAGAAGCATTTGAAGGTTTAGATGAAACATGGATTCAACCTTCAAACCCAGATCAAAGTGTTGTTGATCAAGTAAACACCAATAGAAAGAGTTTTAACTTATTTGCAAATACAAATATCTATATTTTCTTCCGTCATTTAAGAGTTTTATATGATAGATTAAATGAAGTTAAGAATATAAATGAAGAAGTTACTAAAGATCTTGAATCTAGAACTACTGTTCAATTTGCTAAAGATTTAGATTTGATTTCCAACCAATTAGCTGATAAAGGTTTAGAATTTTCAAAAGGTGATGCTTATACACAATTATTAGAGCTTTCTGAAAAATTCATTGAAGGTCATATTGAACACCAATGGTTTGAAGAATCATTACGTCAAGCTTACCGTAATAGAGCCTATAAACTTTATACAATTGACAAGGTTACACAATCATTAGTTAAACATTTCCATTCTGTTTTCTCAGATCAACGTACATCTGAAATTTTATCATTATTTGAAAAGGATAGAAAGGCATCAACTACAAGTGCAAAAGATCAAATAATTTATAGAAATTCTGTTAGAGCATGTATGAATGCTGATGAAAATATGTTTAGAATTGAATACAACCAAGAAACACATCATGTAACGATCCAATATGTTGCATTAGATGATTTAACATTGAATAATCAAACTACAGATGAAGAAAAATGGAATTATTATTTAACATCATATGTCATTGCTCATCCAACTGAAAGTGTTAATTCAACTGAATTACGTATGCCATTCTTAAGATCTTCTATCAATGAAGATGATGATTCTGAAATTGAAGGTTACACTGATTCTCACTTAAAGATTAAGGTTGCTAAAGATTCATATAAATTATTTTTAGAAAAGAATGGTCGTGATGAATTTACACGTTTTTCAGTTTATAACAATCCAGTTAAACAAAATAACAAGGAAAGTACTATTTTATCAAAAGCCGTTCAAGATAAATTGGAATTCAGTTATGATAATGAAGCTGACAAGATAAAATTATCTGATGAAAGATTAGAAGCTTTAAAACAAGGTCCTGAAAAATTCCAAGAATTATTAAAGGTTCAAGATGAAATTACTGCTACTAAAGCTAGAGAAAATGAAGAAGAAAGTAACAAGACAAATGATGCTGATAGAACAATTGAAAAAGCTGATGAAACTGTTTCAGCAGTAGATACAGAAAATAAACCTATTAATACAGCAATTGCTTCTGTTATTGAACAAGATGTCACTGTTGATGCTGATTCTACCATTCCTCAAGATGATACTGAAATAAAAGGTAATGATACAACAACAGATGAAGTTATCAGTAAAGATTTGGAAACTGATTCTAATGCAGCTACAGCTCCAGTTGATGATAAGGATAAAGATGGTGATACTAATATGAAATAAGGGTCTATGTTTTTTTTTTGAATATTTAATTGGTATGTGTATATTTTAATTGATATTATATTTTTATGTTTTTTTAATTGATAGTAAACGTAATATATTTTGGAAAATAATAACTTTATATAATGCTAATAATATTTATAATCATGTTTCACTTCGTGCGACTTCATGTGAAGGTCTAAGTGCTTGTAATGTATCATTTTCATCATCTTCTGCATCAATATCGACACCAAAATCTGAAAGGGTTTCACCAAATTCATTTGACCATTCTGTTCTTTTGGCTAATATTCTTGGATCTCTTGCAGTTCTTCTTGAAATAACTGTTTCATTATCAATCATATCCACACTTCCATTAGTTGTTGATGTATTTTGGTCAATATTTTCAATATTTTGATGTCCTCCATCAGGTGGCCAAGGTAAAGAACTTATATCTTGATCATTAACATTACAAAATTCATTCTTTGGGAAAGTTAAACCATTACCTAAAGGCCTGCCCCAAGGTAAAACCCAAGACCAAGGATAACCACAAGCTTGAAATAAATTTTCTAATGGACTTATATCATATGGGAAAACTATATCATCAATTGAGAATAACATTGGACCTCTTCTAGAGTTTTGTCTATATTCATCATCATCATTATCATCATCATCTTCAGCAAAATCTCTTGAATGATCACTGTATAATTGACTTCTTGTATCATCATAATAACTTCTTTGTAATTCTCTTAAAGCATTACTTGTTGGTGGTTCATTATGAGATGATGATTCTGAGACTAATTCTTTACCATAGAATAAACGATAATTATTTTTAATTTTATCATATAAACGACCATTTTGCATTTGAGATTCTATTCTTTCAAATTCCCATGATTCAATTTGTGACATACCATTAAACATTATAGCATAAATACATCTTATGAAAAGGATTGAAATTGTTATTAAAACAAATGTACTTAATGGGAATAAAATTATTGTCATTGTTAATTGAGTTTTTGAAATCAAATAAACTGGTAAATGTTTATCATCCCAATAAGATAAAATTCTTTTAAATAGATAAAATGAAGTATAACCAGTTGTATAAATTACCCAAAGTAAAAATCTTAAAAAATGAGGCATATTATCATAACCAACACAATTAGCAGTCCAGGGACAATGATGATCCATCTTTAAAACACAAGATTTACAAGTTTTACAATGATGAGCTCTTTCAGGTTTATAAGATTCACATTTTTTACACCATCTTTTCCATTCACCTTTCTTTGGTTGAAATTCTTTTGGTGGTGAACCTGGTGATTTAAAAATTGCAATTAAATAAGAGATCCAAATCATTGATATTGAAATTTCATACCAAATTTGTTGTTTCTTTGAAAGATCAACAGAGAAGATAAAGTAATGACTACCATAACCAATGAAAGAAATCAAAAAGCATGGTATAGCAAGACCTTGCCAGGGCTTTAGATTTATCTTCATTAGTTATTCAAAGATTTATAAATAATTCCAACAAAAAATGTTTAAGTTTATATATAGATTTTTTGGTGTTTCACGAAAATTCATTATCAAAAGTCACGTGATTTTCTCGTCGGAGTGGCCGTACCAAAAAATCGCTGCAAAGTGTGTTTTTCGCCGATTTTAACAAAAAACATAACAAGCTCTTATGGCCAAGTTGGTAAGGCGCTACACTAGTAATGTAGCGATCCTCAGTTCGACTCTGAGTGAGAGCATATTTTTTTGCCATTTTTTTCAAAGTGTTAGCGAAAATTTACTTTCAATTTATTTAGCAATCTGTTTCTTTTTCTTTATTTTTGTTTTAATAGATTATAATATCTCTACAGTGGATTTCCAACAAACTAATTAATATCTCCATTGAACCTTCACAACAGAAGTTATACAGGTTTTTAAATTGTGTTACACGTCGTTAAGAAATTCTTATTTCCAAATTTCCAACGCCAAAAAAAAATCAAAAAATCAAGATTACTTTATTTAACAACACAACCTATCAATTATATATTGTAGTCAATTTACACTATAATATTCACATTTCAACCAAATATACAATGGATACATCTACAATTAGTTTCATAGCATTTTTAGTTATTGCTCTAGTTTTCATAAAATGGTTTATTACATCTGATGATCAAGATGAAGAATTGATTAATGAAAGCACAAATCAATCACAAAGAAATACAAATTCAGGTGCTAATAATCAAGCTCAAAACCCTACACGAACCAACCGCCCTGTAACAAATGATATGATTGAAATTGTTCAATCATTAGCACCAGGTTTAACAGTTGGTCAAATCAGATTGGATCTTCAAAGAACTGGATCAATTCAAACTACTGTTGATAGATATTTAGCAGAAGGTAATTTACCATATCCACCAAATGAAGTACCACCAGCTCAAAATGAAACAACAGATTCAAGAAATACTCAAAATAATATAAAATCAGAAAATCTTTTAAAGAAATATGGAATTGATGCTAATAGTTCATCAGCTACTACTGGTTCATCTACAAAGACATGGTCAACTGATCCAGATGAAAGATCATCATTACTACAACAAAAGAAAGCTGAAATGATCTTAAAGGCCAGAAAGAGATTAGAGTCCCAATTAAAGAATGAACAAGATTTAAGTGGATTAACAAACAAACAGCATTAATTTCTAAAAAGAAAATACATACACATAATGAGATAAAGGCATATAGTTATTGATTGGTTTGTATTGTTCTGGTTTCCTTTAAGTTTCTCTTTGCTATATAATGATCATAAGGATAAACTATCACTTTTTTTTACAGAAGAAATTACTACAAAATACACAACAATAATGACAAACAAAAGAAAATTAATTTGTGTATTAGCTATTTTATGAAAAACCTTTTTACGATATTAATTCAACTAATCAATGTAGGTGTTATCTTCTTCTTCTTTTTCACTGTTGGATTATGTATCACTGTTTCTGATTCATTCTTTGAAGGAATAACCTTTTCAGTAGTTACATCATCTGATATTTCTATAACTTCTTTTGATTCTTTTGGATTATTGATTTTTGGGAAACAGTTAAATATATTTGGAGTAGAATTATTTTCATTAGATTCTACCTTCTTTGGTTTTATATTTCCTGAAAAGATAGATGATGTTGTTGTTGAAGATGGTTTTGTTGGTGTATCCAATATATTTATAGTTTGAGTATTTGGTTCTTTAGGTATTGATTTTTTAATTGTAGAAGTAAATGATGTATTTGCAGATTTGGATGGTGTAACTGTTGATGAGACTGAGATTTGTTCAGGTATTAATTTCTTAATATCAACATTAATTTTTTCACCAAATACACCTTGTTTAAATTTTAATACAGAACAGTAACCATCTAGTGCACTTGTAATTAAAGATTGACCATCAGCATTCCATGTTATATCAGATATCATACTAGAATGAATATTAGATACTGTACCTAATGGTTCTAAATGTTGTGTATCATAAATTAATACTGAATCCTTTGTTGCAATAGCAAATATCATTTTATAAGGTAATTCTAAAAATGTTTTCTTAGTTTCTTGATTATCATCTAATTTATAAAATATTGGTGAAAATGAAATTGCAATAGCAACTTTCTTTAATGATGGTATTTGTGCAATTGGTGATTTATTTAAACCCTTTCTTGAATATATAAAAACAGTATTTGTAACATCTTCTGAGTTATCTTCTGTTGAATTGGAATCTTTTGTAGTTTCTAAATCTGATGTAATTTTTGTTGGTGTTGAAGTTGAGGTTGATTGATTATTATTTTGTGGATTTTTAAAAATACCTGTTGGTGTAAGTAATAAACTTCCATCTGGTGAAAATGTAAGTCTTCTAAAGAAACTGTTTAATGTATCTGATTGATAAATAATTGATGATTTTAGGGTATGAAAATCTAAAATTTTTATATTGGTATTAGATTCATATTTATAAACTGGAAGTTCTGCTCGACTAATTTTATGGAAAATTGATGGAACCTTTGTGACAGGATCTAAATTATATACAATAACAGATCTATCAGCAGATTGAGTAGCAATGAATTGATTTAATGGATCCCATGCAACACCTTGAACATAATAATTATGATCAGAAAGATGTGCTAACTGTTTCCCTGTTGCAACTTCAAAAATTCTGGAATTATTATCTAATGAACCTGCAAGAATGTATTTTGAATCTGGAGACCATGAAATATCATATATTTCAGATGCTGATGTTCTTAAACTTGATTTTAAAGACCAACTTTCTTTTACTTCATCATCAGCGTCTTGACCAAATTCTTTTAAGATTTGATCAGATTTTAACCAAATTAAAATGGCACCATCATCACCAGCTGTTGCTAACATTTTACCAGTAGGATCAAATCTTACAGCATTAACTGTTTGTGTATGTCTTGCTAAAGTTGACAGATAGTCAACTGTATAAGTACCATCTTCATTTTCAATTAGTTTCCAAACTCTAACGTTTTTATCAGCTCCACCAGTGATTAATCTTTCTGAACGATTTCCTTTAGAAGAAGGTTGGAAGTTACAACTATAAATATCAGCTTCATCTTCATGCCAACGAACGTTTAAAGGAATAGCTTCCATTGTGATGAGTATTTGATAAATGTGATTTTATTGGATAATGATTAGTTGCTAGCTGATGTTTTCTTTACGCGTAATATTTTTTTTTCAAGGTGATAGAATTTCTGGACGTGTTAGGTTAGAGATTTTACTGTATTTGTCCAGATTTTGAAGGTTTGAAGAATGATATTGGGCTAAAAACTTTATTAATCAAGAGTATATACTAACTATATACTATCCTATTAATTTTAAACCAATAAAACCCAAAATAAGTTCACAAACTATGACATTAGTCGAAATCACATACATTTCCATCTTTTTTCTGGTTTTAGCAGATCTGCCAATTTACCCAAAACGGTAAAAAGTAAATAAATAATAAAGATGAAAAAGTTGTTTACAAAATTCAAAAAGAAAAAAAAAACAAATCACACTTCACACCTTTCTACAAAGCTTCAGACAGTATCTCAATTCTTTAAAGTATCTATCACCATTTCCATCAGACATGCCTAAGAAACCTAAGACTGATGCCATCGAGTTCCTAAGAGGTATGTACCAGTATTGATTTTTGTGTTCGATGAGATTGTTTTATAAACTAACAGAATTTCAAATTATTTATAGGACGTATCTATCTTGGAGTTTATGATTATCATCCAGAAGATTCAGATGACTTTGTCTACTTCACCGTCGAAGACTCTTTGCCATACAATGCTTTCCATTTAGACTTTGGTCCTTTACATATTGGTCATCTTTATAGATTTGCTGTTGTTTTACACAATATCTTAAATGAACATAGTAATCAAGGTAAAGCTGTTGTTTTCTATTCATCATCTGACTCAAGACAAAGAACTAATGCTGCTTGTCTATTATCATGCTATATGGTTCTGGTTCAATCTTGGTCACCTCATCAAGTTCTACAACCTTTAGCACAAATTGATCCTCCATTTATGGGTTTCAGAGATGCAGGTTATAGTCACGCTGATTTTGAAATCACAATTCAAGATATTGTTTATGGTCTTTGGAGAGCTAAAGAAAGAGGTATGATTGATATAACTAATTTCAATCTTGAAGAATATGAACAATATGAAAGAGTTGATCAAGGTGATTTCAACGTAATTTCAAAAGATTTTATTGCATTTGCATCTCCACAACAACAAAAAACAGTCATAAATCAACCATTTAGAAAAGTTTTAAGTTATTTCACAGAACATGATGTTAAAATGGTTGTTCGTTTAAACTCTCATTTATATAATAAAGATGAATTTGTTAACAGAGGTATTCAACATATAGATATGATCTTTGATGATGGTACTTGTCCAACAATGGATATAGTTAAAGATTTTATTGGTGTAGCTGAAGGTGTTATTAAGAATGGTGGTAAAATTGCTGTTCATTGTAAAGCTGGGCTTGGTAGAACAGGTTGTTTGATTGGTGCTCATTTGATATATACACATGGATTTACTGCTAATGAATGTATTGCTTATATGAGAATGATTAGACCAGGTATGGTTGTTGGTCCTCAACAACATTGGTTATATTTACATCAAAATGAATTCAGAGAATGGAAATTCACAATGGTCTTAGATAATACTCCATTAGAAAGATTAAATGGTTTCACTTCATTAATAAGTTATGATGATTACAAAAAGAAAAAGAATAAATTGCTTGATATTCAATCATCAACTGATTCACCTTCAACACCAATCAGAAGAAAAGTTAGTATTGGTACTTCAAATCTTCACAAAAGTGTTCATAAAGCTGTACCTGATCAATCACCTGGTCAACCTCGTAAATATAAAACTGCTGCGCATAGTGCATCTAATTATAATACTAATTCAGATGATGATGAAGCTAATGAAAAAGATAATAATGATACCTCTTCAGCTAGTGTTTCCTATACCAAGACAGTTACAACCACTAAAACAACAACAATATCATCTCCACCAAGTTCTAAAGATTCTTCAAATACATTACCTAAACAAAGACCAAGAGTTACATCTGGTGCTCGTGTTAGATCTAAATTAGCTACTCAAACAGTTGGTGGCATTATTGGTAATGCTGGTGTAAGAAAAACCTCATCAAGATCTACAAGCGGTACCATTAATGCAAAATTATTAAAATGATATAAGCATACAATCCATTTAATAGATACCCAAATGATTTCATAAGTTATAATGTTATGTAGTAGTAGTTCTCATTTAACGCGGCTGGTGATTTTTTACTCGCCACACATAGATAGCAGTTTCAAAAAAAATATAAAACATGAGAACCAATTTATTTGATTTATTTGTTATTTCTTCTAAAATTAGTGATCAATTCAATAAAAAGATGGAGGAACACGTCTTTCAAGATGAATGTAATAAGATTCTAGATGATGATTCTATTTTTGAAGAAGATAAAATCGATTTATTAGAAGATCTTGTACTGAAAAAGTATAAATGTTCTTCAAAGAAGGCCGAATCAATCATAATGAGTATTCTATGGAAACATAAAGACCCAAATGCTAAAAAGAAGTCGGTTATCGTCAAAGAAGAAGAACTAGAATTTAAAATTGATATAGATGCCATTGAAAAAAGAATAAAGGCTGAAAGAGAGAAGAATAAGTTAGAATTAGATCAAGTCAAGTCTGATATAAATGTTCAAGAACCAAATAACAATAAAACATATACTCCACCAAGCAGCATAAAGACAGTACCTGATAGTTATACTTCAACTGTTGATAAGAAACATTCAACAAATATACTTCCTATTAACAAACTGGAATCAATTTTCAATGGTGCTGTCTCCACTCAAACAATTGAACATGCTTTAAAAGTTAATGGGTATGATGTTCTAAAGAGTGCAAATTATCTTGTTGAACGTCTGAAAGATCAACAAAAGGGAGAAACAGCTATCAAACCTACTAGTACTTTTGAAAATGAAGTACCAATCCAAAATTCCTCATCTATAGAGTCAGCATCATTAGCAACAACACCAGAGCCATTTTTTTCAGTTGATAAAAAGAACAATATACCATGTTCTCATTTTTTAAAAACTGGTGTCTGTCATAAATATGATTGTCAATTTAGTCATGATATAAACACAAGAGTATGTAGATTTTGGCTTAAAGGTAGTTGTTTAGCAGGTGATACATGTCCATTTTCACATACCATTTCTCAATTAGAAAGTACACCATCTGTTCCCTCATCAAAAAGTTCCGAATCAACAATACCACCACCATCATCATCAAACACAACTGCTTCAACAATATCTACAACTAGTGCATCAAAGTTTTCATCCTTTTCATTAAAAGAAAATTTTGAAAAAGTTCAACCTTTCATTCCAAGTTCTAATGTTTCAAGTGCCATTAAAATTGTTAAACCAATAGTAAAACCAAGATTTTTACCATGGGAAAATGATACTATTCCTGAACTAGTAGAGTATACTAAGTTTAAAATTATTGCAAATAAGAGTGAAATACAGAGGTTTAAGAATCATAAATTATCAACAGACGCATTTTTAGCCAATGAGGCTGCTAAAGCTAAGAAATTAAGTAATAAAGCTCATGAACTTGAAGATAAGTATTATGATTATTTAAAGAAAGCAGATGATGAATTATACAAGTATAGCAAGAAAGTACCAAATGAGGTATGGTTTGATATGCATGGTTATGAATTTAATCAAGCTGTTGGCCAATTAGAGGCTAACATTGATGAAGTGAAGAAACAATATCCTCCAGGTTCTAAAACTATTTATATTACTATTCCAAATCTTACAACAAATCCTAATGGTTATAAGAAGACAACAAAACCATTAACAATTTGGTTGGATTATCAAATGTTTAGATGGCAATTATTCTCCAGTGGGAATGGTCAAAATGGGTCTGTTATAGGGATAGATCCATGGCCAGCTACATTATAAATTATTTATAAAAAAAAAACCTGATTATTATTTATGCTAATAGATACACTTTTTCTCTCTTTAATACTATTTATTACTGTACTATAACTTAATATTGTTGAATAGCTTCTTCAAGATCACTTATAGACTTTAATAAGTTTTCATGACTTAAAATAATAAAAGTTTGAGCAATACCATTTCTTGATTCTAATTGTATGTTTAATTTAGCATTATTTTCAAAAATGCTATCTTCATAATGATAGAAATCGAATTCAACAGTTTTAATTCTTTTGTTTGATGAACTTTCATCATTAACTTCATACTTTCTTGATGGAATCAAATAGTTATCAAAATGTTCACCATTAGCCTTTTCAACTTCTTCTAAGACAATTTTGTATAAGGCTGGAATAACTTGAATAGGCATATTAATTAATCTTTCACTCATTAGTAAACAGTTTGATTTATTTGAAATACCATTTAAGAATGAACTTAATTCAGGGCTTGATTTATGAATGTATTTGAAGTAATCTGATGATTTAGCATCTTTGAAACTTATTGGAGCTAAGAAAGCATATGGATCTGATTCTTTACCATCTGTTTTAATTGTTGTAGTTGAGCTTTCTAAAACCAAGTCTGTTAAAGGAGACAATTGAAGTTTCTTAGAATCTTCACCTATTAGTTGTCTTAACAAGTTCTTTGTTGCATGGAAATCTACATCTTTATCAACATCAAAGAAATCAAAATCAATATTTATAATTTCATCTTCTGAGTCGTTCTTTTCAAGTTCATCTTCATTTTCAGAGTCTGTTGAACTGATATCAATATCTGAATCTTCTTCTTTTTGATCTTGGATTGTTCTTTTAGCCATGCTGTTCTATACTTTGTTGTAGTAACAAACATCATCGCTCTAACAAAAAATTTGATATAAATTTATTTTTATTGCGGCTGGTGAATTCTTTTTTAGCGGCTGGTTTAAATGAGGATGGTGTCCAGATGTAAGTTTTTACATTAATTTATTTCAATTATCGTTTTGTTATTATTATATTTAAATATCAATACTACAAACTAACCAATGGCTATAGTTGGAAACTATTCCTCGTCATCATCTTCAGAAGAGGATGGTTTTAGTGACAATGAGACGATAAGGAACCATGTTGTTAAACTAAATCCTGCCCCTGTTTTATCAAATTCAACTGCATTAACAACAAGAGCTGATGATACTTCAAAGAAATTAGTTTCAGGTTTCATTCAAAATGAAGATATTGACGAACAAACTTTTGCCTTGAATAAGAAGTCTTTCGATAGACTTGGATATACAACTGATAAAAATAACAATATAATTGGAAATTTAGAACTTGCAAATAAAAACAATAAAAGAGATTTAAGAGATTTACGCTCAAAGAAGAGTGAAGCTAAAACTATTAAACAAAAGAGGAAAAAGTTAGATAACAATGGAAGTTATATTGGTCCATGGGCAAAATACAATAACAATTCAAGTAGTGAAGATGAGGAAATACAGAAAGAAAATGATGAAGAAGAAGAAGGTGAATCAAATAATGAAATAATATCAGAAACCCATATAGATAGTGATACTGAAGAAAATGACGAGAAAGATACAGAAACAACAGAATTCTTAGGCTCAGAAGAATTCGATTATCAAGGAAGAACATACATGCATATCCCATATGGATCATCCAATACACCTGATGAATGTTTTACACCTAAAAGAGTTATTCATACTTGGAAAGGTCATCAACATGGTACTAATAAACTTGAATTATTTCCAAACTCAAACCATCTTTTATTATCTTGTGGTAATGATTCAAAAGTATTTATATGGTCTGTTAATGGGAAAAAAGAATTGTTAAGAGGTTATTATGGTCATTCTAAACCGATTAAAGATGTCAACTTTAGTAATGATGGTAAACAGATATTGAGTACAAGTTATGATAAAACTTGTAAATTATGGGATACAGAGACAGGTAAATGTCTATATAAGATCAATGTTAAATCAGTAGCAAATTGTATTAAGTTTAATCCAATTGATAATAATGAATTCTTAATAGGGTCTATAGATCATAAAATTTCACATTATGATATAAGGGCAAATCAAAAAGTTCAAACTTATGATCATCATTTAGGTTCAATTAATAGTTTAACATTTTTAAAAGAAAGCAAAAGATTTATATCAACATCTGAAGATAAAACAGTTAGAATTTGGGATTTACATATTAATATACCCATAAAATTAATATCAGATCCAACAATGCATGCTATCTCTACTACACGAGTCCATCCAAGCAATCATTATTTTGCTGCTCAATCAATGGATAATACAATTTTATGTTATTACAATAAAGAAAGATACAGAACAAATAAGAACAAATTATTTACTGGTCATAACTGTGCAGGTTATGGTATTGGCATTGATTTTAGTCCTGATGGAAAAAATTTAGTTAGTGGTGATTCTAATGGTAATATGTTATTTTGGGATTGGAAAACTTGTAAATTAGTCAAAAAGTTGAAAGTTGATGACAAAGCTATAACACAAGTCGTTTGGAATACTAATGAAGTCAGTAAAGTTGTTTGTTCTGGATCTTCAGGTAAAATATTCTATTACGAATAATGGACCTTAATGTTTGTATAGAGAATTCTACATTTTAATAAAAAACAGATTTAATGATATTATAAATTGTATATGAATAAGAAGGGTCAAATTTTGATTTTATACAAAACAAATTATGCGTAGAATGAAACTGATTTTGATTTTCTAGCTTGTACTTCACCAATAGCTTCAATAAAATCTTCATGTTTAACACTTGATTGACCATTTCTTAATGCAATCATACCAGCTTCAACTACAACAGCTCTTAATTGAGCACCGTTAAATTCATCTGTAGATCTTGCTAATTCTTGCCAGTTAATAGCACCATCAACTGTCATTTTTCTTGAATGGATTTGTAGAATTGAGGCTCTAGCTTCTTCTGTTGGTAATGGAAATTCGATTTTTCTATCTAATCTACCAGATCTTAATAATGCAGGATCTAAAACATCAACTCTATTTGTTGCAGCTAAAACCTTAACACGATCATCAGAACCAAAACCATCTAATTGATTTAATAATTCCAACATTGTTCTTTGAACTTCTCTATCACCTGATTTGTCAGAATCGAATCTCTTTGTACCAATGGCATCTAATTCATCAATGAATATGATTGTTGGAGCCTTTTCTTTAGCTAATGCAAAAGCATCTCTTATTAATTTAGCACCATCACCAATAAACATTTGAACTAATTGTGGAGCAGCTAATTTTAAAAATGTAGCATTTGATTGTGCAGCACAAGCTCTTGCTAATAAAGTTTTACCTGTACCTGGTGGACCATACATCAATGCACCTTTTGGAGCTTTTATACCTAAAGTCTTGAATTTTTCTGCTTGCTTCATTGGTAATACTATAGCTTCAACTAATTCTTCAATTTGTTTATCTAAACCACCAATATCTGAATATGTTTCTGTTGGTTTTTCTTCAACTTCCATAGTTTTAACTCTTGCATCATATTCTGCTGGTAATTTATCTAGAACTAAATATGAATCTTTATTAACACCAATCAAGTCATTTGGTTTTAATTCATTAGAGTCAACTAAACCAATCATTGGTAAAAATACTGTTTGTCTAGTTGAAGTTTTAATAACGGCTGATTTACCTACTCTTGTAGAATCTAAATCTATATTGGCACCTTGGTTTTTAGCATCTTCTTCAGCTTCTACATCCAATAATTCCACAATGTTTCCCACTAGATATGGTAATTGCTTATTATTCTCTATTTTTTCCTTATTATCTTTTATTTTATCTAACATTACTTGCTTATCATGAACTAATCTTTGTAATTCTGATCTCATTATTTTTATATCATTATCCAATAATCTTGTTCTATTAACGATATCTTCAGTGGCTGAACTTAAGATATCTTGATCCAATTCTAATTCCTCAGGTTGAGGTTGAGCAGCAGCTTCTTCTAAAGTGGACATTACTAACAATTGATTTGATTTGTTTTAATGTTTGTAGTGTTGTTAAGTTATTAAGTTAATTGTTTTGCCACTCGATTTCAGTATTTTTGTTGAATCCAAGTCACGTGATAAATTTAAATAAATAAAAATCGGTTGTCCGGGTAAATTTGGTAAGCGCACGCTTCTTCACAATTAATTAAGAAACACACATAATACATTTGCTATATAATCACCTATTTAATATTTGAAGTGATTATTTATATAATCAATAATCATGGGCAGCTTCTACAATGTTATCTCGAAAGTTTTCATTAATACTTGAAGTTGAAAACCCAAAATTACCATTTAGAAAATTAACTGCTGATGTATATCCATATTTGATGTTGTTTTTAGTAAGATCATCATTTCAAATGAATTTCCAAATTCAGCATCCTCTTGACCAACAGATACTTCTGTTAGTCTGTTATCCTTATTTATTGGATAATCAGGTTCTAAATCACCTATTTCTTCAATAGGAAAAATACCACTAATATCATAACACTTTGAATAACATGTAATTATCTCTGTAAGAAATTGATTAAAATTAAAATCTATAAAAGATCATCTAAATGTATTGTCTGGAAACTTACGCTTTAGTATATCTTGATTTGCCTTTTCTTCTTCAGTAAGTAATACTTTTTTAGCAATTTTATCAAATATCTTTTCTAACAACGAAGAATCTTTTAAAAGTTTGTGATTTTCTATTGAATCTGTTAAACAGGCTCCCCAGAAAGCACCAGGCCGTAAACTTTGATCACTATTATCTTCTATAGTTTTAAAGTAATCTGATATTTTAACGAATCTTATAGTTTTACCAATTATAGCATTTGGAGTTTTGAGAGTTTTTGTAACAATAATATCATCCACAATTTCATCAATAACTAATTCTAATCTAGTTTCATCTTTAATGTTGATCTCGGCCTTTAACTTTTCAATATGTTGTGGTGTAAATAAACTATAATATAAGTAAGAATTATAATCACAAATCATACCTGAGATAGAATTTGCAAAGACCAGTTGTTGAAGAGACTCACTGAATAATCCTCTTGAAAATTAAGATCAACAATATCATTTGTAGAATCATCAATATCTTTCATTCTCTTTATAAATTCTTGATGGATCGAGTAAATTTGATTTATATTTGATTCTTTTATTTCAATTGTTAATATATCTCTTCCATTCTTTTTTAAGGTAGCATCTGTGATACAATTGTAGGCTCTCTCTTTAGTCTCCAATCCATTGACATCAGTCATTTTAATAGTTCTTGTATATCTCTTTTGGGAAGATTCAGTCAAACCCAATAATTTAGTGATGATTGTGATGATATCCAAATGCAAATGAATACTAATATCTGATTTATTATTAGTTTCTTGAGAATTACCTGTTAAATGAGGATCATAACCTTTTAATCCCAATCTCTTTTTAGCAACTTTATAATTAAAGTAATCAATAATTTTTCCAAATGGTTTTGAATCTTGATGCTTGATAGGAAAGCAAGGTGCCATTTCTGTTAAAAACCGATTTTTTCTAATTGTTATATTTGAAGTAGATGAATGTTCATTAATATAGTCACTTTCCTCATCATTTAGCTGAATTATTGTATTTAAAGGTCTATTAAGAAATAATATAGCCTTGAAATAAGCTTTAAGATCATCTTGATATTCTTCTTTAGAGTTATCAAAATTAGTAATACCCCATAAAATAATAGTAAGCTTTTCAGTAAGGTTTAAAAAGAGTTTTGAATTATCCTTGGTTTCCCAAACACCTTTATTTGTAACCATTCCCAGAGTATCACATAAGAGTAAGTTAATCAAATTTGTTTTACTTCTATCATCCCTTTTACAATTCTTTATAATTTCTTTAATATCTCTATTTTCAATTTCAGACTTAAATTTTTCTCTCCAATTGTTAAGTTTAACTTCATACTCATTATAAGATAAATCTGATATAGCGAATAATTCGTCTATTGCATTATTTACTAATTCAATTGACATTGTTTGCTTTTCTTTGATTATTATGAAGAGATAAAATTTCAAAATCTCAAAACTTATAATAGACCGGAATTAGTTTGCATTCCCGGAATTTAACTTTTACACATGATAATTCAATAAAGCTAGTATATAAATTCATAATATATAATGGAGGTTGTCTAATTTTATTTGTTATAAAGTTTTAATTAGCAATAGAATTGTTTAGTAGCAGTATATATAAAAAAATTAAAGAATCATTAACGTGAATTATTTTGCATTTTACGTCTCTTTCTAGGATCTAATGGTATATCATTATTTGAAGGTATCTTCTTCAAATTACCATTAACAGTTGGTTGTGGAATTGGTACAGTTGCTGAGGTGGGTGTTGCTGATGCTGATGATGATGTTTTGGACTGTGTTCTACCTCTTAGAGCAACATGTTGTGGAATGAAAAGTGGATTAGGTCTAATACTCTTTGATGTTTGCATTTGAACAATTTTATTTAATGTACTTTGAGCTGTAGATCCAATATTTGGTACATTTTCTCTTAAACCTGAACCTTGTGAATCATTATCAGGTAATTCTGAATCAGATTCTGGTACTTGTTCAAATAAATCAGAAATATCTTCAAATGTATCAACAATTTGTTCAGTTTGTGAGTTTAAACTTTGAGGTTGAGCTGGAATTGAAGGTTCAGGTTCATCATCATCATCATCGTTTTCAATTTCACTTTCAGCTATGTAACCATCAATTTCAGGATTATATTCATCATCATCACTTACATTTTGATCACCTAATTTTCTTCTCTTTTGATGATCTAAACGTTTTGCACGTCTTTCATCTCTTAAACGTTTTTTACCTTCTTTATGATAAGTATTAAAAGTATTTAATAAAGATTCAATCATATTATCATCACTTCTAATTTTATCAGATTTAAAACTTTCTTGTTTAACTTTAATTGGACCAGTTTGTATTGTTGTACTTAAATCAACATTTTTTAAATTTTCAATCTCTATTGGTTCATTTGAAACAGTACCAGAATCTTTTAAATCTTGTAAAGCCTTTTTCTTCTTTTCAATTTCTAAAAATTCTTTTTGTCTTGCTTCTTCAGCTTTTTTTCTAATTATTTCTTGTTTTTCTTCTTGTTTTCTTCTTTCTTCTTCTCTTCTCTTTTCTTCTTCTAATCTTCTTCTTTCTCTTTCTTCTTCTAATTTTCTCTTTTCTTCTAATTCTTTACGTTCACGTTCTAATTTTTCTTCTTCAGCTTTTCTAATTGTTTCTAATCTTTCTTGTTCAGCTAAAATTAATCTTTCTTGTTTTAATTTTTCTTCTTGTTGTTGAATAAAAATTTTACGTTTTTGAATAGCTTCATCTTTTCTTTTCTTTTCATCTTCAATTTTCATTTGATTAATTTGTTCATCAATTCTATTATGTTCATTTTGTAAATCATCTTTTAAATTTTTTTGATTAATTTCAATAGATTTTAAATCATCTTTATATTGATTAATTTTATCATTTATTGAATTAATATGAATTTTAAAATATTTTTCTTTTAATTTAATAAATTTTGATTCATTATTAAATTCATTATTTGAATCAATTTCTTGTTTTGCATATCTATAAAGAGTTGATCTCATATAACTTTGTAAAAGGGGGAATTTTTTTAATAAATTATTTAATCTTTGAATTGAATCACGATCTAATCTATTTATTTTTGCTAAAGCTGTAGTTTCACTAATTAAATCATGAAATAATAATTCTTTTTGTTTAATATAAGATTCAGTTTGACTTATCAATTTACTATTCTCTAATTCAACTTTTTTATTTTGTAAATTAGCTATTTGATTTTGACTATCTTTTAAAATTTGTGAATCTCTTAAATATTCATCCTTTAATTGTTGAAAATCAATTTTACAAGGTTCAATCTCTAAAGGAGGATCATAGTTATCAGTATTTTGATCAATTTCCATTGTGAATAGATTTCAATTATTGGTTCTTTTTTCAATAACTTTATATTCTGTTGTTCTGTTACTTTTTTGCCTTTGATTTTTTTTTTTTATTTTTTTAAGGTGTAAAAATTCAAAATTCAATGAAAGAAACAAATAAACAAATAAAGAAAATTCAATACAGTTTGGTTGATCTGATTTATGAAGAGTTGATGGTTTCTACATCTACACAGTTGTAATTTATATGTGTTGTGTTATAGATATTTCAATTTAAATCTAAGTATACACTTTCCAAGAATATGTTATTTATTGTACCATAAAGGTCAATTGTTCAATAGAATAACACACATTCCAATTTTAAAAACAACAGCAATAACAGCAATAACATAATTAAAGAGAAACTAATCCATTGGTATAAATGAATCATTAAGTTTCTTAAATTTTTCACCATTAGCTATTATTTTCAATTCTAAATCTCTATATTTCTCATCACTTAATTTTAATTTATTTTGAGTATTTGATAATTCAGTTTCAACATCATTAATTTGTCTTTTTAAAGTTGATATTGAGAAATTTAATCTATTTATATGAATTTGTTGCTTTTCAATAACTCTTTTAGCAAATAAAAGATCTTTTACATCTTCACTTTGTTTACCATTATTCATAAATTCATTTACATATTTATTTGATTCCCTTAATCTTGAACTAAGATCAAGGTTTATTTCTTTTAATTTTTGGATAAGACTCTGTTGTCTATTTGTGAAGAGTAATATATCTTTAGCTAATGATCTTAATTCAGAGATTGATTCAACATTGTTTAATTGGTCGAGTGAGACTTTGAAAGATTGGTTATTCATTGTTTGTTAGTTGATAGGGAGAGTGAAAAGTATACTCATTATATGACATTGAACACTATATATAACAATTGAATGAGAAGATATATATAATATTAACACATTGATAATTGAGAAGATATAAACATAATATAAATATAATGAGAACTAACAAAAATAAAGTGGGCCCGATCACGTGAGATCTCCACATTTTGAGAGGTTTCCCTTTTTGGTTAAATGCTATTATAATTTTATTGAGTGGTGCTTTTGTTGTTTATTTGAATGATGCTTTAGTTTTTAGATATAAATACAGGTTAATTATCACTTATTTCTATTATGTTTTCATTCAATTATCATCCCTATTTTTCATTATGTTGAAATTCAATCAAAGAACAACTATTTTATTACAAAAGAGAGCATTTGCTACTTTAAAAGATACTTTAAAGACTAAAATTGAAGATAAACAAGCTCTTTATCAACTTTTAAAGAAAGATTACAAAAGTTGTAATGTTTCTAAAATTTCTATTGGTTCAATAGTTGGTGGTATGAGAGGTTTAGAATGTTTGGTTTGGGAAGCTTCAAAAGTTGATCCAAATAAAGGTATAACTTTCCATGGTAAAACTATTCAACAATGTCAAGATTTATTACCAAAATTTAATAATAATGACCCAGATTCTGAAATGTTACCTGAATCAATGTTTTGGTATTTATTAACTGGTGAAATTCCAAATCATGATCAAATTAAAAATTTATCAAAAGAATTAATGGAAAATTCTGAATTACCTGATTATTTATCAAAAATTTTAGATTCTTTACCAAAAACTTTACCTCCAATGACTCAATTTGCTATTGCAATTAATGCTTTAAATAATGATTCAACTTTTGCTTCTGCTTATTCAAAAGGTATTCCAAAAGATCAATATTGGGAATATTATTTTAATGATGCAATTAATTTAATTGCTAAAATTCCTTCAATAATTGGTAAAATTTATTCAAATACTTATTATAATGGTGAAATTTTAGGTCAAATTAATAAAAATATGGATTGGAGTTATAATATTGCTTCTTTAATGGGTTTTACAATTAATGATTCAAAAAATATTAATAATTTAAATTCAAATCAATCAAATCATTTTATTAATTTAATTAGATTATATTGTGCTTTACATGGTGACCATGAAGGTGGTAATGTTTCTGCTCATACTACTCATTTAGTTGGTTCTGCATTAGGTGATGTTTATCAAAGTTATTCAAGTGGTATTAATGGGTTAGCAGCTCCATTACATGGCGGTGCAGCTGTTGAAGTTATTAAATTTTTAAAAAGAATGATTGATTCTGGTGAAGATTTTAATAATCAATTAAATATTGAAAATTATTTATGGAAATTATTAAATAATAAAAGAGTTATTCCAGGTTATGGTCATGGAGTTTTAAGAAAACCTGATCCAAGATTTGATGCAATGTTAAATTTTGGTATTAAAAAATCAAATGAATTTGAAAATGATGAAATGTTTAATTTAGTTAAAAAATTATATCAAGTTGCACCAAATGTTTTATTAAAACATGGTAAAACTGCTAATCCTTATCCAAATGTTGATTCAGTCTCTGGTTCATTATTTGTTCATTATGGTTTAAAAGAATTACCTTTCTTTGCAGTTATTTTTGGTGCTGGTAGAGCAATTGGTCCTTTAACTCAAATCATTTGGGATAGAATCTTAGGTTTACCAATTGAAAGACCAAAGAGTATTAGTTTAGAAGGTTTATGGGATAGTATTAAAAAGAATCAAACTATTCCATAAACTACTTTGAGTTTTAGAAATTCTGAATTTTAAAAAACCTACTTTAAAAGTATATATGATCTTATTTAAATATTTATTTTAACACTATTTTTATGACATAATAATCATTGATTGATTTATATTTAACATCTTATGAATATATGAAATACACACAATGTTCTTATAGTAGTAGTAGTATATCGGCATAAATGACACACCGGTGTTTTTAATCAAATAGTACTAAATTTTCTCTTATAAAAAATCATATACTTTTTCTTTAGATTTATTTATAATTTAGATATTAACAAATATTTAATAATCTTTTAGTGAAATGGTAGGTGGTACACAGGTAGTTACTGCTATACATCCTGTTGCTGATGATATCGCTGCTAATGCAGATGCTTTGAGAAATCCAATACGGCCAGTTAATGAAACAAATGATGATAAAAACAAAGAAAATGATAACAATGAAGAACAACAAGAAGGAGAAGATTTAAATGATTTAAAAGAGAGAAGTATGATAGCATTAGATCTTTCAGGAAATCCAATAACACAAAGTGTTTGTACGAGGTGTAAGAAACATTTAACAGGTGATAATGGGAAATTTAAATTATGTCCAACTTGTCGTGAATCACAAAGACAAAGATCTAGAAGATGGTCATCAAAGACAAAACAAAAAGATGGTAAATGTTCAAGATGTGGTACAGTTATGGAAGGTGTTAATGTTAATTTCAGATTATGTGAACCATGTAGAAGTTCATCAAAGGATAGAAAGATTAAAAGATTTCAAAATGGGAAATGTATTCATTGTTCAAGACCAAATGATTCTCTGCCATATAAAGTTTGTGAACGTTGTAGAACTAATGCTAAATCAAAAAGACAACAATTGGAGGAAGCTGGTCATTGTTATAGATGTACTTCACGTTTATCAGATGTTGATGATGGAAATAGAAAACTTTGTATGAATTGTAGAGTTAAACAAAAAACTCAGTCTCAGAAGTGAATTATATCTTTTACTATTGTATTATTTTAATATTAATATTTAATTATGAACATATGAGTTGAATTCTTTGTTTAAAAACTAATTGTAGAATATTTGTTGTTTTTGTATAAAATTAAAAATATTCTAGTCCCGGATTCCAGTCCGAAAACAAGACTAGTCCATTTCAAAAACAAGACTAGTCTCAAGTCCCGTCGCGTTAAAAAAAAATAAAAAAACAAAAAAAAATAAAAAAAATAAAATTAACGTGTCAAATCAAATTTATCTTTAATAGCAAATTAGTATTTCTGAGTGGCAAAAAGAGTTGAAAAGCAGTAATGCATATAAAAAAGATCACTATACAGGGTTTCAAGACCTACAAGAACACTACTGTTATTGAAAACTTGTCTCCAAACCATAATGTCGTTGTTGGTCGTAATGGTTCTGGTAAATCAAATTTCTTTGCAGCAATTAGATTTGTTTTAAGTGATCAATATACAAGAATGTCAAAAGAAGAAAGACAAGGTTTGATTCATGAAGGTTCTGGTACTGTGTTATCTGCATATGTCGAAATTGTTTTTGATAATACTGATGGAAGATTCCCTATCAATAAAGATGAAGTTGTTATTAGAAGAACAATTGGTTTAAAGAAAGATGATTATTCTCTTGATCATAAATCTTCAAGTAGAGCTGATATTATGGATTTATTGGAAAGTGCTGGGTTCTCAAAATCAAATCCTTATTATATTGTTCCTCAAGGTAGAATTACTGCTTTAACAAATTCAAAAGATGGTGAAAGATTAGGTTTATTAAAAGAAGTTGCTGGTGCAAAAGTATTTGAAAATAAATTAAAAGAAAGTATTAAAGAAATGACAAAGACTAAAAATCAACAAGAAAAGATTGATGAAATGTTAGGTTTTATTGCTGAAAGATTAAAAGATCTTGATAATGAAAGAGAAGATTTAACAGAATTTCAAAATCTTGAAAATAATAAAAAAACTTATGAATATATTATTTATGATAGAGAATTAGCAGAAATTGCAACTTCAACAGAAGATTTAGAAAATGATCATCAAACTGCTCTCGAAGAATCTAGTAAAATCATTGAAGAATTAGAAAAGAGAGAAGAATTAGCCATTGAATTAACTGAAGCAATTGATGCTGATAAAAATGAATTAAAAATTTTAAATGTTGATAAAACTCAATATCAAACTACTTTAGATGAAGTTTCTAAAATGATTTATGATACAAAGGCAAATATTAATGAAGTTGAATCAAATATTAAATCTATTCAAGATTCTGCATCTTCAAGTAAAGCAAATGTATCAAAATATTTGAAAAAAATTAATAATAAAGAAACTGAAATTAAGAAAAAGAGTCCTGAATTAGAATCATTAAAAGCTCAAGAAATTAAATTAAAGAATAAATTAACATCATTAAAATCAAAACAAAGTCTTTTATTATCAAAACAAGGTCAATATTCAAAGTTTAGTTCAATTGAAGAAAGAAATGATTGGTTAAATAATCAAATCAAATATATTGAAAATGAAATTAATAAATATAAAGAGATTAATAATTTAAATGATGAAAAGATCAATAATATTGAATCAAAATTAGAAGAATTAAAAGAAACTATTGATGATTTACAAGATTCTATTCATGGTCCAACTGCTCAAGCTGAAATTAGTGATATTGAACAAAAAATTAATTCATTAAAGAAACAATATACTTTTGAAATTGATCAAAGAAGAGCTTTATGGAGAGAAGAAGATAGAGCTAAAACAATTTTAACTACTTTAGAAGATGATGTACGTAAAGCTGAAAGACAAGTTAATCAAACCATGGACAGACAACAAAGTACAGGTCTTGAAGCCGTTAAAAGAATCACTCAAAGATTAGGATTAAAAGGTGTTTATGGTCCATTAGGTGAACTTATCACTGTTAGTGAAAAGTATAAGACTGCTGTTGAAGTTGTTGCTGGTAATTCTCTTTTCCATGTCGTTGTTGATACTGATGAAACTGCAAGTATAGTTATGGATGAATTAATTAGAGAAAGAGCCGGTAGAGTTACATTCATTCCTTTAAATAGAATTAAACCAAAAGATGTTGTTTATCCAGAATCATCAGATTCTGTTCCATTGATTAAAAAAATTAAGTTTGATACAAGATTTGAATCTGCTGTTAAACAAGTATTTGGTAAAACTGTCGTCACAATTGATTTGAAAGTTGGTCATAATATTGCTAAAGAATATCAATTAAATGCCATAACTTTAGATGGTGATAAAGCTGATAGAAAGGGTACTTTATCTGGTGGGTATCATGATTATAAAAAATCTAGAATATCATCTATGAAGTTTAAGAAGGACAAGATCAATGAACTTGATCAACAATCTGGTAAATTATTCAAGTTAAAAGCTGATATTACCCAAAAAGATCAACTAATTATGACCATTAACAATGAAATCTCTGATTTAACAAATCAATATGATAAATTATTTAATTCTAAACAACCATTAAAATCTAAACTTTCTGCTATGTTAAATGATAAATTTAAATTTACTGATGAAATTAAATTATTAAGAGAACAAGAAACAAATATCAAGGATAAAGTTTCTAATTTAGAATCAAAATATGCTGATTTAAAGAATGAATTAAATTCAGGATTTAATGATAGTTTATCAGATCAAGAAAAGGAAGAATTAAAGAGTTTATCACAAGAAATTTCATCCTTAGAAGCAGAATTAGATACTACTACAAGTTCATTACTTTCTGTTAAATCAGATTTAACAACTTTAGAAGTCGAATTGAATGAAATATTGAAACCTCGTTATGAAGAATTCTTAAAAGAACAAAAGAGAAGTGATAAAGTACAAATTGAAAATAACCTTGATAGTTTGAATGAAGAATTAGAATCTTTAGAACGTGAAAAGAATAAGATATCAACAACTTTAGAAAATGTTCTTAATGAAATTGATGAAAAAACAAAAAGATTAAAATCACGTCAATCATCTTTAAACAAAGCAAATGACCATCAACGTAAACTTTTGAGAAATATGGAAAATGCACAAAAGAATTCAGAAAGTTATCTATCAAAGAAATCGTTATTAAGTTCAAGATACAATGAGATTGAACGTAAGATTAGAGAAATTGGTGCATTACCTGAAGGTGCATTTTCTTATGAAGAGACTGATTCTGAAACATTATTAAAGAGATTGACTAAAGTTACAAAATCATTAGAGAAATTTAGTCATGTTAATAAGAAAGCCTTAGAACAATATTCAAACTTCACAAAACAAAGAGATTCTCTAGTTGAGCGTCGTCAAGAATTGAATAATTCAGAAGAATCCATTTTATCATTGATTAATGTTCTTAAAGAAAGAAAAGATTCTGCCATTGAACGTACATTTTCACAAGTTTCTGAATCTTTCACTGAAGTTTTCGAGAAGTTGGTTCCAAGAGGTATTGGTAAATTGGTGATACACAAGAGATCAAAACAAGACAATGAAGAATTAGAAGAAGATCAACAAAATTCCTCAGAAGTTGACGATTATACTGGTGTTTCCATCCAAGTTTCATTCAATTCAAAAAATGATGAACAACAACGTATTGAACAACTATCAGGTGGTCAAAAATCATTATGTGCTATTGCTTTAATCCTTGCTATTCAAAAGTCTGATCCTGCTCCATTCTATTTATTTGATGAAGTTGACGCTAATCTTGATACACAATATAGAACAGCTGTTGCAAATATGATTCATGAATTAAGTCAAAATGCCCAATTTATCTGTACAACATTCAGACCAGAAATGTTACAAGTGGCCAATAAATTCTATGGGGTTATGTTTAATAATAAGATCAGTACAATGAGTGAAATTGAAAGATCTGATGCGATGACTTTTATTGAAGGTCAACAAACTGCACGTTGATCTAATTAATAGTTTCTGAGCTATATATGTGTTATGATTAGTTTTTTTAATAATTCTGTGTTAATATTTTTATAATCAAGTATCAAAAATTCTACGTAGTAAACTAAATTATAATATAATATGTAATACAAGATTAATAATTAATTAATATAAAAAATGCAATTGTGATATTTTAAACTTACCTATATTCTCTATATCTGATTCTTAAACAATCATTATTCATTTTTTGCTTTTAGTTGAATCTTTTAATAAACCTTTAAAGGCACTGCTTGTCTTACCAGACTTACCAACCTTACCATTATCATTTTTTCCAAACAAATTATCAACAGATTTAGAATTTAAAAACTTTTGTGAACTCTTAATTCCTTCATCACTAGAACTATCATCATCAGAATCAGTATCCGATTCGTCACTATCACTTGAATCATCTGTTGATTCATCACTAGAATCTCCAGTAATAGGTTTGACAATGGAATTTGAAACTCTCTCTGATCTAGGAGTTAAAGAATCAAGAACATCAGGGATACCACGTTGACTTAAATCAGTTAATGAGCTTAATGACTTTCTGGACCCTCTTTTATCTTTTGATGGAAGTGCAGGGCGAACTGGAGAGCTAGCAATAACCTTTTTATTTAATTGTACATCCTTCAATGGACTATCTGTATTGCTAATTTCTTTTATCTGACTCAAAGCAATTGTCTTTCTTAAATCTGTACTTTTAGTTTGACTTAATGCCTTTGGTGTATTTACAATTCTTGGTTTTTGTTTGATTTCTTGTTCTTCTTCCTCAGAATCAGAATCAGAATCTGAATCACTGCTATCAGAATCAGAATCAGATGAGCTTGATGATAAATCTACTGGAATAGATAGTTTTGAACTTGAAACTGGAGCTGGTTTTGCATTTGTTAATGGTTTAACAGTTTGTTGTGAAACTAAAGTTGTAGCTGGACTTGATTGTGGCAAATTGGTACTCTTCTCTGTAGTTTCTTCTTCTTCATCTGAACTATTAACAAATTCCGCTGATTTAATAACCTTCTTTGTAGTACTAGATAATAATTTCTTTTGTTGTTGCTCTCTAAAATCTTGCATAGTGAAAACTTTTCTATCTTCAATTGCCTTTCTGGCCATATCATATTGTTGTTGAACTACCTTTGATGGTGCTACTCTGAATGGAGTTCCAACAGGAATTGGTGTCATGACTGAGCTTGGTGTAACAGCAACTGGAGTACGATTTAATATTGGAGTTTGACTATTAACTGGACTTACAGTCTTATTCAAAGCTGTGATTCTGACTGAACTTGGTGTTGAACTTGGAGTTGAGCTTGGAGCTTTGATTGAAGTTGGAACTTTAACTGAACTTGGGGTTTTAGTAATAGTAGTAGCTTTAACAACCTTGGTTAGTGCTGGCTTTTGAGTTGAAGTTGGTGGTTGAATTGGAGTTGGAGTTGACTTGACAGGGGTTGCAGAATTCAATATATTAGAACTATCAGGAACAATAGATACTCTTTTTTCTTTACGTTTTAAACGTCTTCTAGCATTACCCACTATTCTCTTGATATCATTTAATAATTCTTTTTGTTCTTCTTCTGTAATTTCTGGTTCTCTTAATTTTTTAAATAATTCAGGAACACCTTGAATTTCTTCAACTGGTAATTCTTCTAAAACTTGTTCTAAAGTAGTTGTTTTAGTAATACGAAGTGGTGGAACAACTTGTGATTTATCTGCAGTTGAGTTGTTACCTGCCTCTTTAACCTTTGGAGTTTCAATGACCTTTTTAGCTGAAACTGGTGTTTCATTGGTAATATTTGAAATAGATGATTTTGCTGGTGCCTTTTTAATGGCATTTTCAAGTGTAGAAGTTTCAACAAGTAATGATTCCTTCTTTGCAGCTAATGGTGTTGCAACAGGATTGATGGTAATGGTAGGATTTGATGGTGTTGGATCTACTTTTATAGTAGTAGGTTTTGGTGGAGCTATTATTGAAGCAGCACCTTTTTCAATATGCTTTTCTGATGATGTAGTTTCACTAACACTGGAAGTACTTGATGGTTCTATCTTAATAGGTTGTACATCAGATTCTTTTTCCTTTTCCTCTTCTTCAGAGTCTGATTCAGAGTCAGATTCGGAATCTTCAGATTCAGATGAAGATTCAGATGAAGAACTATCAACAATTTGATCTGAATGTGGTGTAGATGATCTAGATGTAGACAATGAAGAAGATTCTGAAGAAATTGCAGTTGATGGTTCAGATTCAGGTTCAACTGATTTCTTTGGAGCCAATGCAGTAATTTTTTTATTTGCTTGAATAGCAGCAGATCTACTACCCTTTTTGACAACATTAGCCTTTGGTTTCTCTAACTTTCTTTTTAAAGCAGCTGGTAATCTTTTATTCTTAAAAATTGATAAAACTTCTTGCTTTGTTAAAGATGGTTCATCAAGAATATAATCATTTTCATCATTTTCTAGTGGAGCATCCATATCAACATCTTCATCATTGTTTTCAGATGGTATAATTCTTGACATTGGAGAATGGAAAACATCAGATACTTCAACTTCAGGTGCAGGATCTTGCTTAGTAACATTAGCAATAGCAACTTCTTCTGATGGTTCAACTCTTTCTTGGATTTCACTAATCTTAATTTCCTTTGATTTTTTTTGTTCTTCAGTATTTTCAGATTCTTTTTCTTTTTCTTCATTAGCTTGACTAGCTGGAGTCTCTTCTAATACATTTTCTTCTTTCTTCTCCTCCTCATTAACTTCTTCTTCTTGATGATGAATTACAGTATGATCTTCATTATGATTATCTTCTTGCTTTGTTTCCAAAAGTTTTTCTTCAATATCATCTTCTTCTGATGAGTCTGAAAAACGATCAATACTTTTAACATTTTGTTTATTAATAATTCTAGACTTTGAGTTAGGAGATTCACTTGTTGTTATTCTTGGACTTAAAGCAACTGTTTGCTTTTTAACAGGAATTATATGATCAGTTATTTTTTCAATAGCTTCTTGTTCTTTTAATAAACCATTTTGTGATTTTAATTGAGGTTCAGGGACTACTAACATACCTGATGTGATTCTCTTTGATGATGGTAATGGTGAAGCAACTGGAGATGTTGTTGGTTTAGCAGGATCTTCATATCTTGTAGTATCATCATCTGGTGGAGGTAATGAAATATCTGAAGCTTCATTAGCAGTATGAAAAGAAATATTTCTAGTTGATTTTGCAGGAGAATCTCTTGAAGTTGAATCAAATGAATCATTTAAATCATTTGGAAATATTTGATTTGATAAAGGAGTAGCTCTTCTTGATTTTGATTTCCAAACAGAATCATTAATACTATTATTAAGATTTAAAGATTGAGCAGTACGTTTCTTTGGAACAACAATAGATGAAAAGTTTTGAGAAGCTTTTCTTTTACCATTATTATTAATTTGAGATTCATTATTAATTAATGAATTTTCATTAAATATACCTTCATCATTTTCAATTTCATTTTTTAAAATAACTCTAACAATATTATCATAATCAAAAACTTCAGAACAAATATAATCAGGATCTAAATCACATTCATTTGAATCTTGTAACTTTACTATATTTAATGGTTGTTCATTTGGATATAATTTTTGAAATCTTAAAGAGATTTCATAAGCAACATCTAATAAAGAATTTGATTTTCTAGTAATATGTAAAAATTTTCTTAAAGTTTGAGGTCTAAAGATAATAGAACTATTATTAATAGTAGAATTATTATCAATTCCATTTGCAATGTTATTGATACCACCACCATTATTTGAAAGAACGTTGTTGTTGTTTAATTGTGAAGTATTGTTCATAGGAGTACTTGTTCCAATATTTGGGTATGGTGAAGAGTTTAAACTCATAGTTTGGCGTCTAATTGGATCGGTGCCATTAAATCCAGTAGATTGTTGAGGCAGTGGGTTCCTTTGACCTAAGGCACTCGGTGGAATCAATACCACTTGAAGCTTCAACATCTTTTGATTGTTTTGACTGTTGATTTAGTTGTTAAAAGTTTGTGAGAAATCTTGAAACCAATTTTTTGATATATCGTTTTCTTTTTTTTTTTTTTTTTTGCAAATTTTTTTCGCGCTCGATTCGGTAATTACCTAAAACAGCAGCATATTTTTTTTTTGATTTTTTGTTATCATTGAATGTTTATCCTCATTAACTATATCTTCATTAGCTATACCTTTCACTTTCACCATTAGCTATACCTTCAGCTCTTACACACATTTCACAACATTAAAGCATGACTTTTGAATTAACACAAGAACAAATTGATCAATATAATGAACAAGGTTGTCTTTGTATACCAGATTTCTATTCACTTGATGAAGTTAATGAAATAATGGATCATACTTTAAAATTAATTCATGATTTTGATATAACTAAACATTCAATGACTAAATTCACTACTGAGAATGATGATGAACATGTTGGTGATGATTATTTCTTAAATAGTTCCGATAATATTTCATTCTTTTTAGAACCAAATGCATTTGATAAAGATAATAATATGTTAAAATCAAAAGATCAATCAATTAATAAAATTGGTCATGGTTTACATATGGTTGATGAAATTTATAATAAATTTACTTTAAATCCAAAAACTGTTGAAGTTATTAATAAATTAAATTATAAAGATCCAAGAGTTTTACAAAGTATGATTATTTGTAAACAACCACAAATTGGAGGTGAAGTTCCAAGTCATCAAGATGGTACATTCTTATATACTGAACCACAATCAGCTGTTGGTTTTTGGTTTGCTTTAGAAGATTGTGATGAAACAAATGGTTGTTTAAGTTATTTACCAAAGAGTCATAAAACTACAAAAGTTAAAAAGAGATTTGTTAGATTGGAACAAGGTGGTACAGGTTTTAAATATCTTGATGAAAATGATCAAACTGATGATTTTATTAATGATGATAAAGATTATCAATTAGTTAAATGTAAAAAGGGTTCATTAATATTGATTCATAATAGTGTTGTTCATAGATCAAATTTAAATTTTAGTGGAAAATCAAGATATGCTTATGCTTTCCATGTAATTGAAGGAACTGCTGATTATGATAGACTTAATTGGTTACAAGTACCACCTTCTGGAGGTGCTAACTTTACAAAATTAGCATTATAATTGAATACTCTTCCTAACATATATTTATTAGTTCCAAACCTATTTTCGAAAAAACAAGAAAAAGAACTCATCAATTAACAATTATTATATTTATTATTCAATAACATTACCCAATACTTACATAGCATATTATATACTTCATTAATTAACTATCAGTAGTTACAACATTATAAATATTACAAAAATCACGTGACATTGTTACCCGAAATAAAATTGTTGCCCGAACCAAATAATAGAAATTTATTGGACAAAAAAAACTATGAAAGAAGAAATGAATCAAAAATATAATTTATCATTTAACATTATTAAAATCATTAAACAATGTCTACTGCTCCAAGATATTATTACAAAATCACACAAATAAGATCTTTGATCGCTATTCCAAAACAAACAAAGAAATTAACTGATACAGTTGGTCTAGGAAAGATTGGTCGTATAGTTTACAAACCAGTAACAAAAACAATGGCATATACATTATTTCGTATAAAAGAATTAATTAAAGTTGAAGCAGTTGATTATTGTCAAACTAGACAAGAAATAAATAAAGCAAGAAAAATTACTACTCCTGGTATTACTGTTACAAAGAGAAACATAGAGAATATTTTCCAATAGATTAAATCACAATTTTTAATGATATGAAAAAATTTTAAATTGAGAGAGAGATTACCCAAAAACTATTACTACTCACTACAAAAATCTCAAACTAATGAATGAAATCAACGAACTAAAATAGATAAATTAAGAAAGAAAAAGTGTTGGTATCACATGTACATATATATACTATTTTTTTTTTGATCAATACAAATATTTAATTAAGACAAGATGTTTTTTTAAAGATCTCTTTGTTCTAAATGTTGTAATAAATTTTTGGTATCAATAACGTTATTTGAATTTGAATTTGAATTTGAATTAATATTAATCATTGATTCATCAACAAATGCACTACTATCAACTAATTTAACTAAATCACTTCTATCCATTGCTTTACCTTCAAAACTTAATTCCATTGTAATATCTTCATTTTGTAAATTAATCATTCTTTTATTCTTTTTAATTGATGAACTTACATCAATAATTTCATCTCTATTTCTTTTTAATGTTGGTGTAACAATATTATTTTGAAATTCTTCTAAATGTTTATTCTTTAATTGAGTTTTAACCATACTTGGTAATTTTTTAGAATTTATTGAAACTTCAAATATACCTAATTTAATAACTTTTCTATTCTTTGAATTTGATTCAACTATTATTTTAGCAAGATCTTCAGTATTATTTGTGTCAATTGAATTATCATCAATAGAATTATATTGTAATTTAACACATTGTCTTGATTTTATATTTGGTAAATTTGAAATATTATGATTATTTGTATTAATTTTAGTACATAGATCTGGTAAAGAATAATCTAAAGATTGATAAATTGTTGTCTTTTCATAATCTGATTTTGATGATAAAGTTTTAAGATTTGGTTCATGAGAATTAAATATGTTATTATTAGTAGTAGTAGAATTGATATTGTTGCTGTTTGTATGTTCAAAAGTTCTCTTGTTGAAGACCTTCTTACGTTGTTGAGGAATCATTATGATGAATACAATAGTAGAATAGTTAGATAGAATATAAATAAGAAAGAATAAGAAATAAGGGTTTTAATTTTTTTTTTTTGAATATTTGGAAAAGTTGTTTGTTTATATTTTGGCTCAAAAAAGATAAAAATCAAAAAAGCGAAAGAGCAAACAAAAAGTAGAAAAATTACTCTACACGTTAAAGAGAATTTGATTACTACATTCTAATAGATATAATGGATCGTCAAGCTGTTGTTAGAGAATCTTTTGAAGTTCATGAAGGTATTATCTTCTTAATTGAGTTGACTGATTCAATTCTAAATGTTCGTTCAATTGATAGTGGCAAAACTTATTTAGAAATTATTTTAGAATCATTAATGGAAGCAATGAAACATTCAATTATAACATTACCAAATACTGGATATGGTTGTTATTTTTTTAATAGTTTAAATGGTGATTCAAATGGTGTTGAAGAAATTTTCCCATTATTAGATTTAAATCATAAAAATATGAAAATAATTAAAGATATTTTAGAAGATAATATTAAAAAAGATGATGATAATTTAAAACCTTTTATACCATTAAATGAAAGATTTCAATCAGAATATAGAACAAATGGTTTATTACAAGCATTAGAAAAAGTTCAAAATGAATTTTTAATAAAGAAAGATTATCAAATGAAGTATAATAATATGAGATTATTATTATTTACTGATAATGAATATCCAATTGATTCAAATGATACAGATGGTAAAAAAAGATTACAATCAAAATTTAAAGATTTTAATGATAGTAGAATTAATACAACACCATTTTTATTATCACCAATTAATGGTTATGATTCAGAAGATCAAAAAGGGTTTAAAAATGATTTATATTCAGATATTTTATATTTAGATTCAAAATCACAATTTGATGGACCAAATACAAGACCAATTCTTAATGAACATATAATATTAAAAAGTGTATTAAGAAGAAAAGAAATTAGAAGAAGAAATTTACAAATTCCATTAATATTATCAAAAGAATTAATTATTGGAATATCAGGTTATTCAGTATTTTCAATAACTGAAAATAAATTAAAGACAAAACAAGTTTATGAAACTGAATTTTCAATTAAAAATATTTATAAAGAACAAAGAATAATTGATGAAGAAACAACTGAAGATTTAGAAAAAATATTTACATATAAATTTGGATTAGATCAAAATTTTTTATTAAATGAAAAACAAATTAAAGAATTAAATAAATTTGATGAAAAATTTCAATCATTTTTAAAATTAATTGGATTTAAAGATTTTGATGATAATTTATTTTATCAATATAATTTAGATCATTCATTATTTATAATACCAAATGAAGATGCATATGAAGGATCAACAAGAACTTTAAGTGCATTATTTACAAGTATGGTTGATTTAAAAAAAGTTGCTATATTATTTGGTAAAGTTAGAAATGGTGATTCAAAAGCTGGTTATTATTTATTAATACCAAGTAATTTTAAACCAATTGAAGTTGAAGAAAATGATAAAGATAATAAAGAAAAGGAAAAGAAAAAGGAAAAAGATAAAGCAACAAATTTAGGATTTTCTGAAGGATTTTGGTTAACAAAATTACCAAATTTAGATGATATTAGAAGTATTGCAAAAGATAAAATTAATATTAGTGATGAAGATTTAATTGCAAGTGATAAAATGAATACATTAACATTACAAATTTTAAGGAAATTTTTTTTAAAAGAAGGATATGAACCAACAAATTATAAGAATCCAATTTTATTACATAAATATAATAGATTAAGTGAGAGATTATTACAAGAAGATGATATAGTTGAAGAAGATGATTTAACTAGATTAAATAATGATGATAGTATGAAGATGATTCAACAAATTCGTCAAAAGATTGAACAAAGTCGAGAATTTGAAGATAAAGATGAATTTGATTCAGAAGGTAAAAAGAAGAAGAAAGATATATCATATATGTTGATAAGAGAATGGAATAGTGAATATAATAGACTTGAGAATATATAGTTAACAAAACTGGAGTATGTGACACAAGTTAAGTTAAATATTAGATAGCTAATGGTATAATGAATGAATGAAATCTACAGCCAATTGATATTCCAATGTAGCCAATTAAACCATATTCGAGAAAGAGTAGGGTCAACCAACACATTAACTATTAACCAATTGTAATATATTTTTGATTGACATTTACCTAACAAAAATAAACAAACCACTTTTTTCTATACAAAAAAAAAAGCTCGTGAAAAATTAATTTTACTTCTTCTACAAAATTTTATATAAAATCAAAAGAAGAGCAATTAATTTGCAAAGATAAAGAAATAAAAGCATATAAATAAAGATGAGAGCTGCTGTTAGATCCAAACTTACAAACAATCTATTTTACACAACTTTTGCAGTAGCGTTTTTAACTGTTGCTGGTAGTGCAGCTGTACCATGTCCCGCTCATAGTATAAATAATGAAGATGAAAAGAAATATCAACAAAGAAATGTTCAAATAAAGAACTGAAAAAAAGACTTGCACAATCCACTAATACTTTCAAAGTATTAAACTTAATGACTTTATGACCACCTACAAACTATATACATTACAATTACTATATCAATTTTACACATTTTCAATAATTTCAATTTCAATTTGTTGTTACGTTACAATCATTTATTATTACTTATATTTATCAAAGAAGAAAAAATATTTATCTGCATAGACTTATTTAATTTGGAAAGAAAGACGGGGGAGACTACAATTTTTTGTTAATAACTGGTTTCAATAGTTGATTACTTTTATACATTCAATCAACTTGTTTAATTTAATTTATATTTATCAAAAAGATCAATTTGAACACATTTTCATAAAAAAATTTGTAGCCAATCAGAATTCGCGAATTTCAACTTTTAGATTTTGACGAATAAAATTTCTTTCTTTTTGAATTTTTTGAAAGGTCGGAAATCGGAATTCAAATTTTAAAGAAGAAGTCGGAACTCATAAATTTAAATCACGTGACATCCGGACATTTTCTATAATTTGAGAAAAAACCACAAAAACAGAAAATGAAACTTCACCTCTTTTCCTTTCTACTTTCCCCCCAAAGAAAAGGAAGAAAAGTGTTCTAGTAATCATCTATTAACTCTACAATCTACTCTACTCGAACTTTCTCTCTCTCCTCTCTCACAAAGATACACACAATGTCTACTGAAGATAAGGATTTTTTACCAGGTTTATCAACCACAAATGATTCTACAAACAATGAAAACACTGAACAAAAGACTTCTTTCGATATCAAGTCTGTAGTAGGTGGAATCATGGGTAACATTAAAAAGGCTGAAGAAAAAGAAGCTGAAATCGAATCTCAAACTGCTCAAGATCCAAAACAAGAAGAAACTCAAGAAACTCCAAAACAAGAATCTGAAAAGAAAGATGATGAAGAAGAAGAAGAAGAAGAAGATGAAGAAGAAGACGAATATGATCCTACTGCTATTCATCATATCGCTACAACTACTATTGTAAACTCTTCTACAAGTCCAATTAATACCCAAGAGTCTAAAGCCAATGAAGAAGATGAAGAAGAAGAAGATGAAGATGAATATGACCCAACTGCTTCTCTCTCACCTACTATTACTTCTACCACTACAACCACTACTACTGCTGCTGCTATCACTACACCAGCGGTCCCTGTAACTTCAACAGTCTCTGCAATTCCAGTCGCTACAACAACTACAACTTCTTTTGATTTACAAGATTCTTTAAAACTATTAATGAATTCTGATTTATTAAAAGATCCTAATTTCTTTAAATTATCTGATGAAGAAAAACAAAAGAGAACAATTGAAGAACTTAATAAATTGAAAAATTCTGGACCAGTCGATCATAGACCTGATTTTAATACACCAATGTCTCCTGAAGAAGTTTCATTATTTGATAAATATCTTGATAATGAAGCAAAATATTTAGCTGATTTAATTCCAACTCCTCCAAATTCAAGATTATTCGTTGGTAATTTACCAAATGATATTCAATTTAGAAAAAAACATTTATTTAGAATGTTTTATAAATATGGTAATATTTTACAAATTGCTGTTAAAGGTACTTTTGGTTTTGTTCAATTTGATTCTGCTGATGCTGTTCAAAAAGCAATTTTAACTGAATCTCCTGTTCCTTATAATGGTAAAGATTTAATTTTAGAAGTTGCTAAAAATTCAAAACCTGGTAATGTTGATCGTTTTGCTCCTGCTAATTTCTTAAAGAAAAGAGATAGAGAAGATGAAGATTCAAATGGTTTTAATCAACAACGTTCAAATCAATTTGGTAATAATAATCATAATGATTTCGATTCATCAAAGAGAAGAAAAAGATTTGGTGAAGTTGAAGTTCAAGTTTTTGTTAAAAGAACTGCTAGTTCTGATTATGCAAGAGATTGTTGTTCATTATTTAAAAGAAATGGTCTTCAAACTGAAAATTTATTTTTAAAACCTGGTATGGAATTAGCTAAATATGTTAATGAAGCTGCTTATAATGGTTGTTTAAGTGTTGTTTTAGTTAACAAAAATGATAATTTAGATGTTCAAATCTATGAAAAGACTTCTGATGGTGGTGTTAAATTTGATGAATATATTTCAATTAGTGCTGATGATGCTTTAAAATTAATATTAAGAGCAAAATCAAGTAGACCATCAAATTCACAATTCCAAAATCAAAATCACAGTAATAATAGTTATAACAATAATTATAATGATCATAGCAGCCGTAATAGTCATGATAACTTCAACAGCAATCATAACAACTCACGTTATTCAAATTCAAACAGTTATCGTTCAAATGATAGAGGTTATAACAATAGTCGTTCTTCTCATCAAAACAATGATAGATTTGGTAATTCATATTCAAATAACAATGGATATGACAATAATAGTAATGGTTATAATCCAAATAGTAACAGCAATAGTTACAATCCAAATAATAATAACAATAATAACAATGGTTATAATCCAAATAACTTCAATAATAATAATAACAACAATAATATGGATCAAAATAATTTATTACAATCTCTACAAAATTTACCACCAGCTGCTTTGCAAAACTTATTAGCAATGTCTACTAATACTCAACAACAACCACAACCAATGCAATTTCAACCACCTCCACAACAACAACAATCTAATTTCGGTTCACAAAATGATAATATTGCTTCTCTGTTAAGTAAATTACAACCTCAACAACAACAACAGATTCCACAATATGGTAATACTCAACAACAATTCTCTCAATTTTCTCAACCTCAACAACAACCTCCACAACAACAGCAACCTCCTGCTCCTACAGGTAATATTTCTTCTCTTCTTGCATCATTAGCCAAACTTAATCAAAAATAGAGAGTTTTTATACATTGTTTTTCGTTCATTATAGTTATACAATTATCTAATTCATTAACAAATCGATTCTTTCTGTTAATTATTTTTTCCAATTATGTTCGATTTATTGTTTAGTTGTTATTTATTATTTTAGTGTATAAAAATTATTACTACTTTCTAATATAAAATTTTAAAATAATATATATCAAAAAAAAACCCATATAAATAATAACTAACTCATAAAAACTTCATAATTTATTTATGGAATGTAAACTTTACTAAATCCATTAACTTTTCTTCTACAACAAACACAAATACTAAAACCTCTAACACCTAAAGAAATTCTACAATGTTCACATAATGCAAAACATTTACACGGCCAAACAACAATTGATCTTGGTTCAGTTTGACAAACAACACAATAAAGATTTTGATCATCATGATCATGATCATCAATACAATCTAATCCATTACATTTCCCATTATCATTTGAATTTATTGATCTATTTCTTATTATAATTTCTTTTAAAATTTCATCTTGATTAACTTTAGAATATCTTGATCTTGTTAATCTTGAATCTTGAACTAAATGAGTTCTTATTGTATTAAATAATGAAACTTCTTCTTCATCTTTTGGTTTTAAAATAGAGGTTAAATCAGTTGGATCAAATAATTCATCAATAACTCTTGAATGTTCATTCTTTAATTTATTCTTATGAATATTAGTACCAATACGACTATCACGTAATCTTGCATCAGCTAATGATGCAATATATTCTTGTTCACCATCAATATTATTATCTTCATATTCTGAATCAAATTCAAGTGGATCATTATCAGATTCTGAATCTGATTGATCAGGTAAATATTCAAGTTCTTCAATAAATTCAATTAAATCTTTTGATTCTGGTGTACCATCTTTACTATTATTTTTAAATAAAGTTGCAATTGTTCTTTTTTGTGATTTATTATTCTTTCTTCTTAAAATTAATTGAACTAAAGATTTTATTAAATGATATAAAATTGAAAATCTTCTAATTGATAATAATTCTCTAATATTATCATCATCTGAATCTTCTTCAAGAAGACCATCAATACCAATTCTATTTTCAGGTTTAGATTTTTGAGAATTATTTGTATATGGATTATTTTTAATATTATTAAAATATCCACTAATTAAATGATTTGATGGAGTTTCTAAATATGTTGTTGAAGGTAAAGTTAATTCTGGTAATTCATTAACATATTCATCATTATCAATAGCATTAAACATAATTGAACCAAATCTCATTAATAATGAATGAAAATCATCATTTAATTCTAAATTTATTGAAGTTGCTAAATTATTAATCATTGAAGTATAAGTTAAAGTTGAAGCATCACCATTTACTAAAACTGCAAGGAAATAAATTGATAAACAAAGAATTATAATCATTAAAATTAAAGCTTGTGGAATCATTGAAATTAATACTGATGATGGGAAGAAAATTATACCACCTGAATAAAAACTATAACAATAATAAGCTAAAAATGACATTCCTAAAATTGAAGATGAAATTAATTGATATTTCTTTGTATTTGTAAATCCCATTATATGAATTGATAATTGTGAAAGCATTGAAACAAAACAAATGATAAGAAGTTGTGGAGAAGGAATTGTTTGTTCTTGACATTCTTGGAAAGCTAATGAATGTTCAAATAGAGTTAATCCAGTTTCAGTTAATGGAGATTCACCAGATGTAACAGATATAAGAGTTTCTAAGAATTGGGATATACAAAGTGTAACAAAAGTATCCCAAAGAAATGTACTGACAATAGGTATCTGAGTTTCTTCAAATGATATAATCTTTAATGTCAAACAAATATTACGAATAAATGGATAAACAATACAGAATTGTAACAATATTTGATAAAGACTGTGTAAAGTAATACCAATAGCTAATAATCTTAAAAGTATTTTGGGACCTTTCTTAACTCTTCTAATATTTGGTCTTGAAGACGCAAAAACAACTGTTCTATTCAATATAATTGCAACAGCCATACATGCACCAGCATATGGACTGATCAAATAGTTGAAACTAAGAGCTGAAGATCTATCAGGTAATGATTCCTTTGATTGAGTTTCCACTACGTTGATAATTGATCTAATAATTCTAGGAATGAACCAGCTTCCTTCAGCTATCTCAACGTAGCTGGGAACATCTGTAGTTGAATTGGAGACATTCATTTGTATGATATAACACCCAATTGACCTCTCCTAAAGACTGAACTATTGAAAGTAGATAATTAATCCAATATTCCTTTCAATTTTCATTAATTTTTTTGCACGTGACTTTTTCCCCTAAAAACACCAAAAAAAATATTAAAAAGATGTTTAACGCGTCTTTAAGGTCAAATAGCTAGGTGTTAGAGCAGTTATTGCTAGTTAGTTGTTGGTCTGGTACATCTAGTAGCACTTTTAAAGGTTGGATATTTATTTTCACACTTCCAATTGCTGCAAAAACTGAAATTTTGGTGTAGTTGTACCAATAGTCTGACCTATTAAAGAACCATAATGGAGAAGAAGGACATTCTTACACCCACTTGGTTTATTGAGAGATCAGCTTCTACACTTTCAGAGTCCAACTTTGATAATGGTTCGCAGCCTCTATCTCAATCACAAGAACCAATTCAACAACTTTCACAATCACAATCATATTCTCAAGGTCCATTACAGCCTGTTAACAATGAACTTAATCTACATAGAAAGAGAGGTTTAGGTCAATCTAATAAAGATTTTAAAAGAAGAAATCTGGATGATGGTAATAGTACCTTTAATAATTCAGATTTACTTACAAGTGAAACAAATATAACTGAAATTAATCATTTAAGTGATCCATATTCAAATATTCATAGTCTTCGTAAAACAAGTTCTCATAATACATATCTTTCATCTGAATCAGTTTATAATTTTCATCAAGCATTACCTAGTTCACCACCAGCTGCTATTGATAATTTACAACAATATGATAATAATGATATAAATTTCTTTACAAGTCAAGCAACAGTTGTTCCAAGAAGTGATGGTATTGATAGTACTGATAATAATGAAGAACAAATTAATTTTAATGTTACAAGATTAAATAAAGTTCGTGGTTATATTAGTAGTGATAATATTGATGCTAAATATGAAGAAACTAAATTATTTGCAAGAAATATTATAAATCAATGTGTTGAAGATGGTAATCCAGTTGTTAATTTTGAATCTTTAGGGCTTAAAGAAATTCCTGATGATATCAGTGATCTTAAAAATATGATTTCAACATATAGAAATAAAATTCAACCTGCTAAAATTGAAATTTATGCAGCTTATAATCAATTAAAGATTCTTCAACCTTCATTATTTCAAGTTAGTGGTATTAATGTGTTATCTTTAAGAAATAATAAAATTACAACAATTCCATGTACAATTGGTAAATTAAAAGAATTATCAACATTATCAATTCCAATGAATGAAATTAGAGTATTACCTGATCAAATTCTTGATTTACCAAAATTACAACAATTTTTATTAAGACCAAATCCATATTTAATTGAATTGAAAGATTATAAAGAGACATCAGTTATTTGTTTAGGTGATAGACAAACTGATCCAACAGATGCACCAATACGTAGATATGTTGCAAGAATTAAATGGACTAATGAAACCAATAGTTTTAGTGAAGAAGATGATAGAGACCATTTATCAAAAGTTAGTGGTGTTCCATCATTATCGGAATTAAGTTTAAGAGTTATAAGTAAATATCCATTATCACATTCAGAGGCTAATACATGGAGAAAGACAATTCCAAGAAGTATACAATTGATGACAGCTAAAGCTATGCAAAAGGGTATTTATGAAGAGACATGTTCTACATGTAAGAATATTACAGTTAATGCAATTGCTAAATCATTAGAATGGTGGGATATTAAATCACAACCTTTAGTACCAATTAGAAAGAAGTTTTGTTGTGGTAATTGTGTTAAGGTATGGTTAGATAAAGTTGATCATGATAAGGAGGTGTATGACAGCTATACTGGTGGTACTGGGGTTAACGATGTTGAGACAGGTGATGTTGAAGATACCAATAATAATGATACTGAAATGATGGCAGTTGATGGAGAACCTGCCCTATCTTTTAATGAAGAATTTTAAACTACGACTATATAGACTTTTTTAATGAAACTGAATTTTATAGTACTCTTAATGTAGCCTACTAGATCACCTATAGCACCTATAACACTACTATACCACTACCAAACCACCAACATCACCAACATCAACTATAACACCGACAGTGGTGTCCAGATGTTCTCACGTTTTTTTTTTGGTTGCACAGGAGATGACATTTTGAGATATCCTGATACCAAAAATTATTGAAGAAACAACCTTTTAAAAAATAAACACTATAAGTACAATTTATTCCTCTTTTGTTTTCTTCAATTCATCTTAAATCAATTCCCAAATACATTCCCATATACAGATCAGGTTTATCCAAATATATCATTCATACATATAAATCACAAAGATATGACAGTTTCTAAACCAATTGTTAACGGAACTTCATTCTTAACCTTGAAGGCTTCTACTAAAGAATCCTTAAATTCTGCTTTAGATTTTTATCAAAACGTTGTAGGTTTGGAATTAAAGAAGACAATTGATGGTCAGGAATATTGGTTATCATCAGGTCAAGAATTCCCTGAAGCTTCAGCTTCTTTAAAATTAGAATTAAATTCATCTTTTAATCAATTAGATTTTATGGAATTAAAACAAGAAAAACTTATTCAAGATTGGAGATCATTAAAATCAAATATTGTATTTAGAACTAATATCTTAAACTCTTTATTTGAAAATATTAAAAATTATCCAAATATTGAATTACAAGTTTATCCTTCAGCTTTAGCACCTGTTGAATTTTATTGTATTGATCCATTAGGTTATTTAATTGGTTTTACTTCTCTTAAACATCCATCTTCAACAAGTCCACCAGCTTATAAAAAATTACAAGATCAAAAACCTGATTTTAATACTAATACAATTACTGCAATTGCTCCAACTGCTACTCAAGTTTTAACTGAAGAAAATCGTCGTAATATTGGTGTTATGACATCTGGTGGTGATGCTCCAGGTATGAATGCTTGTGTTCGTGCCGTTGTTAGAGCTGCCATCTTTAGAGGTTGTAAAGCTTTTGGTATTTATGAAGGTTATGAAGGTTTAGTTAAAGGTGGTGAAAATTATATAAAAGAAATGGATTGGCAAAGTGTTCGTGGTTGGTTAAGTGAAGGTGGTACAAATATTGGTACTGCTCGTTGTAAAGAATTTAGAGAAAGACCAGGTCGTTTAAGAGCTGCTAAAAATTTAATTGATTCAGGTATTGATGCTTTAATCGTTTGTGGTGGTGATGGTTCTTTAACTGGTGCTGATTTATTTAGACATGAATGGCCTTCATTAATTAAAGAATTATTAGATAATAATCAAATTACAAAAGAACAATTTAAAAATCATCAACATTTAAATATTTGTGGTACTGTAGGTTCAATTGATAATGATATGTCAACAACTGATACAACTATTGGTGCTTATTCTTCATTAGCAAGGATTTGTCAAGCTATTGATTATATTGATGCTACAGCTAATTCACATTCTCGTGCATTTGTTATTGAAGTTATGGGTAGACATTGTGGTTGGTTAGCTTTAATGGCAGGTTTAGCAACTGGTGCTGATTATATTTTAATACCTGAAAAACCTGCAAGTTCTCGTGAATGGCAAGATCAAATGTGTGATATTGTTGGTAAACATAGACAAAGAGGTAAACGTAAAACAATTGTTATTGTTGCTGAAGGTGCTATTTCAAATGATTTAACACCAATTACTTCAAAAGATGTTTTAAATGTTTTAGTTGATAGATTAGGTTTAGATACAAGAATTACTACTTTAGGTCATGTTCAAAGAGGTGGTACAGCTGTTGCTTATGATCGTATTATTGCAACATTACAAGGTGTTGAAGCTGTTAAAGCAGTTTTAGAAAGTACACCAGATACTCCATCACCAATGATTGGTATTAAAGGTAATAAAATTACAAGAGAACCATTAGTTGAAGCAGTTAAATTAACAAAATCTGTTGCTGAAGCAATTTCTGAAAAAAATTTTAAAAAGGCAATTGGTTTACGTGATTCAGAATTTACTGAACATTTAAATGATTTTATTGCTATTAATTCAGCTGATCATAATGAACCAACTTTACCAGAAGGTGAAAGATTAAAGATTGCAATTATTAATATTGGTGCACCAGCTGGTGGTATGAATAGTGCAGTTTATGCAATGGCAACATATTGTATGTCAAGAGGTCATACACCATATGCTATTCATAATGGGTTTACAGGTTTAGCAAGACATGAATCTGTTAGATCAATTAATTGGTTAGATATTGAAGGTTGGATTTCAAGAGGTGGTTCAGAAATTGGTACAAATAGAACAACACCTGAAGAAGCAGATATTGGATTAGTTGCTTATTATTTTGAAAAATATCAATTTGATGGTTTAATTATTGTTGGTGGTTTTGAAGCATTTATTTCATTACATCAATTAGAAAAGGCAAGAAATGATTATCCAGCTTTTAGAATTCCAATGGTTTTAATTCCTGCAACAATTTCAAATAATATTCCAGGTACAGAATATTCATTAGGTGCTGATACATGTTTAAATTCATTAATGGAATATTGTGATATTATTAAACAATCTGCATCATCAACAAGAGGTCGTGTATTTGTTGTTGAAGTTCAAGGTGGTAATTCAGGTTATATTGCTACATTTGCACAATTAGCATGTGGTGCTCAAGCATCATATGTACCAGAAGAAGGTATTTCATTACCACAATTAGAAATGGATATTGCAGCATTAAAACAATCATTTTTATTATCAGAAGGTGCAACAAAATCTGGTAAATTAATTTTAAAATCTGAAAATGCATCAAAAGTTTTAAAAATTGATATTTTAGCAGATATTATTACAGAAGAAGCAAATGGTAGATTTGATGCAAGAACTGCAGTTCCAGGTCATGTTCAACAAGGTAGTTTACCATCACCAATTGATCGTACAAGGGCTACAAGATTAGCAGTTAAAGCTGTTGAATTTATTGAAGAAAAACAATCAATTGTTAAATCAACACAAGATTCAATATTTTATAATCCATTAGATTTATCAATTAGTGAAACAGCAGCAGTTTTAGGTGTTCAAAGATCACATGTTAGATTCAAATCTATTCGTCATTTATACGATTATGAAACTTCATTAGCTACAAGAATGCCAAAAGTTGTTCATTGGGAATCAACAAGAGATGTTGCAGATGGTTTAGTTGGTAGAACTAAAATTTAATTTATAAATTTAATTGTTGAACTTGCATATAAATAATAATAATAATGTGATAATTTTATAAAGTATAATTTCTTTTAATTCAGTTTAGTTTGTCTTTTTTGTTAAATATATCTGTAGTTGATGCTGTTATAGCTAGTTATATATTAGTTGTAGCTGATGTTGATAAAGAACTGATAATGAAAACGGATCAACCATAAAAAAAAAAAATATCCAAAGGCTGAAATAATAAAAAAAAATTATATAACCTTTTTCTTAGTTTTTTAAATAAAGTAAAAATATAATTAAATAAAACTCAATTGAATGTCTAAATTAGTATCTAAATGGGCATCAGATCCTGAATTAGTTGATAAAGCTAAAGAACAAGATATTTTAAGTTCTAAAAAATCTATAACTTCCAAAAAGGGTGAACCATTAGTTAGTAAATGGGCTACACCAATAACATCAGAAAAGGGTAAACCATTAGCTAGTAAATGGGATAGTTCAAATGCTGAAAGTGATAAAAAGAAAGAAGAAGTAAAGTTCAGTATTAAAGGTACTAGTAATAATACAAATGAAAAGCATAACCATACTTCAAGAAATTTAAAAGAAGATCATAAATCCTTTTCACCTGATAAAAAACAACATAACAACCATAATCATAATCATAATCAAAACCATAATAATCATGATAATCATAATAATCATAAATCAAATTCACCAATAAAACAAGAGACCAATCCATTAGCAGCTAGATTGTCTATTCCAGTTAAGAATAACGAAGACGATTGGGAAGATGAAGAAGGTGAAGAGGAGGAAGAAGAAGAGGAAGAGCAAGAAGAAGAGGATGAAGAAGAAGAAGTTGAAGATGAAATGATTGAACCAGATGTCAAACCAAGTAAGGTAGCAATGGATTTTGCTTCAAGATTAGGATTAAACATTGGAGGTAATAATGATAATAAAAACAGTAAAGAACAAGTTAGAAAGGATAGAGATCAATTAAGAAATAATAATAGAAATAAAAAAATTAATGATTCACATAATTTAGAATGGAATAGAGATAATCATCATAATCATAGTAATAATAATAGTCCTACTAAGAATAGAAATAGATCAAATCATAATGAATTAGAAGCAAGATTATCAGGTAATAATCATAATGCTAGAAACAACAATGGTGGTAATCAACGTAATAATGGTAGAAATAACTATAGAGAAGAGAAGAACCCTATTAAATCAGAACCTGAACCTCAACCAGAACCAACAGAAGAAGAAATGGATGAATTAAGAAAACAATTAGAATTACAAGCAGAGAAATTACAAACTATGAATTGGGCAGATTTTTCAGATGAGGAATGAATTGTATAAATTATTTTATTAAGTAAATATAGAATTTAAATATTTATTAGATGATATAGTAGATGATAGATGATATAGTAATAGTAGTAGTAGTAGTAGTAGTAGTAGTAAGAAATAAAATCAAATAATACGTCATAGTTAATAAAATGACAGAATTCACATAGTTAACAAATATTTCCGGACACAATAGAAATTTTGTGTCATTTAGGTCATTTTTGAAGTTATTTCAGAGTTTAAAAAAGGTTAGTGGACAAGTAATAGACCAGTAAATGAACTATACCACTGTGAATAACACTACACTACAGCAATACTACTCTAACTACTCTAACAACACACAACACACCGGAAACAAACCGGAACAAAGCACAACCGACTAAACTCCCGGGGTACATCAATCTTAAAATGTGGAACAATCTTCATTTAAAAAAAGTATATAAACTCTGAAGATTCCCTGTTTTCCCTTTCCCTTTTGCTTTTATTTATTGCTTTACTTTACTTAACTTTACTTATATTACAACTACAACTACTACAATGATTAGCGCTAGATCTCACCCAAAAACTCTATTAGCATTCGGTTTCTCTGCTATGGCCCTACTATCTTACAGTTATGTCCAATTAACAACTAAGTCCTTGGAAAACAAGTATACTTTAAAAGACAAACAAATTACACATTAGTTTCAACCCTCAAACTACTTTTAATGAATACTATGAAAAATAATTATATCTTAATGAAATGATATTAATCAATAGCTTGATGCTTGATTCTTATTTACAACTCCCACTTTTTTCTATCTAAAAAATTATACTAAAAAATTCAGCACTATTCTTTTTATACCCCTTCTGAATTCTTAAGTCCTGTTGGTCTATTCTAATTACTTTTTTTATCTGCTTAGCTGGTTCTATTCTATGTTACTTCTAATTAATCAAAACTTTTTTTTATTGGGATAAGCTACTTTGCTTCTGTTTTATTTTATTTTACTCTATTACTTACTATTATTGAAAAAAAAAGGTCTTGAAGGGATACAATTATGTGTTGATTTATACTATTACTATAAAAATAAATATTTATATGATGAGCTTTAAATACTCTTTGTAGTTCACTAGTATTTCTTGATCATCTAAAATAGTGGGTGTCAAAAATACAGCCAATATTTGATCTATAAACCTCTAACTCCTTGATCAATATTCATTTCTATTGATACTATTTCTAAACGTTACTTCTATTTAATGGGTGGATCACTAGTCATAAATATGTACATTCACTACAGTTACCAACTACATCATCATCATCATCATCATCATCATCATCATCATCATCATCATCATTTAGTGGAGGAAAGCCAAACCACGTGACCAAAACCGAATTATCTCCGTCTAGTCGGCAATAAAGCTTTTTTTCTGCTTATAAAAAAAAAAGTGTGTTTTCAAATTTTAAGAGTAAACTGACAACAATTACAAGTCATCAACTAGAACATCTACACTCTACAATCTACAACACACAATGTCTTTAGTAGGGGAATCAATCACTAACTTCATTGAAGTACAAGGTTTTAGATATATTTATCCAATTATTTTTACTTTTGGTACAATTTTAAATGTTATTATTCCATCATCAATATTAGATAAATTAAGAAATTTATATTATTTTAGTGGTAGAAATAAAATTAATCATATATTTGCTTATGATGGTAATATTATATTTGCAATTTTATTCTTTTTAATATTTGTTATAAATTTAATGATGGAAATTAAAACTCAAGAATATAATCAAAATGTTAATAAAATTTGGAGATTAACTTTAAAAAAATTTAAACATTTTGGTATTAAATTTTTATTTAAATTATTAATTTTATTTATTCTATTCTTTATAATTGATCATGTATTTGTTTGGACTGGTGGTGAATGTATTTTAAAAGATGGTTCAATTGATAAAACAATTTTTGATGCTGAAAAATGTGAAAATGATTTAGGTGGTGATTGGGAAGGTGGGTTTGATATTTCTGGTCATTTTTGCTTTTTAACAACTTTAAGTTTAATTTTATGGTATGAATTAATGATATTTAATGAAGTTTATAATAGTCATAGTGTTTTAATTGATGGTTTTGATTATAATAATGATTCATTAGAAGCTCAAATTCCAAATCCTTTAGATATTGATAATCAAGAAGAATTAGATTGGTTAAAATTAAATCCAATTAATATTATAAGGTGGATTATTTTAATTACTTTAATTATTTGGATTAATATTTTAATTGTTACAGCAATTTTTTATCATACATTTTTAGAAAAAATTTTAGGTTTATGTTTTGGTTATGTTGGACCAATTATTATGTATTTTGTTATTCCAAGTATACCAAAATTACATGATATTTTATATTAAAAGTCATAAACATTTCATTCATTATTATATATAGATTAAACACTAACTGATAAACTTGTTATAATATTTTGTAATCTTTTTTCAAAATCAATTATATCTCCTTTTATAACATTTGTAATTCTATTACATTCAGTTTCTGTAAAATCTGTTGATTCAATAATTTGACAAGATAAAATTAAATCATCATTTAATCTACAAATTAAACTAAATCCAAAATTATCATTAATTTTAATTGTCATTTTTAAAGTTTGTAATGATAAATCTTTTTCAATTGATAAAATATTTTTATTTAATTCTTTTAAATCTCTTAAATTTTCAATAATTTGATGATTTTTTGAAATTTTATTTAATTTATTTCTTATAAATTTAATAAATTTTAAAATTAATTCATTATTTAATAAATTATTAAAATCATTTTTTGCAATTTCATAAATTGGTATAAATTGTGGTATTGTATGTTTATAAATATTCCATCTATGATTCTTTTCATTCATTTTAAAAATCATATAATGTGGAGTCTCAAATTGAAGTAATTTTTCATTAAATATTTCAATTCTTATACCTAATAAATTATTTGAATTAATTGTATTAATTTTTTTAGATTTTAAAGCTTCATTTAATGGAAATGCAGTAATACCAAATAATCTATAAATATTTTCTTTTATAATGTTTTGAATT